>WKFP01014237.1:262684-305184 GCA_011057875.1 Pterocles orientalis
TTTTTTTTTTTTTTTTTTTTTTTTTTGTATTCCTAGCAGTTCCCAGCTGATCCAGGTTTGAAGGCACTGTGTTATTATTTGCATATTTTGGGTGAGGCAGATATGCTAGAATATGTATAACAGTAGAGATGTGGCACTGTTACGTAATTCTGTAGTTCTGTTACTAGGTCTTCTAAACCATATTAATAGAGAATACAAAAAAAATCAGACAGAAAAAAAAAACCACAAAAATAAATGTGGGGGATGCTTTCATTTCACTGATTGTTTTTGCAGCAATAAAATTACACATCCCAACCAGACTGTAGTTGGGATCAGGCTCTTCCTCTTACCCAGTCTTCATTATTTTCTTTCAGGCAGCCAATTCCTAGCAGTGTTATAAGGAAAGCTAGGGTAGTTCTGGACTTATTCCTATGTCTCTCTTGTCTATAGGGATAGACTGCTTCTGAACCATCTTATTACAGTACATAATAAAATTACCCATCTCATCTATGTCAGGCGTTTGTAGAGCATCTAGGTGTTTTGTCAGACTTCCATGTCCATGGTAGATGCATTATTGTGAACTTTTTGCCTTGTAAGATCTGATTTATGTGATGTGGTATACAGTTACTCAGTAAAATTAGACTAGTGAACTGACTTTAGTTGATGCATTTTAAGTATATGTAATTATAGCACAAACACTAGTTTACTGTCTCTCCCTTTCTACAACTCACACTGATGTTTCCGTAAAAGCAGTGGCGATTTATTATTCAAGTGGTTAGGTTGATCTTGAATCCATGGTGCTGCTGGTGTTTTCATGTTAACAATTATAGTGAAAATGAAGACATTGTGAATACAACAATATTTGTTGGATAAAAAAATAAAATCTGCCATTCAGAAGTATTCTTTTGCTTCCCTTTTTAGTTCCTTATTTTTAAAGATGATAAAATATTATGTCAGCTTAAAGAAAGCTGGAATCATTTGGGTTAACTGGAAATTCTCTCATAAAAGCATTGCAGATAATTTTTGTAGAAATAATACATTTTCCTTCTTTGTATTTGAATGATCCTCGTTCTTTCTTTCTTTCCTCCACCCCCAAATTTTCTCTTCAGAAAAGAACTTAGAGGAACATAGGATTCAGCAATATTTCCAGTACATGCTAGTGCTTGAATATTGTCACTTCTATATAAAGCAAATATTAGCCTTTTAAAGGAGTTATATTTCAAGGATCAGGTGGGAAGGAGAGAAGTGTTGGATGCACCTCACTGCACTGCTGTTCATCCTCGACACTTTGCACAATGTGAGAATGTTTAATAATTCCAGCCCAGCCTACAGATAAGAATCTCTGGTGTCACATCACAACCGACAGTGCTGGTGTGAGATTTGTAGTAAAACAATATTCCAGCTGTAGCTTTCATTTACAGAAATAAAACATCAGAATGGAAGGGAGGTGTGGGAGGGAGAAGATAAACATTTTAGTCTTTTAGCACCATTTATACAAATTACGGTGAAGCTACTAAAAAGTGAATATTGAAAAGTAAGGAAAAAAATGAGCAATTAGAGCTTGTTTTTTTATTTTGCTAGCTCTTTTAAAAAGTAATGCAGTTAATATTTAACTTCTAAAGAAACCCAGTGCAAGCAGAGCACCAAATATAAATAACCTCTTTCCTAAATAAAGTGTGTGGCAACTGTAGGGCAGGCGGTCCTATTTTTCTCCCATTAATCATCAGACACTTCACATGCAGTAAAAGTCTCAGGGGATATTCCTGGCTGGGAAAAAGATCCTCCCTCCTCAGTTCTAATCAGTCCATCCCATCTGTAATGGTTTTAGAAATTGTTAATGACATAAAGTGACAGTCAAAGGGCTTTTTGGTCTGTCAGTGTAGGGTTTCTGTGAGCTCTCTAACAAACTACTACATAGAGTTCTCAAAGCTTCTGGAAAAATGATCTGGATTACAAGGGAATAAATTTGATATGCTAGCAATCACAATCGGGAACTGAAAAGAAGGGCTTCCTTAATGCTGTTCTTTCATCTATAACAGCACTAAGATAAATCTGTCTGTGAGACAAACCACGCAAGAGGGTTACTAACCCTTAGAATATAGGTCTATATTATAGAATATGTAAAATATACAAGCATCTGAATACAAAGCTAAGAATATAAATTTAAACAAGCCTTTTGTTAATTTTATTAGATTCTAAATGCAGCTATAATTTTAAAACCTGGCACTTACACATAAAGACTAAGTGGAATAGGTTTATATTAAATGCTTACAACATAGACTGGAAATCTGTGTGCATGCTTACCTCTACCTATTTAGAAAGCATTTACAATATTCAAAAATAAATGTAGACCCAAACTCTGAAGACTTTCTTTAATTGAAACTTACTGTTCACTGGACAGCAATTCATAACTTGATTCTATTGACATACAAAAATATTTTTATTCCATTTCATTCTAAACCTGGAGAATTAAGCTCCCTGAATCTCACAATGTTTTAGTGAATACAATTATTTCATATGTCGAGCCAAGGATAGCAGCTAGTAAAAGTTTAAACCATTTTAATTTGAAATGTAATAGAAAGCTCCACTAGAAAATCAAGATACTTTATATTACTTTTAGTAGTATATGAACCAAGTAGATCAGATTCTGGTCTCTCACAATTTAAAAATCCTTCTTCTTTAGCTAATTAAAACTAATTAAATTTTTGCCTGAAGGAACTCGGGATCTGGCCAGCTGTGCATGCCTGAATAACATGTGCATATTTGTAAACATGAATCATGGTAGATTAATAATAGATATGGAAATGGGAATTTGCCAAGTTTTTAAGACAATTTTTACTCTTCTATGGCTAAACATTATCTTTTCTATTATTTTTTCAGTTTTCAGGAAATTCATTATACTAATGTGTCAGAGAAATTGACATTTCAAAGACTGGGATCCATGCTAAGTTGTACTAGAGTGCATTGCTCTGGAGAATTGCTCCATCCTCCTCATATGTTGACAGACAAAACTTACAAAAACTACCTGCAAGTAATCTCTGATATTTACTTCCCAGTTTTCTCCTCATAGAAATATTTTATCATATTACAATGTAAAATAAGAAATATTAAAATATGCATTCCTGAGAATTCATATGCAGCGTGAGTGTACCACTGGATGAGCTGACTCATGTATTGTTGCTGCATGGTCCTTGATAATGTGACACAGACAGCTCAAATTCAAACATGGAGCTTTTACTGGGCACAGGGTGCTCCTCATCTCTTAGTTAAACATGACAATCTTCAGGCAGTGATATCCCAACAATTTAAATGTGTCATTCAGATGCTGTCTTCAGTTAAAGCAGTGTTTTAAATACTCACTTGACGCCAAACATCATAATTAATATATTGGAAGCTATCACCATGTTGCATTTAAACTGCATAGTCAACCACAAAATACCAGCCTAATCCAGTGTTGCCATAGTAATCTGTGAATGACAGGGTCATCATTGTACCTCTCCGTCTGTTTACTCCACAAGCTATTGCAACTTAGATGGAAGATCTACAGGTTCGAGTTGTGAAAAATGTTCTTCAGCTACTCCTCAGGACCCTGGGTTGGCATAGATCTTTCAATTATTGCTATAAGCCAAAGGTCAGGAAAGATTAGTATTTTCTCAGCTGAAGTCACAAGTCACCGCTCACTTACGCTACAAAAGGATATTTATTAGGACTTTTTTTAGGTAAGGATTATGACCAATTTTAGGAATCAGTTGCTGGATCAACCTCCTCTTGCAGAGCCCAGCTTCTCTTTATTGTCTCTTCTCTTCATTGGCTTCCTCATATAGTTCTTCAGCGTAACTGTGATTTCCATCAAATTCTTGAGACTCAAACTTTGGCTTCCACCCACAAGATTTCAGCTTTCTTACCATGTACTTAACCCTCAGCAAGTGTCTGAAACTCCCTATACATTATGCATACCTGAATAAATCATACTGTTCTTCTCCTCAGTGACATATTTTATCTATTTTTTATTCATCCTCTGTTATAAAGCATAATATTTCTGCCAAGCAAATTCGTGTTGGAAGATCAAAACACCGTTTTCATTACACTGAATTTGCTCACTCAGTTGATCTTCCTGGCCAAACCTTGAAATTTTACTTTTGATTTCTTCATATACTGGAGAATATGTGTGGGACGCAGCTAGCAGAAATTTTCACTCTACCTCCGGTTCTCCTCTTCTTCTAATTCTTTTTCTGCCTTTTTTGCAGGAGGACTTAAATGAGCAATGAAATTTTCCTGTATACATATATGCTGCATTTGGTCAGCAACATCTACATCTTATGAATTTGGATGCCACCACAGTTTCAATTATTTGGTTCCATAAACAAGCATAGCTGTCCTTAATAGTTATAGGGAAAAAAAACTTAGAAGCTACTTTGGAAATACTTATCTTGATTGCTAATGAGTAAAATCAAAAAGGAAGGAAGTTTGTACCAAGGAAGCAAAATATGACATTTTCTCATAATTTTGACTTTTAAGCTAGAGTTATTTATTAAAGAAACATCTTCTATTTGTGTTGCATTTTCTGTATCTTCAATCATTCTACAATAATTATCAATAAAGTAAATTAAATATAAGAAGTTTCATTTGTATTTCTTTATTTTGGTAGTGACTCTAATTCTCTATAAGCAGCAGGTAAAACATCCAAGAAATCAGAATCAAATCAACATTATATTGGACTCAGTGGCTAATATTGTTCCAGCCTTATCTAGACCAGTAAAATAAAGTAACAAGCATACTGTCAAGAATTCCCTGGTTATTGCCATCTGCACTGCTACGTGGGGTTGTTTTTTTTTCTGGGTATAATGCAGAAGTTCTGCTTTATCTTACAGTCCTGTGTTATTTTAAAATATATCAAAAGTTTTATCTATCACTGTCTTCCTTCTCTTGTTATTCTCTTCTCATTTCTCATCATTCCTTCAGAAACACTCTTTGATGCCTCCTCCCATTCCAGTCTCCCTCTTTCAGTATATTTCTCCTACTACTCTGCCCTTGATCAGCAATTTTTCACTCTCTGCATCTCATTCCTTATGTCAGAATCTCACAATCCTAGCTGTTGTCTAAACACCTACCCACATGCAGCATTGTGACCTACCTTCTTGGTATAGGTGGCACTTTAAATTAGCATGATCAAAACAGATCTTTTGATTTCCACCTTAAGCCTTCCTGTTTACTAAGTTCTCTATCAACACCTAGACCACCCCCTACTTGATGTTAAATGGCCTCAAGTGTTGCATACAGCAATTTTATTAGTAGGAAATCCTGTTAAAATTTGAAAGAAGTGGTGCATTGACTCTTAAATCACAAGTCTTCTGTGATAGCCACAGAAACATTTCTATTTCACACTGGTTAAATATTGTGAGCTGAGACTTCAATCTTTTTTTAGTAGGCTTTGTTCAGTTTGTTACTTTGCCCTCCCACCCTCCTGGTTGCTGTCTGGCTTTCTTTCCATCCTACAACATCATATTTGATATCTGGGTTTTATACTCTTTAAGTCAGAGAATGTCTTACTGTTCGACCACAGTTTGCTACAACGAGAACATTATTTTTTTGTATACGATTCTGAGATACCACAGTACAAATAATAATAATAATTTTAAAAATTGTGTGAACTAAGTTATTTATCTAGTTTTAGAGTGCTACCGAACATTCTAAATTGAACTTAGGAACAATTTAAAAATTAGCTAGTGTTAATACAAAGATAAATGAAAGAGTCTTATGGAGCAACTCTTAGTGGACAGAAGAATCACAAATCCTATAGACCTCTTTGACTTACACTAAGCTCTTTTCTGAAAATTTCAACAATGCTTGTTGCACAGGCCCTCAGCAAAAGGCTCTATTTCATCCTCAAAGTTCTTGTGACATGCTTTATGATGACCTCCCACTCAGATCTGTGAAAGAAATGCAGATGATGTTAATACTTTTTCTTCCTTTCTGTATGACAGTGACATTTTATGTTAATTTCATCTGCTCCTTGAGTTCTCAGAGCCAAAACATTCTGTGGGAGGCAAAATGATGTCATTTTAGTCATAGCATAATTTTTCAGCTGCTAGAACAAGACATATTGTGGCATATTCTTCAGTACTTCTTAAAAGTAGTGAAATATAAACTTAAGGTGATATATTTATGCATGAGGGGGTTACACTGCCTTTTTCAGCTCTTAGAGCTAAATGGCAGGTTTAAAGTGACATCATTCCTCCTCCACCAAATATTTTTGTTTTGAAACCTAAGGACACAAAATAACCTTGACCAAGTAATATAATTTCCAATTGTTGTAACTACAAGAAAGTTGAAATATGAATTTTGTGTTGCACTTGAGTCAGGTACTTAGTGTAAATGTCATTGAGAAGAGACTGTTCATAGGATAAATTGGTCATTTTGTTAACAACTCAAAAATAAAATGAAAATAAAATGTAAGTAAAATCACTAAAAACCCCCCAGGACTAAGAAACTTCAAACTAGTAGTCATCACAGAGGACACAGTGAACAACAGCTGAATTGCTAGCTCTGCATTGGACACAGAGAAAGAACAAAACCAGTGGGTCTCTCCAGACAGATTTCCAAAGGAAACACAAATGTTAAGCAATGCAGAACAGCAGTGATAATATCTTTCAATGTATTCTGTTTCATTTGGTTCAACGATAAATTTCTGCTCTTTGCAATATACACTGAGTTAAAAAGCTGTTCCTGGGAAGTAATACTTGAAAATGTGCACACAAGGGGCTAGCAAAGATTCGTATTTCAGAGTTGAACTTTTTCTTTATTCGAGTTTAAAACCAAAATTATTTCTTCATTAGCAACATGGTTTTGCAGGTCATTAAGAAAGATGCTTGTATTTAAAACAGTTCATTCACCCTCAAAAAATGGCTTCTTCTTTGGGTTAATCCAGGAAGTATTCCAAGCTTCTGTAATGACAATAGAGTAATGAATCATGATTAAGAAATGAATTTTGAACTTAATTGTTCTCCTCAACTTATCTGTTTCAACTGACTGTGCTCAGGGCTCTAGGCACCGCCTGCTCCAGGTGAACTGAGCAGTCACAGTCACTGAACATGTGACAACAAATGATTGCACAGTGATGTCACCTGGGCAATAAGGCTGACATGAGCTGTACAGCCTGGCTATTTATCCCTCTCTCTCTTCCAGTATCCTGAGACTCCTGCAGTACCAAGGGGGAGATAAGAATAGGCAGGTAGACAATAAAAACAACCCCCCACAAACAGTCCCCTCTTTTCCAAATTCAGACATTGTTCTTCTGTTCCAACTTTCGTGTGGGACTCAGTGTGTGCTTCCTAATGCCAAAAGATGGGTTAGTAGTGGGACAGGGGAATATTTACTGCCTTTAGTATTTATTTGGAACATGATATGCTGCCCGCAGATTAACAGATATACTCTGAGATCCAGGAAGCATCAAAACTCTTGGCTGCACTAGTGTTTCTTTGTGGTCAGGGGAATTAAAACAGCTTTTTGTTTGTTGATTACCATCAGAAAGGCACTGAGTCGGAAGTTTTCCCTTATAATTTCTCTCCCCTCTAGTACACCTGCATTGCAATGCCTAAATCTAAAACCAAATAAACAAAAAAATTAAAAAAATACCAAAAAAACCCCAACCTCTAAAAGGCTGGTGAACTTTGTAACTCACAGCACAAGATTATTTCAAAGGCCGTGGTCTGTATAAAGAGATAATGCCATTGTACTTTAAATAACCACCAAATTTGATTGTATTCTCTTTTTTACTAGTAATATAACTCCAGTTTTTTATTGGACATTTTGATGGAGGCTTTTTTCAATCAGTAACATATTTGAGATGCAATAACTCGTGATGATCTCCTACTACTCTTGAGTATGGTGAGGAACAAAAAAATTATGCACATCTTCATGTTTTGTCACAGAAGTACATACTGCACTTCAATGTACAAGGTTGAAATATGTTGGGATGGTTTTTTTCACCTATTTAAACTAATAATGGTTCAGAACCAAACTCTTGATTTTCAACTTTGGATCATTTAGAAACCTAAATCTGGACCCAAATAGGCTTCAGCTATGTATGATTTTCTAAATCCTCCTTAAGGCCGTATCCTTCAAAAAAGGGTCCAGTGGACAGATATGCAAAATGGCTAAATTCCAGGCATCGAACTCTTCCTAGATGAAGTTTCTTTCGTGTTATCAACTTCTAGATAGTAACATGTTTAAAATGGAAGGGTAATTCAAACAAAAAAAAATCTCTAGTTATTGAAAGCATGAATATTTCATGGAATGCATAGTTATTACCTGTAGCTTACATTTTTCTCTAATAAAGTGTCACACAGATTAAATACTAATGGGCAAACTGTACTCACTAACCTTTTAATACTTTACCCTTTTGTATAAAGACGGAACATTATTAGGTAATGAAAGAGTGTATGAGAAAGTAGTAGATTATTTATGATAGAAACAAAATGAAACTAATGGGAGAAGATTTGAAAGCTGTGATGCATGAAAGGTGCTATAGAGGCAGCTTTGGCACCATGACAAATAAAGATAAAGACTCAGTGGGAAGCAACAGTGTGAACATGACTATGAAACAGAAAGAATAGATTTAATGAATGAATCCTTACCATCTGGTGTTTATTTAATACACAATGAAGGTCAAATGGCTAGTGATCCCTTTTTCTATAGTCCAGTGACCAAAAGAATGGGAAGAATCAATGAATTTATCAATATGTCTGGAAATGTTTCACCATATGATCTGATTGAGTCAATATTATTGGAGCAACATGTTCATTACTATTTCAAATATGGTTTGGAAGAGACTCTATGGATAAGACATACATTAATTTTTTCTGCACTGTCAGAAGTTCCATCAAAATGCACTTCATTGTGTAAAACCAGATGCACATGAACTAACATTTATCTGGTAACATTCAAAAAGCTTCAAAAACAAAATTACATCTTACAAGTCAGAAACATAGCTTGTGCTAAGCTCTGTGAAATTTTTTCCTCCTTTGTTTCATTCTTTTCTTTCTTTTCTGCTAGATCGAATACATATCTGTTTTATGTAATTATACCACAGGGACATATTAAATTTTAGTGAAATATGTTTATTAGGCATTATATGTAAACAGCATATGCTAAGAGTAAATCTTATGTATATTTAACAGTATTATTTTACATAGCATTCTATCTTCTTGGAGGTTCTTGCAGTTCTATACTTTCTATCTATAACACACCTGTTTTCGTAATATTTGCCCTTACTATAGTGCAACTGCTCTTGTTGACTGGACATATCTTAGCTACCAGATTAGTAATGATATTGTAAATCTAGTGAATTTATTTCACCACTTATTAGTGAATAATATTAAAATCTAGATTTTAGTTTAGG
Organism: Pterocles orientalis; assembly: GCA_011057875.1. Taxonomy (NCBI): domain Eukaryota; kingdom Metazoa; phylum Chordata; class Aves; order Pterocliformes; family Pteroclidae; genus Pterocles; species Pterocles orientalis. The sequence goes on from WKFP01014237.1 coordinate 272,064, forward strand.
TTTTCAAATAAGTAAGGATAGAAGAGACTTTTTTAAAAATAAGCAGTCGAGTGGTTAGAAACATTCTTATATCAACCTCCAAAACAGGCAATGGTAAAAGGTGCAATTTAAGACTGTATACCTTAAAAACATCATTCAAACAATAACTTAACAATTTGGAAAGTATACTAACTAGGTGTTTGCAAGATTAACAACTGGAACTCCTGACTCCTGTTTATCACCCATTTGTTGTTTGCCCTTGAGTAAATAATATTTTCATTTTATTTAACTGCTTTCCATATAAGCTAAAAGAGGGTAAATTTAGACTAGACGTTAGGAAGAAATTTTTCACTGTGAGGGTGGTGAGACACTGGAACAGGTTTCCCAGGGAGGTTGTGGATGCCCCATCCCTGGAGGTGTTCAAGGCCAGGCTGGATGAGGCTTTGAGCAACCTGGTCTAGTGGAGGGTGTCCCTGCCCATGGCAGGGGGGTTGGAACTTTATGATCTTTAAGGTCCCTTCCAACCCAAACCATTCTATGATTCTATTATTCTAAGATTCTATGATACAATAATATACATGTCACAGGATCATAGAGTCCTAATTTTTTGTAATATATTTTGAAATCCTTGAACAGAAAAAAACACGTACATGCTACTTCAGCAGTGACCTCAATTCTGATGACCAAAAAATCCCCAAAGAGTCTTAATTTGAATTAGGACATGAATAATCTTGAACTAAAATTAAAATGTAGATTTTATGACTTTTCATTAATGTGAATATCTCATGACAAATAACTCAGAGTTAACACAGCCTACTTGATGTTCTGCCCTTGTATTTCACAAATGAAATACTCTCATTTGTACCATATTTTAACTCAAAAATTATAACTACAAGAAAACTAGGAATAGTAAATAGGTCCTGCCCCCTACCGGTGAAATTCCCACTCATTAACTGGTTTTCTGGCAATGGGCAGCTAGCATGGTAACCTCTAGAGTACTTCTTTCTTAAGGTATTTACAAGGTCCTTAAATAAGCAGAAGGAAAAATGCAGACTCAAATATGAGTCATTCTCTTATGAAATATGAAAATTGAATGAAACAAAGCCTAAGAATATCTTTGAAGTCAATTTGGGAAATATGGGGAAAACTCAGTCAACACCAATGACTACTTATAAAATGTCAATTTCTCACTCTTCTTAATCACGTCCTACCCATCCCTTTCCCCCTTACTTGTGCTGAATTACCCTAATACTTCTCTGATTATATTGGAAAATGGCTGGTATCACTTAATATTTATCTGCCAGTCTCTGCTGGGATCAGCCACAGAGATTAATCATGTGTGCTCATCTAGTTTCTCAGCTCCAGGTATACACATTTTTCTTACTTTAAGACATCTTTCAATGCTTCTGATGAAAACATTCTCAACCTGGGTGTAATGAGGGTGCTTCTTGGACAATCAAACAAATCTCTGACACTTTCTGTTATTTCTCTTTTTTTCCTCTCTCTTGTTTTACCTAGATAACTTGTATTTTTCTCAGACCAATCCAGGATAGGACAACTGTGAGACATCCTTTTAATCATCTTAATTAAATCAATTCTAGGTTTTATATTTCAGCATTGTGCCTTGTTTGTCTCATAAAAACACACCAAAAGCCTTTTTTAATCACCAAAGGAAGATCTTAGTTGCATAAGCTCTCTCCGTGCAAGCCCAGACAAATGTAATGAATTGCCTTTTGCCTAGTCTCCATCCACTTTATAGTTTCTGAAACATTCACTGTACGTCAACACACGTGGCTATCTCTTCGCTGTTACTGTGTTCAAGAGGACACAGTTAAGGATCTGATTTTACAAAGCTCCCACTTCTAAAAGAGGACTAGCTAATAATATGAGAAAAGACAGTCAAGCACAAGGCAAAATATATCTTTTTCTGTCTTTTTTCCTAGTGAGAGCTTTCAGTAGTAATGGTGAAAGGCAGTTCACAAAACGTCATCCATTCACACTTCATTTCTTCAGAATGAAGGTGTGCAAGAACAAAGGGTATGTAGGGCAAAATCAGGCCCAAATTCGGAATCCCTTTTACTTTTCCTCCCTCATCCCTCAGTGACTTGCAATTTCACCTCTGCTGCAGAGCAGTAGAAATCTCAGACTGTTACTTCGCACTATTATATGCCAGCAACATATTTCAGCTCAATCAACAAACTTCAGTGTCAGCAGCAGGTGACAGGTTTCTTGTTCTTAAGATTGTCCTAATGACACTTTCTGTTGCTGTTGCTTAGGTTTATGTTTATGCAAGTGCTGTGAATGTGAGGTGTTAATCAGCAGCTCTAATTACTAGGGTGGAATGAACATTCTAGGATTGAGTTCATTTGGTTTTCACAAACAAGGTTTACCTGAGGCTTTGTTCATATAGAAATTAATTCAAAATGATAAAAAGGGAGCCTATAGTCCCTTGAAATAATCTTTAACCCATATGGTCCCTTGCCGATAATTTTAGATGAAACTGAACTTTTTCTATCAGAAGGAAAAGGGGAAATTAGTAGTCATGGAGCCAGAGAAAGTTTCTTGAAAAGAGATACATTCTTATCTCATTTGACTAACATCTCCTACGCCAATAGTTTAGGGGCCAAGGAAGACTTGGAAAATTTGTCAGGTTAATGGCCTCATAGGTGTGGCCACACTACAGTGGTGAATAGAGAAAAAGGGTCGTGTAAATCATTGAACTGATCTTCAAAAACTTCTGTGTGTATGGAGATTGGATACGTATTAAGAATTGCTGAAAATTTAAAATTTGACGCAGCTTTCATAGTCTATGATGGTGAAAACACACTGGAGGTTTGAGAAGAAGAATAACAAATCTGGGGTGTATCTATGTGCCTTCCTAAGACAAAATTCATCTTATCAGGAATATGGAACTTTAATGATCATAGAGAAATACATAATCACTTTTAATATGAATGGAGCAGCTATATTTTTCTTTGCCCTGAAGTAAAATATAATCAAGATAAATATTTATTATTTCCAAAAGGTCCATATTTTTAAATATATATGTATGTCCAGATACTGTGTTTAAATTTTTGCAAGAATCAGTTCAACGGCTTAGTACACAGGAAAAAAAAAAAAAAAGTTTATAATGCAGTGGTGAAAATGCAAACACCTATCCTGAGTTAACTTTCTTCATAGTAGCTTGTGTGAGGCTATGTTTGGATTTGTGCTGAGAAGGCGGCTGATAACATACTGATGTTTGTCATTGCTGCTGGGACAGTCAACGACTTTTCAGCTTCTCTGCTGTGCCAGTGTCTGCAGGTGCAGGAGAAGCTGGGAGGGACCACAACCAAGGATTCAACCTTAGGCTTAAGATTGAAACCCAAATTGGACAACTCCATATCATGCATGTCATGTCCAGTATAATGATGAGGAATGGTCTGGAAGTATTCTCTCTTTCTCTGGGTCGTCTCTCTCTGTGTCGCCCCTCTTTCAGGGTCATCTCAGTCTCTTGGACACTTGGGCTCTTACCTCAATTCTGGGACTGCAGTTTTGTGACTCTCTCTGCTCCAGCATTGTTACCCAGGAATGGGCTGAGCCTTGGTTACTGGGTGGTATCACTGTGTATCACTCATTTGCATATTGGTATATATAGCTATTATTATAATCATTATTATCATTATTATTTTTCATATTGTTGTAGTTTAATTATTAAATTGTTCTTATCTCAACCCACGAGTCTCTTTTCCCTTTAGCCTTTTAATTCTCTCCCCCATGCCCAGGAGCGAGAAACAGGGAGTGTGAGTGAGCAGGTTTTGTGGTGTTTTGCTACCAGCCAGGGTAAAAGTACAACAACCCCCAAGATGATTAATATTTTAGCTTAGTACATATTTAGGTGAATGTGACCACAGCATCTCTAGTATAATAGCCAAACTCTACAAACACTCAAGAACCTTTACATTTTTCGACTTAAAAAGTACAAATATAGCTGGTTTGTTCTTCCTTCTAATAAATGAAGAGGATGCAAAGGCAGAGACCTCTAGGAACTGGGAAAGCTGACCAGGTTGCCTACATACATCCCAGCAATAATTTACAATCAAATGCGTTCACTGTTTCTATTTATAACGTATTGAATTCTCCTTACCATCCCATTTTCTACTGTTTTAAGACTGAAGCACAGGCTGACTAGAGCTGGGACATACTAGCAGATCTGATAGGAAGATTAAACTCTTATTTTGCTACTAGATTAAATGTTTGTCAGTGTTCTCTTCCTTAGTTCCAACTGTAATTTTTCAAGTAAGTTTTCAGCATCCGATTATGTAGAACCCTAAATCACTTTGAATCATTACCACGTTACATATCTGTTTCATGGACCAATAAGCGCTATATAGCAAGTGGGTATCATACCTATACAAAAATTAGTATGATAATATCTTGAACAACTATATACATTATATATTATTATTTTTACTTCTACAGTGCTGAAGTGCTGAAGATGATAAATACCTTTCTCTAACTATGGGGTGCCATGTGTTTCTCCTACTTTGGATCACATATTACACAGTAAGGGGATTTATCAGTTAAAACAGTAATCAGACTTATTAGTTATCCAAATAATTCAGATGATGTAGCATCTTGTTTGCAGGAGGATCAGTCCACTTAAATTTTATTCTCCTGGTGTGAATCCCAGGAAGACAGAACTCAGAACAAAACACCATTCTCTTGATTCCTAGACTGATTGTCCCACAGGGTTTGTGACCCACTATACTGCACGGTTTCAGTTTAGTGCCACTGGCATCCATTCTTTGAACACTGTCTTCAGACATATGCTAAACTTAGGGTCACAAAGAATATTTGGAAAGGATCCATAATAGCAGCTCAAGATCTCTTTCCAAAGCTTAACAAAGTGGGAGCTGTGAATCTGCCCAACAGCCAGCAGAATAAACAGAAATACTTCACTACCCTTCCTATTCTGACTTTACAGTATTCATAAATATCCATAAGATTTTTGCCTGGTAAAATCAGCATGAAAAACACTTACTTCGATTCAGAGTAGAAGAAATCTTACAATAACATAATTGTTTATCTAAACAATCAACTTCCTCTCATGTTGATGGTGTTGAATGAGATTAGATATTCTCCAGAATAAAGATAAATGAGAATATGCGGTGGATCAGAAATGCCTACTAGCACTGCACCATGAAAATATCTTCCTTCACTACTCTCTTTCCACTGTTACAACACGATTCCATGTCACTCCAAATACCATTCCTTATTCTCTCACTGCCTTGCAGTTTCCACTTGAGGATCCTATATATTTTCTATTTAGTAAATTAGTCTACTATAACCTGGATGTATATTTACTGTTGCTGACCTTATTTTACAAGAGAAGTAATAAAGGAACAAATAGTAAATTATTTGCCATAGTTGAGAAAGAAGAAAAATTTGGTTACTCTCTCAGAGAACTGGACACTGTCTTCTGCTAGTCATTACCTGTCTCAAGAAATTTACCCTCTAAATTACTTTCTGAAAAGACCACTTCTCTTTCTCTAGGGCTGAAATAAATTCTTCTTTCATGCAATGTAATAAGAGAGAAAGACAATAATGCCCAGAGAAGCTCTTTTCCAGGTTTTCGTACCATGATAGTACTGCAATATATAAATGCCCTTATAGAGGTGCCAAAAGAGGGAAATTGGCCTTCACCTCTGCTTCTTTCTTTTCTGTTTTGCTGGAACTTAATTTTTACAAGCTCTCCTTTGAGCTGATTCAATTCACTAGCCTGGCAGAAAATCAACCCAACAAAACAACCATAAAAGTTTTCTGCCAGACTGGGGAGTAGATTTGGTTCAGTGCGAGATTCATAAGTGTTGGAGCCAATGAAAAAAGCATAACAAATATACTGGTGGGCAGCTGAGGGACTTCAGCTTTTTGTATCTGTGTATCTCTTACATCAGCACAGCTTTAATGTAAAACTTCACTCTTACCATGTGTGTTCCTTTAAACTGAAGTACAGAAGAGTAGTTTCCAGCAGAATAATTAACTTCAGCGCTTGTTTTTATGTAGATTGAATAAAATAAATTGCATTTGTTAAGAGAAGTTGGACTGGCCCATATACTTTTATTCAGGTAGCATCTGTTTTTTTCAGTCAAAAGGCAAATTAAATATTAATATCTAATATTAATTTTAGGTTTTTACAGTAAAGCCCTAAAAGAGTCATTATTGTATGCAGTTTTATTAAGAACATGTCCTGCAACTGAGATGATGTATTCTGATAAGGTCTGAAGTAACCTAAAGAAGAAATTACACTGAAAATTAAGAACTACTACTCTGTTCAAAAAAATAACTTTGCTTAAGAACCTGTTTCTAAGAATATAAAGTCTGTAACTGTGTAGCTAGATGACCACCCAGATGTTGTAAAGTGCAAGGTAGATGTGATTCTATGTTACAGTTATCAAGTCAAATACCAAACAGACAAAAATAATGTCTAGTTCTAAAATCCTGCTAAGCCTTTATCAGCATTAGTCAGGGATTAAAAAAAAAATAAATCTAAGTACACATCTATGTAACCAACACAAAAATATTTGCAAATATTTCCCTTTTCCAGAGTTCTGGGTCTCAGACTTCTCAGAAAGTAAGTTTCTGTAGCTTAACGAGTTAATGCACATCAATTGATGCAGGTAAGAAAACACCATCTGTGCAATCTTAATTCATGTTAGTTGTGATGTAATTCAACTTAAACTTCTTTCACTGAATACACACATCAACAGGCACTATAGTCATAGTTGGAATGCACAAAGCCACTTACCAAGCAGTAGTAAATTTACTGTGAGCCCTTAAGGATTTTCAGACTTTTATTAAATATCAGATACTGCATTGTGATGTAAATATTTAGTTCTTCATTTCCATAGAGGGTTACATGTAGATAAATTCCAGGCTGAATACCCACCTAGACAGCTAGACAAAAAATGACCTCAGAGACTATGACTCCCACAACCATCAGACCAATTATTATTAATGTAATTCTTGAATTCAATACAATTTATTTTACTATTTTTTTCTCTAAGTTGAGTACAGGTATCAGTGACTCCCGCTGACAGAAAATGATCAAAACTATATTAGGAGGACAGGATGTATAGTTTCTGGTTGTAAGAGATCTTCAAGTTATAGTAGCAGCTCAAGGGGATAAGGTGACAGTTGATGAAAGACAAAATGTTGGGGGAGATGTCTGACTTTTACTCAAATAACAAAGGTATTCTTATTTTAGATTTGTTAAAATCAAATATTCCCACTTACATTCAAACATGTATATGTACATCACATGTAAAGTCTTCACAAAATTCAGTTCTGCTTTCTCGTGTCTAAGCAGCCTTGTTCTTAATACAAAAACTGTTTTCTGAAAATGTACACTTTTGTTAATCATTCAAATGAATTAAATTGCACTCAAACACAGGCCAAATAACCACAGTCTGTTGTGATTGAGGTGTATGGAAAAAGAAGATGAAGAGAAAAGCTTTTCTATCAGGGCTGCTACTGTTAACAGTAGCAGGGTAACATGTATTTTGTCCTGCAAAATACAGTGACAATTCGGGACAAATTTTCTGGTTAGATGGAATAGAGATGAGAAGCTGAAGCCTATTTTGGATGAGAATTGATCATCCAAATGTAATGAAACAGAAGATCATGACCTTTTTCATAAAACACAGCATTTCAGACAATAAGATTTGCCTGGTCAGATAATGAATATTCACGTTTACTTTTATAGCAAGAATTGTGCCCTCCATATTTTGCTTCTTTCTCTATGTGAACAACAGCTGCTTCCTCTTTTTTCTTTTTTTTCTTTTCTTTTTCTTTTTTTTTTTACCTAATTGCCAGGTAAGCTTATTCTTCTCTATCAGTAAGAACACCACCAAGGAAACTGCATTCTCTAGACAAACGTTTCACTGTTTCTGGACAGTGGAGGAAACACTGCTGAGCTTTGGTTCATTACTAAAGAAGCTTAAAAAATTGTAATTCATATAAGGGTTCGGATCTTTTTGACCTATTAATACAGTACAATAAACATTGCTGAAGAAATTCAGAAGAATTAGTCAAACCTAAGCTGCAAGAATAACTGCTCTGATACACCTTTGAAAATAGAGTTGAGTAGTCTCCAGAGCTGTTAGAACAGTTTAGTTCTCAAGAATGTTCATTAAAAATCCCTTCCTGTGTCTCCCTAGAAGGTAATAAATAATTTTAAATAATATATTGTCTATATTTCCTTTTTTGCTCCTTTTTTTTCCTCTCTATTTATACTTACACATAGTTTGCTTTATGTGCAGGATTTTGATGACTTGTCAGAGGCACTCAGATCTATTTGGAGAAACAGTGCCCCAGCAAAAACCCTCATCAAGTAGAGATAACAGATGGAAATGAAACAAACAATTTCCTGATCTAAGCAGGCAAATTCAGGATTTGGTTTATAGTACAAGGAGATGGGATTTTTTATGAATTCACCCACTGCCTTCTTCTATGAAAGCATGACATGGGCTTCCCCCAAGTGATTTAATTTTCATTAGCACAGTATTGTTAAATGAAATATGCAAAATACGCTAGCCTACAAATTATCTGTGTATGAAAATGGCAAGAAATGAGAAACTTCCTTGGAATCAAAGTTCTCCTTTATGATAATCCTCATTGCAGATAAAATTATGTATCTTATTTTTTGTATGCTATCTAAAAGTTTGTTCTCCATCTAACGAGAAAATCTTGGCCAGAGTGCATTTCTTTGCTTAATTTTTTTAAAGCAAAAAATAGACATATTAGAGGAAATAGAAGCTCTTTGTTTTGTAAAAGCTTTAGTATCCCTGGCATCCTGTACCATAACTTTTTTTCTTTAAGAGTATCAGAAGCAGTTGAAGAGGAAATCATAAAGTTACATTTATATTCCATGCCTGATATGATCAGTCCCTGGCTCTGATGTTCTGAATTATCTCAGCAAAGCCCTGCTGAAATTTTTTACCTTACTGTTTCTGAATTGGTTCTTACATCTGCATACTGAAACACTTCATCTTGTTCCAAGATAAGTGAGGTTGCTGAAGGAGAATGTGTCTTGGGAGGAAAAATAGAAGGGTATTAAAAAACAAAATGCACTAGGCTGAATTCTTAGGCAAAGCTAAATCAAAATCCAGACCTCTGAGCTTGGGTTTGGGAAGCAGGCAAACACAAAAGATATTGCAAATTAAATTTGTATTTCTGAAAATACAGTTGTTTATGTAAAAAAAATGTAATCAGAAAATATATTTTTTCCTGTTCATATTTCAAATCAAAAGAAACTACCCTGAATGATGTCTTCAAGACATGTATTTAACTATAATACTTCGCAGTACTTGTTAAGGTTAAGGTTACCAACAAGTTATAAAATATCATTAACTAACAAATTGGGAAATGAATTTTCCAAACAATAAAATTAAAATTAATGTGTACCAGATAAAAATAATGGTATTTTTCATTATCATTCTTAAAACCAGAAAACTTTTTCTTTTGGGAATTTCTGAACTGACACAAATGTCTTTAAAAAGGGCAATTAGTGACCAGTGACTATGAAGAACTCTGTGTTGAGAAGTTGAGCCTAAGCCTCTTGAAGATTCTCCATGTAAACAAGTCAGACCACATCACTCATTATCCTTCTTTTGTTTACTGGGAGGAAAGTTCAAACTATTTAATGAGAGGATTACCCATACTTCAACTCCATTGAAAAAGATTAATTGATATTTTCCTGTTAGGGGTTTAACCACTTGGTTTTGGCCTCATATCCCCTATTGTTACTGATGCTGTGATCAGCAGAGCAAAGTTGCTTAAAGGTTAGACAAACTTTGCAGCATAAATTACACAAACTAATTTACGTTAAAGTTTGGTGAGTGTCTAAGCCTGAAGAGCTTCTATTAACTCCTCAACTGTTCAGAAAAAAATAACTATTTGAAAATAAAATGCTTTATGAAGAAGTATCTCATCTTTATATAGATTTTTTTAGCAGAGTAAAGCATTTGGATTCGGTATAGCAATTGTGCTACTATAAGAAAAATATTTAACCTACAATAAAGTCAGCACTACTAGCACTATTGACATTTCATTTTAAAGTGGTTGTTTTCTAATTGCATTTAGCGGGTAAGGGAAGCATGGCCATGAATCTCTAAATATATTTTTTTCTTCAAAGCTTTACAAATTTCCCCAAAAATGAGTATCTTCTGGACATATGGCTGCATATTTGGATAACACCATTTGCATTTTCAAACTTGCAATATTTTTAACCACTCATTTGGCTTATGCTTTCAGAAAAGCAGACAGTGCATTCATTTGAAATTATTTAGTCTCTTTAACTCCTTTTAAAAAGACAAGAAGGGAAAGTATTTGTATTCACAAATCATTTAGTATATATGTTTGTGTTTACATTTGAAAATGTAAATGATATAAATTTATTGAGTAAAGAAGCAAAGATCTTGTAAATATTAGCAAAGTTCATAGATATTAAGAGGAAAGTAAAACCATAAAATGCATAAGACTTACTTAAAGATAAATTGTCAGTATTAGAAAAAAAATTAAAACAGTAAATCTTAGTAAATGGGAGTAGGTAGGACATGATCACACAGGTTTCAGTCGTTCAAAAAATGCATGATTGAAATAAAACTGTGGGAGATATCAACCCTCAAGAAAAAACATTCCCCATTCTTCTAGTGCCTAATAAATATACAATATTTACAATTATTTATTCTGTTGTAGAAAAGATTTTCACTCTGTAACCCGTTCAGTAGTAGAAAAAGTATGATGCCTCTTAATAAGAGAAACAAGATGGTTGACAAAAAAATACTTCTCCAAAATGCAAAATAGAAATATTATCACAAGCAATAGAGGAAGGAAAGAAGAAAGTGTTCAGGATTCCTACAAATAAGACAAGAGAACATATTTTAAAACATGCTACAAGTGAAATGGTAATGGGAAACATAATTTTTAAGGTGTTTTTAAGGTATCTAAAAAGGAGAGCAGAAGAATAACAAAAATTCTGGTAATTTTCATTTCTCTAGACTGTAGAAAATATTGTTATATATTACAGCTTAAAAATTCTTGTGATAGAGCATCCAGATGTTTAATGAATAAAATAAATTAATTTTTTTTTAAAAAAAGTGTAGATAATTCCAACAATTTCAGAATAATCATCTTTATGTACAGATTCTAAACACTATATATGCTAAAATATGCAATAGTCAGAAATTTGTAATATTGTGCATACATTTGGACATATTGCAGACATATTTGGACATATTGTGGACATATTTGGAATATTTCAGTTTTTTTCTTAATTGACATACTATATGGATACTTATATTTTCAAGAAACAGCAATCTGCTTCATTTGAATTATGTTTTTTAATGTGTGTGTCTAATTATTACTTATTTATTAATTTCAGCAGAAGTTTAATTAATTAGCAGCTGATGCAAAGTATGACAAAAGTAAATACAAGCACTTGCATTACTTCTGATATTGAACAAGTACAAATTTTATTGACCCTAATCCTGACAAATGTAGTTAACCTTATTGATTAACTCAAGCACACTGAAATAGAGTGAAAAATATTTTACCACAAGACATCATAGTATGACCACTATGTCAGCTATTTCAGCCTTCAAGACTTAAATGCGCAGCCTACATTGAACATATTGATTTTCCTAAATAGTCCTCCTATAATAAATACTACATTATCACTGCAAGTCTCTGCAGACATGTTAGGTGATCAGAGAATGGAGCTGTAATCAGAAGAAGTTCTGTGAAAGGTAATCTTTCTTTATTCTCCTCTGAGAAATTAGGTGGAAAAGAAGCAAAGGACAGCAGCAATCGCTGTAGTTGTTACTATAAAATCTGCTCTTAGACTATGAAATATGTCATCTTAACACTTCAGCTTTTACCCTTCTAAAGGCAAAAGTTTTCTGAAATGTGTATATGCAGTTAACATTATTCCTATGCTTTGTTAACTACACTAAACCCAAGTTATTGCTAAAAATATCTAAGACATAGCAGAAAGAAAAAATGGCTTATGTAAACTGATTGTAATTACTTGCTTTCATTTAGGATAAGTAGAATCAATATATATAGTTTGGAAAAAAATCCTATAGGTTGGTGGTCATATTAGAGCTAATATTTTTGTTATGTTGCTTCATTGTTTTGGGGTTATAATTTGCTCTACGGTTAAGAATTATGTGTGTAAAAAAAAAAAAAAAAAAAAAAGACAAAGGCTTATAGGCCATGACATTTCCCAGTCTAAATAAGGCCTTTTAAATTTTTTTTAAATTTCTAATGTACCTAATCTTGCCATGAAAAGACAAAACAAAATGAGAAAGAATACAAGACTTTAACAAAACAGAAGACAGATGTCCAGAAATTATCAATAGCTAAAGCACACAGATTGTGATTAAATTTTAATGTGGCTTTTAACTTAAGTAAAGATTTTGCTTATCGAAGAGAAAGAATCCCAGAGAAAATATTGTTATTGATTTCATCATTTTAGATGTAACTGATCCTTTAAGTAATTTTTCTTGGTTTCGGTGTCACTTTGTAAGTGTCTGCTTAGACTGGGGAAATCATTAGAGAGCATGTTCATTTAAAATTCTGAGTCTAATGCATAAATTGTTCTCCAGTGCACTCAAAGTTACATCTGTTGAAAACAAAACACAGCATTCGATGTCCTGAGTAAAATCAAAACACAACAGTAGAATCGTTAGAGAGACTTAAATTAAGCAAATTAAATGGGATGAAAAAGTTTTCAATTGATTTAGAGAATGCTTGTGTGCTTTTAAAAAATTATTGATTATCTTTAATATGTTGAGGAAGAAAGCTTAAAGTATACTATGACAACATGAGAGACTCACATATGGTGAAATACATACATGGCCTCACATGGCTTTTTAGTAGAGCTATATCAGGACACAGGTCGCCCACCTCACATAAGCAAGATGCAGTGGCTTGGTCTGGGTTTTTTTAAACAGAAAGTGAATTATTATGTTGCCACACTGATAAAGAAGCAGTTCTTACTGTTCTGTCAATAAAATTAATTGCTAAAATTGAGGAGCCATAATAGCCACTATCATGTTCTGATTTTTCATAAATATTTAACTGTGTAAGACTCCTGAGGGTAAAAGGGCTAATTCAGTTTAGCTTCCTGAATAGTTATACAAAATTGACTACTTAGAAAGTGAAGTGAATAATAACGACAGATTTTCATATATACAGTGTTCTTTGATACAGACACACCGTCTCCATTTACTCCAGAGATTTAATGTAGCCTATTTGTAAATAACACTTGAAGATTTTACACAAAGAATTCTGCTAGGCTGATAACTGTTGCCCTTAGGCTTAACTTCATGTCTTGTAAAACAGAAAAGCAGCCATGAAGCTAAAATGTTTTGTGACGTTACATCTAAACCAATTCTCAACATATTTCTCATCAAGTTTTGTATGTAAAGCCAATATGGAAAGACAGGATCCACCCAATCCTCTTTTCAGAAGAATGAACTGATCTGTACTTCGTAAGAAGTCCTAGACTTTGAGAGGTGGGCAGGTAAACGTTGGTCCAACTAGAATGTAATTCTAAAAAGCTACTTAATACCAGCTTTTCCTGGTCCTACAGTTCTCCTTTCCTCAAGACTCACTCCATGAATTTTTTACTAAAATTTCCACCTTGTGACACTTTTGTTTTCCTCTGCGTTTGATATTATATCTATGAAACTAGAATGGCCCAAGAAAAGTTTGGTGACCACAGTCTGGTGTGAATTTCACTGATAATGCAAATATATCTAATATACTACATTGACAAAAGGCACAGAACTTTTTCTTAATTATTTTTCTTGCACGTATTCCTTCTTTATCATTTCTTGCATTATGTAGGAGGTCCCTGAAGGCAACTTGTTCCTACTTATTCCTGCAAAACTGATGAATAATCAAAATTATCACTTGTAAAATACAATATGTGCAAAAGTTAGACTAAAGAAAACAAAGAAGTAATCATGTTAGCTTAGAAAGAGAGCTTTCATCAAACCAAAAGAAAGGCAGATGTCTTGACAAGTCAAATGAGAGAGTGAGAGGAGTTCAACATTCTCCATTGTACAACTCCTCTATGATCTAATCCTGTGGCAAAGAAGTAGTAGCTCATCTGTTTTCTCCCTGCTGTATATGTCAGCTTCATGAACTAGCAAATACTCTTTAGCTCTGAATATGAAATAAATAACAGAGAGGGGCAACCACGATTACTACAAAAACCATTTAGATTTAAGGATCTGTAAGAAACACTGCCTAGTCACAAAAGTCAATATCAAACAATTTCTCGTATATGGTATTTAGAACAACATAGCTGTTTCATTTTTCCATTACAGAAAAACATCATGGCCTTGGGTGCGATACACATGTAGATTAACACTATGCCTCTAATGAAAACTGCAGTTATTCAATACAAGCGGCAACTATGCAGCAGTGTAATGGGTAGATTTTTAAACTCTGGTAACACTCAAGCTCTGAATGGCAAGAGTGGTTTATGGGAAGATTTCACAAAGGACATAAACCAAAATCAGCCAACTCTCCAAGACAAGAGGTCTGTCATGTGCCTGATATTTAACTCTAAGCCTCTAGTGGCATTTTCTTCATGCAAATTAAACATCTCTGAATTGCCTATATTATCAAATAAAACATCATTAATAACTCTTGCATCTCTAGAGCTCCCTCTCTTGTTTATGGTCGGCAAACAACCTTCTTTGGCTACTGTTGAGGTAACCCAGACACTTTTGTGGGTCTCAGTCAGGTTCCGCCCATGTGATCTGACTTTCACAGATTAGAGGAATTTTTCCAACAGTGGTTCTACTCAAATTCAATGACAAAAGGTTTTGTCCCAATATCTACTGACATTCGTGTAGAAAACAGTGAATAACGTTGATTTCACCATAGAAACATCTTGAAAAATTATTGAGGAGACTTCCAAAAAGCCCTTCATTAAGTGTGTGCAAATGCCCATACCAGAACTGAGAATCTGATCTCAGGCAAACATAGCATATTTTTTTCCAATTTTAATTTTTTTTTATTTAAAATATGTCTCTAGAAGTTGTTTACTACTAAACAGTTGGCCTAAATGTTTGTGTTGCCCCATTATTGATGACTTGTATGAGACCTATTTTCGAATTGCTTGACATTTTTCCTTATGTGACTACTTTCAGTCAATTGTAACTCTGCTAGGCTGTTTTAGGCTGTAATTTTTCATGCTGAATGTCTAGTTTAGGCTTATAATTCTGAAACAACTAAACTAAAAGAGTTTTAGCCTTTCCCAAGAATGAGGAGATTGAAAAGACATTAATTTCTTGTAATTTCAATTTCTTTACTAAATTCTGTTCTAAATGTTATGTACTAGAATCACATTACACATGATTCTGCACTACCACAGAAAAAATGATAGGACATACCCCAAGAAGCTTGTATTCTAACAATTAAGTGGGCAACAACCTAGGTATAGAAACCAATGGAAAGCAAGAAACATGGTTTAACATCATGATAGGCAGTACCAACAAAACAGCAGAAATTAACTTTAATCTAAGTTCTGTGTGCCTCATTTCAATATCAAAAACAGTTGATGCTACTCTAATTTCTTCTATAAAACAAAACAAAAAAGAAATAGAACCATTAGTAGAAGAATTTTGAGAAAATATGTACTCTTTTTTTCTTTAAAACAGAAATTGAATAGTATGGTCTGAAAGAAAAACAGAATACCAAATAGCAACATCCATTGTATACACACAATTTCACCATTCAAAGGATAAAAGGAAGATTGCACATACCCACCTGCATTGAAGCAAGCCAGGGAAACTGACCTGTCCCCTGGGTTTTCAATGCTATGGTTGCTGCATTAGTTTCTGGTTTGAGATTATATAAGTGAGGCATCTTGCTTTGGGTGGATGAACATTTTGTAAAATTCTTAAAATCTACAGCACAACCATAGATCTTTCTAATAAATCTGGGTTATTATTTTGAAAACGATCTGTCCAGTGCATGTTCATCACTATGCATTTTAGCCTCCTGATAAAGTGAAACCTCACAGAATCACAGAACGTTAGAGATTGGAAGGGACCTCAAAAGATCATCTAGTCCAATCCCCCTGCTGGAGCAGGAACACCTAGATCAGATCACACAGGAACGCATCCAGGCGGGCTTTGAATGTCTCCAGAGAAGGAGTCTCCACAACCTCTCTGGGCAGCCTGTTCCAGTGCTCTGTCACCCTCACTGTAAAGAAGTTTTTTCTCATATTCAAATGGAACCTCCTATGTTCCAGCTTGAACCCATTGCCCCTTGTCCTATCACCGAATGTCACAGAGAAGAGCCTGGCTCCATCCGCCTGACACTCACCCTTCACATATTTATAAACATTGATTAGGTCACCCCTCAGTCTCCTTTTTTCCAAGCTAAAAAGACCCATCTCCCTCAGCCTTTCCTCATAAGGGAGACGCTCCATTCCCTTAATCATCTTTGTGGCTCTGCACTGGACTCTCTCCAGCAGTTCCCTGTCCCTCTTGAACTGAGGGGCCCAGAACTGGACACAATATTCCAGATGCGGTCTCACCAGGGCAGAGTAGAGGGGGAGGAGAACCTCTCTTGACCTACTGACCACCCCCCTTCTGATACACCCCAGGATGCCATTGGCCTTCTTGGCCATGAGGGCACAGTGCTGGCTCATGGTCATCCTGCTGTCCACCAGGACCCCCAGGTCCCTCTCCCCTACACTACTCTCCAACAGGTCCTTACCAAACTTATACTGGTACCTGGAGTTGTTCTTGCCCAGATCCAAGACATCTTGCCCTTGTTAAATTGCATTGGATTTTTCCCCGCCCAAATCTCCAGCCTGTCTAGGTCTCGCTGAATGGAAGCACAGCCTTCTGGCATGTCAGCCACCCCTCCCAGTTTCGTATCATTAGCAAACTTGCTGAGGGTGCACTCTACTCCCTGATTCAAGTCGTTGATGAATATATTGAATAGTACTGGTCCCAATACCAAACCCTGGGGGACTCTACTAGATACAGGCCTCCAACTAGACTCCATCCCATTCACCACAACTCTCTGGTTTCTTTTCTCTAGCCAGTTCACAATCCATCTCACTACCTGATCATCCAGATCGCACTTCCTCAGTTTAGCCGCGAGGATACTGTGGGAGATGGTGTCAAATGCTTTTCTGAAATCAAGATAGACCACATCTACTGCTTTACCATCATCTATCCACCTGGTAATGTCCTCATAAAAGGCTATCAGGTCGGTCAAGCACGACTTCCCCTTGGTGAAGCCATGTTGACTGCCTCTAATGACCCTCTTATCCCTGATATGCCTAGAGACAGCATCAAGAATAAGTTGTTCCATTACCTTTCCAGGGATGGAGGTGAGGCTGACCAGTCTATAGTTACCCGGGTCCTCCTTCTTTCCCTTTTTGAAGACTAGTGTGATATTCACTTTCCTCCAGTCCTCAGGCACCTCCCCCATTTCCCATGACTTACCAAAGATGATGGAGAGTGGCCTAGCAGTGACTTCCACCATCTCCCTCAGCACCCGCGGGTGCATCCCATCAGGACCCATGGATGGTTTACTACCTGTTCCACAAAATCTCTTAAGTTTTCTTTCTCAACATCTTTTAGTTAAGCTACTGCCTGAAGCAATTGTGCTTCACACATAAATTAACTCCAAATTCAGATGTTTTGAGCTGCGTCAGACAAAACTGTGCTATAACCTGATAGAACAGATATTTCATTTACACAGATAAGAGAGTTTTCCTTGTTTTTCAATAATATATTTAAGGAGCAAATGTATTTTGTTGTCTACTCTGATTATTTCTGGAGCCTCAACTGGGATTGGAGCCCCACCAGCTTAAATGTTGCAAAAGCACACAGCAAAAGGAAATCTTTGAGTCAAAGCGTATATGCTAGTTTGTATTAATAAAAAAACAGTGAGAGAAAAAAGAAGAAAACCCTAATTTTTCAAGACCATATAATAAAGACTTAGGACTGCTTAGATAATAGATGACTCTGCCTTCTGGTTTCAGTTATGTCAGCCATAGGGATTTGCTCTTTACTACTTCTGCTGCAGGAACACAGTACTCTATCAAAGAAGATAAAACCTTGTTCAAAAAGACAATTCAGATAAGCAAAAATAAAACAGTTCACATTTCTACCATTAATCCTAGGGAGTGATCTCTAGAAATTCAGAATTTCCCCAGTTTCAAAATTTTCTAAGAACAATTCTGGCAAATATTTTCAAAGTTAATGCTTCAGTTCAATGACTATTTATTATAGCCAAAATTAACTAAAAAAATCTAAGTTTTGAAACAGCTAACTGAACTAAACTACTAATTTAAGTAAGAAAATAATTCTTGACCAAGGAGAAGATAATTTTACTCAGTATTGGAACTTTAAGTTTGTACAGGTGATTATAGGAATCTGTAAGTTCCTTTAAGATTCCTTCTCTCACTTTCAAAGTAACACAATTCCTGTGTTTTGTTAAGTGTGCTAATATTCACTTCACCTGCAACGTTCACTGTAACACTCATCCATGAATTTCAAGTGCATACGTGACTCTCATGCAACACCATAAACAATGTAAGTACAAGAAAGATTGTGATGGAGCATCCCAGGCTTTGCAAAAAAAGGAATAAAAGAATATCTTGGTTTTTAGAACAGCTTGTCTGTAATATTCTATCAGTAATATTTTAGTAGGGCAATAGATGAACATATCAGTTTAGATTAATTTGTATAGCGGCACATTTAAGAGACTGACTTTTTGAAGTTTGTTCTGTCTCCACGTGTATTTTTTGGCTCCAGCATAATCACTACCGTACTGTCTTCTTGCACATGGTAAACTAGCCATCTGGATAGTGTGTCAGCATTAATGTTTTCACACCCTCAGCTTCCTGTGCTAAATGAAGTCAAATTCTTGAATTATGGCAGCCCACCTGCATATAATTTTTTCCATAGTCTGTGACTATAACTTTTCTTCCCAGAAGAGTACAACTATATATTATTATTCTGAAAACAGTGAGGTTTCAAAAGTCTGGGAGTTAATTGCACCTTTAGTTGTCTATGGAGAGGGGATTGACAAAACTGTAGCCTAAGGTCAAGAAGGATTCAACATCTCTTGTGAGCCCTTTCAGGTTCACAGTCCCAGTTCATTTTTTCAGGTTTTCATAGGGCAATTTTGACAGATGACTTTAACACCTCTAAGACCATAGCTGGTATTGTAAAATGCTATCTTGGTTTCTGCTTCATTCTGGACACCAGGCTGGTTTTGGCTCCATTTCTGTGTGCTTGCATTATGTTAAGAAACAGATTGCTAGAGAGAAAAGTACTCAAAGCACGATGTGGAATTTTTCATTTCATATCTTCAAGAATTTTTCTGTGGTCGATACATGTATAAAATGGCATGGAAGCTACAAAGGAGATATTCAGAAGACAAATCTCTGGTTCTAAACCAAAACCCTTGAACCAGGATGTAAATGTAAAAGCTTTTTATGATACAGTTCCATGGAAAACCAATGCTTTGGGAAGCTGGCAGTAGTGATTCTATTAGTGGCATAAACTGTCATTCAGATTTTCCACTCAGAGTTCAGCACCTGTTTTTTGAACTACCTACTTTTTCTTTTAGCCTACTAAAGCAGATAACCCCAAATGCAAGTGTATAAAGAAATCATAAAACTATTTACAAAAGCTAACATTCTTTGGAAGTTTATTTCTGTATGTTCTTCAGCAGGAGACTCAGACCAAGAACAAGTTTAGATGTTGAACTGTCCCTTTCTTCCATTAACTATAAAAAATTTTGGGGACTGCAGATTTTTCTCTCCTGATTCCTGACTAAACCATAACTTCAATAGAAACTTGATAAGCAAGCTGACATCCCAAAAAAAAGTAGTTTTGTGATTTTATAATAATATCTTCCCTTGCAGTGGAGAAAGATCCCAAACCTGCTCTTTTCTCCCCATTCGCAGTTAGAATTAAATGTCTGGAGCAAGGAAACTGAAGCAGCTCAGTCAGCTGGGCAGAGAAATGACAGACATTTCCCTACAAAATTTTGGCTCAGCCTTAGCATTTACAGTAGGGAAGGAGTTCCAGAAAGGAGGATTTCAAGCAGAAAGGAGAAAATTATGTACTTTTCCATGGGTTATAGAACCAATTTCAAGCAAAACTATCAAGGCCCAACTTCATAGCTCAAAGCCCAACTCCATAGATCCAACTGCAAGCAAAACAATCATGTACAAAGTGTAGGCTGAGATTGATTGACGCGTATGGCTCAAACATGCAACCTGAAATGCAACCATCATCTGCAGAGTATAGGATTTCTTTTCTATTGCCTAGAAATCTTAATCTTAATCCATTCCCACAAAGACCCTTTACCCACAATGTGCCTTCTCTTACACTTCTCACAAGTTAACTTTTAATCTTAAGAAACTCATGCTGTTAGTATTTATTTAGTTCTAGAATATTATATTAACATTTACTTGTTGTTCCAATTGTTGCTATCTCTATCCTTATTTGACTATTTTTGATTACTAACAGCAAAAAATGCAGGAGGAGAGAAGTATTAGTCGTAGGAAGGGAGTGAAACTACAGTACAGGGATGAAGCAATGCCCACAGTACAGGGATGAAGCAATTCAGTCCTTCCAAGAGTCAGTCTTTAAAATTTGTAAGAAACTATATTCATGTCTAGGACCTAGAAATTGGTGCACGGTGTCAGAAATACCTTTTTTTTTTCAATTACAGTATTTTTCAGCAATAGAGACATTACCTCAGGACAGTGCTGAATAAAGGAGATAAAAGGTTACTTTCCATAAGAATATACTAAAGTAACAGCAGGAAAAGAGTGGGGTCAAATCAGGTTTGCTTCACTTTCTTCCAAAACTAGCAGAAGCATCTTTGCATAAGAGTCATTGTGGGGTTTCCGGGAGAGTATTCAAAGCTTCAGGAAGGTGGAACCATGGAGCTGCTAAACAAAGCAGCACGCACAGGAAACAATTATTTTTATATTTTCCTGCTGGAACTAACTGCAGTGACTTTTCCACAGATAGCCAACCGGACTCAGTACAGTTTCTGAATCAATCTTACATCAGAGAATGGCCAAGAAGGCCAATGGCATCCTGGGGTGTACCAGAAGGGGGGTGGTCAGTAGGTCAAGAGAGGTTCTCCTCCCCCTCTACTCTGCCCTGGTGAGACCGCATCTGGAATACTGTGTCCAGTTCTGGGCCCCTCAGTTCAAGAGGGACAGGGAACTGCTGGAGAGAGACCAGCACAGAGCCACAAAGATTGAATGGAGCATTTCCCTTATGAGGAAAGGCTGAGGGAGCTGGGTCTTTTCAGCTTGGAAAAGAGAAGACTGAGGGGTGACCTAATTAATGTTTATAAATATGTGAAGGGTGAGTGTCAGGAGGATGGAGCCAGGCTCTTCTCTGTGACATCCAGTGATAGGACAAGGGGCAATGTGTTCAAGCTGGAACATAGGAGGTTCCACTTGAATATGAGAAAAAACTTCTTTACAGTGAGGGTGACAGAGCACTGGAACAGGCTGTCCAGAGAGGTTGTGGAGTCTCCTTCTCTGAAGACATTCAAAGCCCGCCTGGATGCGTTCCTGTGTGATCTGATCTAGGTGTTCCTGCTTCGGCAGGGGGATTGGACTAGATGATCTTTCAAGGTCCCTTTCGATCCCTTACATTCTGTGATTCTGTGATTCTGTGAATGGCATTTAGGTAGAGGTTGGTCTTGAGACTGACAAAGCAACTTATGACTCTTTGAATATTCAAGAGATGTGAAGGCCACAGCTCTTTCATTTCCTTTTATTAACCAAATATTTAGACTCTTAGAAATTACTATGTTTCACAATTTACATAGCGCACTCTATATAATTTTTAAAGTTATTTTCCCTTCCACAGTTTATCTTGTCTGGCACTTAGATTCTCTGTTTTCTTGTGTAAACAGGTGACATATTTAAGATTTTTTTTTTTAAAAAAGGACTCCTTTGGAGTGTGTATAAATTCATTCTTTATACATCAATGGGATGCTCAATCTTTTTTTCATTGTCTTGGTTATTGGAAAAACAGCAGTCTCTGAATATAAATACGATTTAAATATTTTTGAAAGTTAATGTTTTACTTACTGTTAACTCAGTGGTGCTCAAAATTAGATGTTTTCTGTTGAAAACAAAGTTAGCAAAACAAAGAAGTGGGATTTTGTTAGAATTGTAGGGTCTTGTTACATGCATTTTAGGTTGGATAGTGTTCGCTATGAGAGAACAGTGGTTTATTACAGAGTTGTCAATTTAAATTAAATTACAACTTTTGAGAAAATAACTTGCAAACTTAAAGCAGTCATATGATATTGTGCATTACGTCTTCAACCCATTAAGGAATCCTAAAGTAAGGTAACCAAGACAGAAAATACTGGTTCAAATTTCAAGCCACAATAAGTGTGAATATACCCTCAATTTAATAAAATGCATAATGCAACTTCCTGAGGCTTAAATTTCTTACAATTGCTCTTGGAATGGACACTTGTTTTCCCATTATTGGCCACTTTAATCTACTTATGCCCTAGCTGTCTCGTTTAAAGATCACTTTATAGTATTGGTGATGTGCATCTGAGATCTATTTTCCACTATTGCCTGATGCAACAACACAACAGTTTACAAATTTCTGAACTTGATCTGAAAGATGATTTAAAAATCTATACAGACAATCAAATTTCCTTGAAAATATATACACACAAGTCTGCTGTGAGGTGGCTAAAATGAAGTAAATTTAGTTTCAGGAGACAGGAAGAAATCCAAGACTGAAAAGTAAAGATCCAGAAGCAAATGGGCACTAGCAGTGACCAAGTTCGAAACCCATCCCTCCCCAGAGAAAATTAGAAGAGGGCATGGAAGACAGGTTTTGGAAAAGTAGAATGTTTGTACTTTTCTTTCCAGCAGACTGCATTAAATATTCAGCAAAAGGCAGGGATCAGTTTACATTACTCTTCTTGTTTCTCATGTATCAGCTGACAGGTGCTGTAAACATACATAGACAAACATGGTCCTATTCTTGCAATGCTCTAATAACTGAGGGCAGAAATACTTTTTTTCCTGCAGCAACATTTTGATGCATGCAGCCGTAATACATTAAGATCAAGGTTGCATTCACTGGTAGAAATAAATCACTTTTTTGTCCTACTGTTTGATACAATACTTAATTCTTAAACACACAGAGTAGGAAGATGCTCTGTAGTTAATTTGAAAGCACATTTGTGTGGTTTTGTGGGGAACTTAATAAATAACAATTTCAGCAAACTCCTTCCTGGTATTTAATAACAATTAAAAAATCATATGAACATCATAGGTCAACCTCTAGGTTTTACAGCTTGAGGAAAAGCATAGACCAGTATGAAACAGTTGACCTTGGCTAAAAGATAGGAACTAGTATTTAAAACATTCACTCATTCATGTTTAAGACATGTCATGGTAAATAAATAATGACTGTTTACACTTAGTCCTAAGTGTCTTCTTTTTCCACACTATAGGCAGCTATTTGGCTGAGATGGTATCATTCACTGATCTAATCACACTGTACCTTTTTTCTCACTTGAATTGTACTTTTGGCTGTCACTTGCTCTTTTGAACAGAGGTTTATGCTATTAAAATATATCATAATAGAATATCTTTTTTTTTACTAAATTGATGTTCAAATCAATAACAATAAGGGCAATCTTTGTACCTAGAAAAATATACCATCTGCATTTGGCTTCTGATATTCTGCTGTGAGCAAAATTTAAGCATAAGGAAGTGTTTAAGACTCCCTTTAAGTTAAACTGCAATTCTAAGTATTTTATAATCTTCATAACAGTCAGAGCCAGTAAGATCGACCCTGTATATTTTTATTTCATCTCTGCTGGATCATATGATATTTAATAATTGGTTCTGGCACCTCGTTGCAAATTATTATAACTTTGAGATTCAACAGTTTTATTGAACATATGGGCAGCACAGTCTCAGAACATATATATGATACAGACTATCAAGGGGACCTTCTGTCATGTTTTGGTGAGCTTTAAAGGGTCAGGTAAATTTTGTTGGGTAGATTTGTGTTTGTTTCCACATTCTTTGTTTTTCACTTTTTTTTTTCCTGTGTTAAAATTCTTTCCTGTAGAGGGTGACTCTATCCACAACTGCATTTGTTGATATTGACTTGTGTACTATCATGTCAGGCTTCTAAGCAGTACTGAAAAGCAGCAGCTGGAATGGGCAGGAAAGACAATCTTCAGTCCTTAGTGCATGACTTTCCTATCACATGGTACCATATTGTATCAGTGTTTGTTTCAGTTAACACTACATAAAGTTGCTGAAAGCAGAAGACCTCATCATATCAAGGAAAATGAACACACTTAAGATGTCTCATTATTGATAGTGTACTTGATGGAAATTTTACAACAAAATTCAAAAAATTTTTAGGAAAGATATATGTTCTGCAGTATATTTATGCCTGGAAAAATAACATACATTTTTGCAACACAGTTGCAAAGTAATGCTGTTTTGGTGCAGCTTTTGCTTCTGTATCCATACCTAATCTGATTTTCATCTATGAGTTCGTATCTTTTGCTCTATTAAACTATACATGAATAGAAAAAAAATTGTGCATTCCCTGAACACGCAAATGTCCCACAGATTTCAGTGAAAAATGTATATGTGAAATAATAACCAGTTATTATGCAGAATATACACAAAGAATTGCATAAAAAATTGTACTGAAAAATAAATAGAGATGGCTTGCTGATACATGTATGTACATGTGTGTGCATGTTAAAGAAGGAAGCTTATTTTGCTAAAAACTTTTTATTTTATCTTAATTCTGATAAAATGTTCACCATTGCATCACAGTATTTTCTCCTCTATTGCCTTTATCAAGGTTATTATGATGGAGAATTAGGAGCTTAATCAGCATTTACGTATTTTTCAGTGCCTACTTTTACTATTCCAGGCTGCATTTTTTCCTTTTTTCTTTTTTTTTTAATCTTTCTTTAAAACCTCATTTATAGAGATCATAAGTATAGGAAATACTGAAAAAAAAACATGTCATGGTTTTTGTACCTTTTGCTTTTTATTGACAAATATTCCATTGACATTCGCATAAGGCTGGGAAATATTAGTTAGGATAATCACCTGCGAAAGTAAATTAGGTGAATTCTGCTAATGAACTTGAATAGCAGTTTAAAGGCATATGTACACCTGATTGTTTCTACAGAGGACGTATAAATACTTAAAGTACTGAGGACCAGAATGATTGTACCCTTAGCCAATAAAGCTCTTAGAACACGAACTATTCTTTTGATTACTTGCCTGGCATAATTTGAACCAGTAGGTGGAGTGCTTGCTAATAATAATTGCATGTACAGATCTTGTTAGTATATATCAAGGGCAAGATACTTTTCGTATTATAAACTGTTAAAATCATATTGCTTTAGGCTTCTTGTATCGGTATAATTAGCTAAAAAAAACATTAAAAGGGCAGCGATAATATATGCACAAACCTATAGCTGTCTTTCAGAAAACAGAAGCAAACACAGTTTGGAAAAGTCAAACATCATTCAGAAGAGATCTTTTGGAAAAATATTAAGCATAACTTGTTAACCAGAAAAGCTTTGCTTTGTTTTTGTTTTGGCTCATTTTTTTATTATTTTCTTTTTTTTTTTGTTCAAGATACTTTTTCAAGCACATCTTAAATTCCAAAGGTTAAAAATCTTCTGCAGTATAGTTTCACTGAAATCAAAGGATTTACACACCAACACACACATAGCTCTGTCATTATAATCTAGAGTTATTTCTATAATGGAAGGTAAATTCACATAGTAGGAGTCTAACCACTACTTTACAAACTCCAGTTTTTCTAAAGCTCACATTTTAGAATAGCACCGGAAATGTGCCAAAGATGTTGGTAGAAAAGTTCACCAGAAGTGCGTACTTTTGAGTATATGCTGAAAAAATAAGCCTTGAAAGTGCCAAATGTCAAAGACAATCTAAATTTCTTTTCACACAGATGAGTGGCCTCCTCTTTAGGTAACAGAATGATACCTATGTTTATTCACATTTTTGTTTTGCTCTCCAATTCAAGAACTACTACACCAGTAGTGGAAAAATTATAAAGAAAATGAGATTGTACCCCAAAACGCACATGTGCAGTAATGCAAAATGCCCAAAACTTAACATATGTGTCCTATATGAGTGAGTGCTCTAAATTCTAAGAGACTACACATATGGAAATCACCTTGATTTAAAACTTTCAGTGATCCTTTTTAAAAGAAAATACACAACCTTTCCTCGTTTTTTTTAAAAGCAGGACATCAGCAGTTAAGTCTAAGAAACAGTTTAGCTCTGGGAACTCAAGGAAAGGATGTTACCTCCAGGCTAGCCCAGTCTGAGAATTGTGGTCTTGGAGACAGGCAATATTTGAAGTGTCCTTTCACCTTTTAAGTTACCCAATGGCTACTTTGTCTTTCTACTCATCGTGAGCTATGGTGCATCCCATTGTCAGGTACGGAAATCTAGTAATATTTAGAGAGTATGTCCTTTTGTGAACCTAGAACCAGGTCCAAAATAAGTGAGTTCTTACGTGAAGAAGGGATCTTCACTTGCAAGAGCTATAACTAAAAATGGTTATTTGTTCTGACCTTTGGAGGATTCTGCATAATTTGCCTTCAAATTTCTTGAGGCACTTAATCACACCCGCCTAGTGGCCTGAGCTGCTTCATATTTTGGTGAAGATAGCAGCTGGCTTCCACCAGTATGAAAGTGGGTGCCACAAATAAGGCATTCCTTCTCCCAAACGCTTGAAAGTTACTCAACAGTTAATCGTCAAAATTACCTGCCCCAAAAAATGATCCTCACAAAGTGCAATGCACCTGCTACAGTCTTCTAAAAGGCAACTTTAAATGGTGTCTCCCTTTTATATAGTTGCCTTTCCGGTGAAATGCAAGCAATAGATTCCTCTTCCTCCATTGCCTATGGATGACTAATCACAGATTTCTTTTCTTCAAGGAGATGCTCTACGGAATGACCTAAGTGTAAAAGGGTGACTTTCTACCCTTTCCATTGAAGCTTTGAGAAAAGAAAACCACAAGAAAACATAACTAAGCAAGCTGTTGGATTGTTAGTTTAGGAGAAACATGTGAGTTCTAGTCCCCTGATTCAAGTCCTGTTTATGTATTTCATGTTAGATCTAAACAACCATAGAAACAGCTTCAGCTTATGTGTATTTACATTAACTCTGGGAATTGTTAGAATTGCAAAGGAAAAACAAACAGAAAATACAATAAACTTCAAATAGTAACAATACAGTAAGAAATTCTTATTTTCTTTTTAGTTTACATAAATTATGTATATTGTGTTGTCCACAAAAATGGCACAAAGAAAAAGCTTCATTAGTTCTGTAAACATTTCAAGTGAGAAAAAAGACTGAAGCTTTCAATCTTAGACAACTTTCTTTCAATTGGTATTTGAGGGTCCGTCAGTAATGAAACCTGTTGGTCCAAAATTTGGTTTTAGCTTTGCATGGTCAACTCTCATACACCTTTCTGATATCTTTTGGTTTCTGCCCTAAAAGAAGACAGTATCAGTGTTGTCCGTTATGATAGATTAAGACAGAAGACTGAATAATAGTGCTTAAGAACGTATTTTCTCCTTTGTACCAAAAAAAAGATTTCTTGAAGAGCTGCATGAGGAAGTCTTGACAATGTCTTGCCACAGGTCACACCCTGAGTCCTACTATTTAATAAATATACGTCCACTCTTGTTTTATTCAAGCCCACTCTCCTGTTTTTTCCAGTCCTATTATCTTATGGTTTATCATATGCAGAATACAGCATTTCTACTGATCTACTCTTACATTTTGAGTCTTGAAAGACTGTTATGTGTTTGTGCACCTCACCAGGCCAAATGGATTAGCTCAGACTATTCATTTTGCAAGACTGGCATCTAACAGCGAAAGATGCACTGGGACAGTTACTTTCCATAGTAATGTGGAGTATACTCAGAGTTCATTATAATTTGATTAGATTTTGTGACCATGGAATGTTTTTACTGACTTAATTCTTTTTTAAACAGTCATAGACATGTTATTATTATATGTCATCTTACCTGCATGCATATACCATTAATTTCTAAGCACTGTACAAAGACTGTATACCAATGTATATTTTCTGTACTGTATATGCATATTTTAATGTGTTTACTGTTAAGTTAGGTGATCAAATAAACTCAGCCTAGCTCTGAGCTTTCTGAGGCAATATCTGGTTATAGATGTATTTTATTTGGATGTGATTTCTAGACTAATATTTTGAGAATGCTGAGTGCCATGAGGTCCCAATATCTAGTCTGTAGATAACTTTCTTCCCAGTTGAGAAAAAATACCCTCCAGAAGAAGGCATATTTCCCTTGATATAAGCAATCAAACTGGATAGGTTTACTTTTTATAATTTCTATACCTGTTTTTTAAATAATATTGCGTGAACAACACATTTAATAATTTATCTAAAGTCTAGTTAAAGTATTATGCAAGACTGACACAGAACATGCTTGTAACAGACCAATGCAGTATCAATATTACTCACCCAGAAGTTCCTAAAATGCCCTTTATATGAAGAAGCAGCTTTCTTAGAAGAAACCTACCTTGGTTTACAGCCATACAGAGACACAGCCAGGCAACTCTGTCACAAAGCATCCATAGCAATTTCATCTAGTCGAAACTCATTGTTTCAACTCTTCACCCCATCCCAGCCTGAGAACCCCGAGAACTGAGGAAAACTGGCATTTATTTTCTCATACCACAGTCATTATTCCATGTAGAAGAGGTTGTGTCCATCTCGCACAGATGTGCGTTTGAAAAAAGAAGGCTGGTTAATCCACAGAGTAATCTCTTATAAGTTCCTTACACCTTCCCTTGTCTGTGCCAGCACTCAGCTATCTGTATTCAGATGTGTCTTGGATTCCTCCAGTGCTCTGTTCCTGTTCCAGGAATCATGACAAGGTGATGATTGTCATACTACCTGGTTTGCTGGCTTTGGAACAAAGGACTGTGCACCACAAATCCTCCATACGCATCACGTAATGTATTAAAAGTTAATAATTTTCTGATTTTTTCCCCATTCCAAAAATCAAAGCAACAGAGTCATAATTACAGATTCCTTTATAAAAACATATTGATGTCATTTATTCATTCAAATTTATTAAAGAAACAACAGGCACCTCCTGAGTGGTTTAGGTCCTGCTGCATTTGTAGGTCCAGGATGCTAAGAAGAATTTTCACGAAGGCGTGAAGATTTAATTTTGCTGTGTTTACAAATGTCACCTTAGATTCTAGTATGATCCAAAAGCCCTGCAGATATGCACCTGAGAGATCTTTTCTGTTTTTACATACTCCTCAGTCCTCTACCCCTCCCCCCATTATTTATCTCTTTTTATTCTGCATGTGTCATTGCTTATGTACACACTTAACATATTTTTATTCCTCTCATTTGAAAAAAAAAATATTGAGTTCACTTGCTTTTTTGTCAGTTGTCATTCATTTTACCTTGTTTTGCTTGCTTCAGTATGTTACTTCCCCTTATATTGTGAACTATGTCATCTGTGCCAATGTACATCCCTTGATAGTGAGTATGCAGTAGACTTTACTGAGAAATAGAAAAGAGAAGTGTTAGCCACTGCTCTCACTAAGATTATATTCTCTCTTAATAGAAGCTGTTGATAGATCCTGCGAGGCTACAACACTTAGGGTGTTGACTTGTAGAATGAAATCCTCTACACACAAGCACAGCAAAATATTTTGGTGAAAAGTAATTATCAGAAATAGTGACACGAGAAAATTAGTTAACTACATTTCAGCAGGAAGCTTGAGTTACCCCTGCCTGTTCTTGTTCCAGACCCATCTAAAATCAGCAGTTCAGCTTAATGATGTCACAACATTTGCCAGGCTGTGGGCACTGAAGAGAAGACGTGAAAATACTCCCACTGAATCTGATCCCCTCCTCGCACTAAGCACAGTAAAACAGCCCATCTGTCTCACTTTGGAACTGTTATCTTTGAAACATCATTCTATTATTACCAGAGTAGTTCTATAAAACTGTCCTTAATTTTAGACATCTTACAAGCAAGTTTTTAAATTCGCTGGATATTGTTAACCCAGATCTGAAACACTGACACTGAACAATGCTAGGAAACTCATCTCAGTAGGATATGGCTCAAGTACTGTATATCACTATTCATTTACCAAGTGTAACCTTTTGTGAAATGCAGATATCCTATGTTTTAAAAAAGTCATGACAAAGAATCCAACCCCTCCCTAATCCCTAATATTTCTGAAAGTGTGAATTGAAGAGGACTGAGAGACAGATGGGTCTGGATGATCAAGTTACCTGTTATAGCGGCACATCTGCCAGGGCAGTCAATCACTGTGATGTCTCTGACAGGTCGATGGAGACTGAGTACGAAAGGCTAATGCAGAAAGAAGCTGAGGAAGGGCTGCCCTCCTGCCTGTCTCTTGGATTTGGCTGGTCTGAAAGCTGCACTTGAATTTGCTCTGGTTTAAAAATTCTGTCTGTGAAACACAGATACTAGGAAAAAGACTTCAATCACAATAAAAAAATCCTAGTGCATTGAGCAAGCAGAATTGTGAAATACATCCAATTTTGATTTTGCCTATGGCCTTTTTTGTTTCAGGAATCAATCAAAAATGGAAAAAAAGATGGATTAATATAAATATATTTTGGCAAAATCATTTCACAACAGAGAAGATGATAAATATGAATCACCAGAATAGAAAGAAAGGTTAAGACTGTCAAGTAATGAAACTAAATAAACTGTGGCTCTGGACTAGTTTATTTTTTCTGAATCTATGATTACATTAATTTGCATTAAGCATGATGTCTTTCTTCTGTGTTTTCCAGCATATTTATTTTCAGAGCTGCTGCTCTATATGCTAAGGTTAATTGTCCTGCAAAAAGCTTACACTAGGAAGTACTGAGTACCAAGAAGGTTTCTCACAGTTACAAACTTCTAGACTTCAGTTATATATTGCATATGTGTTAAAATGAGTATAGTGATAACTGGATTGCTATTTTACCATACTTGCACCAATACAAATGTCTACTTCTTGGGCAACAGAGCTCAGAATAGGGTAAATATAAGGCCAGAGAAAGTGCTCCAGGTTACAGCAAAAAGCCTTACATGCTCCAAAGGTTTTGACCATTAAAGAGAGATTATTTGATTTTATTCAGTGAAGGTCACACAAACTCCTATAACAAGAAGGAAACACTAAAAGTTACAATTCAAGGACACTTGATGCAAATATACTTCTTGTTTTGTTTTCAAACATTTTCAAGATTGTCCACCAACAGCTATTACTTGGAAGGAAAAACACAAATGTCAAAAAACCCTTTAATATTTCCAAACTGCAAAACTGATAAGTACCTATGGAATACTAATTAAATATGTTTTTACTTATTATTAGCTTGGCACCCATTTTTTAGTGATCTTCATCAGACTATTGCTATGATAAGTATTTTCTCTGGAAATGTACTTTCCTGGCACAAACACAATTCTATTTTAGAATGTTTAGTGCTGTATCTCTGAAAATAAAATTAATATAAATTGTGGGCTTCTAATATTTTCGGCAAATATATTTGACATTTTCTGGCATGGTAGAGGCCAGATCCATCCATGTTTCTAAAAACACTACACTTGGTAATTATCAACACTGTGTAAACTGAAAATTATTATATTTACATGTATAAGATAAAAGCTTAGGAGGCTGAATTAGGCTAAAGGTGGTTTAGATTGGGTTTAGTTTTTTTAATTTGGGCAAGGTAGTAAAGAAACCTCCCTGAAGAAAACAATACTCACAGTTTACTTCATTAGGTTTTAAACTATACTAACAATATGTTAGTCTTTTGCATAGTTTCCTCAGCAAGAGCATTCCCAATGAACTAAATATGGTCAATGGAACTACCACTCTTGGTAAAGATTTTCACAAAACTGCTAGTAGGTCTGGCCTTTACTTTTATCTCTGCTAAAAATGATCACAATACCTCAAGAAAACCATGAGAACAGTAGATTCAGCTATGGCTGTGTAATACTAAGGTAGAGTGCTGATGAATATTGTAGGAAAATCTGTAAGAAAAATAATGCTTGGTTTCTAAAATGTAGGGAAAACCCATGTCTTGCAAGCAAATTGTTATAATACGCTTGTTGAAATAAAGATGGATTGATTGAGATGCATCAGAAGGTGTTTTGTTTTTAAATGCATGTACTATGATTGTGATGGAAAGAAAAACGGTTCCTCATAAATTTTTTGGTTTACATTTGATACTTCTTAAATAGTGAAAGTTGTATTTTTGTAATGCCTTAATAGATTTATTTTTGCAAATGGGGACTGTGAAGAATAACTGCTATAGATGGATTTGATTCCTTTTGTGCATAGTTACCACACAGCTACCAGTTTGAGATGTCTCAAAACAAAATTATATTATTTGCATGTTTTTATTTCTTTTAGGCTATGTATTTGATATTCTCAGGCATGGTAGAGGCCAGACCTAGCAATGTGTTTCTATGGGCACTGTATTTGCTAATTATCAAACTACCTAAACTGCATAAACTGAGAAGTATTTTTCCTGTAAAAAAAGCCTGAGTAAAAGGCTGATTTCATAATAAGTTTGCTGTATCAAATCAAATGCACCATGAAATAATTTCTGATACAGATTGCATAGCGGGTTCTAGGCCTAAGCTGCTCCTGTTCTTAGTAGACAAACTTACATTTGCTGAGATCATTGGTCTAACTTATTTCATATGCTTAAAGTATTTGTAAAAATAATAAGATGAAATATTCATATATATGTATATGTGCACACGGTTTAGTCATTGTGAAAGCCACACAGAAAAATCTGATACAGAAATAGCAACTTTAAATAAACAGCTATACAATAAGAGAAAATAGTCTATTTGTTTTATAGTATTTACAAATAGAACTTCTATCAACCCGTGACTTCGAGTTACATATGCTACAATATTTTGCCAGCAGTCATAGGCGAAACAGGAAATCTGAAGTGTGTATTAAAAACAGAT
>WKFP01014237.1:307684-316847 GCA_011057875.1 Pterocles orientalis
AAAAATATTCCCCTTGATTTTTGTGAAGCTATCAATCCAGCCCTGGTCTCTAACACAGTTTATTTCAGAACAGAAAGACAGTTGATACTGTAACTAAATAACCTTTCTTTTTTTTCTAAATATGAAACTCAAATTAGCTTTTATTCAGAGAGTATAGTAGGAGAATTAGAGAAATGCAAACTTACATTTTAATAATTATTTAATGTTGTTTTCCTTTCCTTCATCCTGACAAGTTCATTCGAAGGCTGTCTTCTGCTTATGATCACTGACAGGAATGAAGAGACAAGTGTGAGGAAGCAGAGAACAAAGTCCAGTTTTGTGCTTCTTTTCATATTCTACATGCAGGATTCCCTGCATTAAGAAGTATTAGCACTGCAAAACTTTAATACAAATTTAGCTTTAAGCCTCAAAAAATTCTTGATATACTTTTTGAATATATAATAATTCAGGTTTTAAGTACTATTTGCCTTGATGCAAGAAATGGAAACCATATTTTTAGCTTTTAACTGTTGAAGCAGTAGGTGTCAATTCTCAGTAGTGTCTATGTTTCTCAGTATTCCTCTGAGGCTAGAAGGTTGAAAATCGATGTTAATACGTTACAGCCATTCTTTGTCTGAAAGATGGGATTAGAAAGCAATGCTGAAACTGTCAGTGAGTAAAGCCATAGAATTTACATCATGTGATGACACCTTATTGAAACAGAAAAAATCTTACTTCTGTGCGAGTGTCTCAGAATGTCCTGCACAACAGAAGAACGATCATAACCACAAGAATTAGGAATTAGGTAGTCTCAGTGCCTACTGAATCCAACACAAAAAGGCCAAACTTGCACCCACAGAGTTCTAGACTCAACCTAATATCAAGTAGACCTATTGCCCATCAAATTAATTGTCATTTTCTCTAGTTATAGCTGCAACCACACGCATCTTATTACAGCAGAACAGTGATACTTTTGCAATAAAATGGGTAAACCTATATAGTAAATATTGCTTTTCTGTATTTAATCTTAACAGCATCTCATTGTGAAAAAAAAAAAACAAAACTGGTTTTGAAATTTAAGGCAAAAAGTTTGTTTAAAAAAAATTTTGTTTGTTTGTTTGATAGAAGAGTCATCAATGTTTTCACAAGTAAATATTCCCTGGCATCTAAAATACTTTTACAGAATATGACACAATCAGCTTCTGTGAGGAATGACATTTCTTTCAGGAGCACTGAATTTTATGAAGGCTGGAAAGAATCAGAATAAACAATAATCTGTGTGTAAACATTCATTGTATTGCTATGTAATGATTCCTTGTCTTGCCTTTTTGTCATTCTCCTTCCCCCAGCACTTGACTTCTTCCCATTGACTGCTCTTCTGACAGATCATTTTCCCATTCCAGATTACTATACACCTGCACAAACATTTTTCCTGGTGTGGCGAAAAAGGCTCATGAGGGTTAGAGGTGAGTACAATGTGAAGACTAGCGTTGCCAAATATCTAATAGGACTAAAATAATACTTGAATGTATACAGAAAAAAATATCAAAAGAGAGATAATTAGACCATGCCACCTCTGTATTTAAAACAGCTACAACTGGAAGAGTACTAGTGAAGATAATCAACCTTTAGAATAGCTAATTTTCAAGGACAGGACATCTTAAGATAAGGACGAAGCTTCTTTATGAAAGTCACAAGTCTAACTATGCTGCACTTGCAGTAAGAATTCATTCAAGGAAATGCTATGGCTTGTTTGGGGTAGAACATCTTATTAGTCGATGGAGAACATTCTTTCTGGCCTTAGTTTGCCATTCAATCAATCTGTTCCAACAATCATTTAATACTTTCATTAACATCATACAATATTTTTAATTCAATCGTTTTCTGAGTAAGTGATTTTCATGGAATCTGATTCGTTACAGAGATAAAATAGATTTTTTTTCTACCATAAAATTTCATAGTTGAAATTAGGTTCTGAATTAGAATCGTGGTTTTAAGCGTTATAAGTGAAAGAATTATTATGAAGCCAAATTTAGCTAGATGAGCCAACCTCTCTAAAGGAATCACAACTGGGTAATTGATGTAATAAAGCACAAAACAATACCACTGATACTCTAACTTTTAAGAACAAGAACACTAAGTTTGTTGACTCTAATATCTCAAATTTACCAGAAAGTCTAGGTCAAGTTGAAAATAATCTTCATATTGTAATCCTGAGGAAAATTATTTTCTAAAACGGATTTCCAGTTTTAATAAATAATGTGATTTTTTGCTCTCACAAAGAAGGCACTACTGGAACAAACTTTCATTAGTAGCAATATTCCTCAGGATTCCAGTAGAAAATTCACATTTCTTACCTCGTACTTGAATCTGTCTTTAACTGAACAACAAATTTTTTTGGTACTGAAATTCAGATTACCTTTTTCTCACATATTCAGATTGCCTTTATCTGATATATTTTGACAAGGACCATTTTGATATTAAGCAACTCTAAAATTACAGAGAAGCAGACAAATGTTTTATCATCCTAAAATTTAGTTTTAATAGAATTTAGTAAGTAGCTACACATTGTAGAGTTCGTCAACAACACCAAAACCATTTGGAAAACAAGAGCTAACAGCCATAAATTCTCCTTGACTCTTAGTAGGACTGAGATGAGATTACGATGATACCTCATCTTTGGTCAAATCAATTTTGATTTTAAAAAGTTTTCCTACATTAGCAGTTGTGTTGATAACAATATAATGAACTGAGTGCAGCTTCACTGGACACCTATTAGGCATTCAGCCCCACATCATCCTACTTTTAGAAATATCTGAAAAGCCTTCCTTCACTTGAACTGCTAATGAATAGATAGTATAATATTGTTGGACAGAATCAACTTCAACAGAGAAACTGGGGGAGGTGGGAATAGCAGAGAATCAGAATACTATACCACTGAGTATCATCAATGGCATGGATGTATAATATCTACTTCTTTCCAAATACTCTTTTCCAAAATGTTCAATCATTTTGAACAAAATCAACTTCAGTTACAACTCTCTCATAGGGTGAAAAAGTCACAGTAAATTGACAAGCATAATTTATTTATGTGTTCTAGAATTAAACTAACAGATGTTATGAGAACTCTTGGCTGTGACGATGCAGAGTGCAGACATTTCTGTATCTATGTCAATGCCTAATGATATTTCAAGGATTAAAATAAATAGAAACCTTTGAAACCTAAAAGTATATTTTTACTAAAAATATGAGGTGATAATAGAAGCAGATGATAACCAGCAGTTGAAGAAGCAGTTATTGAAACAGGGAGAGGGAGTTGTAACCACTACTCACAAAGGATCTGGACTCTGCAGAAGCCGTTCAAATCAAGGCCAGACAAGTGTGCCACTAAGATAAGCAACAATACAGATATCATAGACATCATCATACTGTTTGCAATTTTAAATTGCAATAGCTTTTTCAGTGCATCAGTCTATATCAAGAAGCTGATTGGTATAACTACACTGCCTTCATCTAGACATATACCTCATTGCAATTTGTTGTTAAATCTTTATGGCACTATTCAAACATATTAATTTAGGTGCATACTTTTATATCTTTTTACCCATGGGAACTAATTTATCAAGGAACAACTTGAGCAAACAGACAACTTAAACTATCTTGAATTTGATTATACTGTTCCCTGCCATTGAAGCTGGCTTGAGTCATTGCAAAAAAATATAGAGCATAAATTAAATTCCCACCTCACATTAGTCTCAAGTAAGATTAATAAGCTCATGTTTCTCCTCTCAGAGCAGTTTTTCTTTTGACATTAAGTAGCCATTGCATAAAATTAGTCACCAATATGAAATCACGTGGGTTTAAAAATCCATGAAAATAATGTAATCTTTGACCAAAAAAAAAAAAAAACACCTTTGCACTTAGGTACATCGATCTGCAAACCTAGTATTGCATCACTCATCCAACTTGCGAACACAAACTCTCAGTCCTACTCCATTAGTAAACGTTTGTTTTCTTTTAGGTTAAACCTTTCAAAGAATACAAGACTCGAGATCCCTCGGAACTGCAATGATTGCTTCCATGTTGAGTGTTTGGTTTAAAAAGCAAATAAAAGAGGAAAAGATTTGTTGTTTTATGACTTTTTTTCACCGCTCTAGGTTTTACAGTGTTTCAGTAGACATCCTTATGCTCCTTAATGATTAATATTTCTCACTTTGAATTGAAAAGCCACTACTAGTAACAAAAATGATTTTTTCATTAATCAGGTACAATCATAATTTCCTCTCTCCAGCTTTCATTTTTAATATGACTTTGGATTTTTTCCAGTAAAGTACATCGTAAATAGAGAAAATCTGATTTTTTTTTTCTCAAGGGAAAAAGGTTTGTTTTTTTAAAAATTACAGCACTGAAGATCAAAATAAAGTGACTGTTCATTGTACTATCCAAATAGCCTATCTTTGTACAAAAAAACCTTTCATTTTCACAACTAAATTGACTAAAAGGCACTGTTACCTAGCAACATTCATTGTGTTTATGACCTTTCATCCAATCTGAGCTCACAGATGTGCTTCTGAAACTAATAAACATACATCATACAGACCCCGCCTGCTTTGATGAAATGTCCTTTCTAAAAAACAAGAGAAAATGTAAAAATTAAAGAAAACAGGATATACTTGAAAACTGTTTAAAACGTCTAAACTATGAACTTGAAATCTCTCTGCAATCAGTCTGGTGTCTTTTGCAGTAAACTGAAAATTTGCTTAGGAAGTTGTGGCCTTGCACGCAAACATGGTAGGTGCACGACTGATAGATTTATTTTTTGTTACATTAATGAATACACTGATCCTGACCTTTCTGAAATCAAGATGTGTTAAAGAAACTCAAAAGAGAAAATGTTTGGATCACAGAAGATATTGACTGCCTGAATTTCAGATAACAGTGAATTATTTTTTGCTTTAAAGAAGATTACATTTATGGACATCTCCATGTTTTATATACATGATGACTACATTTAATCTATAAAAGTTCCATCCCCACATTAATCATGTACAGTACTCTGAAATAAAAGTATGAATAACACTGTATAACATTCTGAGCTAAGCTTACAGTGAAAACATTGCATCACCTATGTTTATTTGAATTTGAAAGTAAGAAGCACTCTCTAAGTACTATTTTTCTTGCTTTTTTAAGGTTTGGATAGCTTGCACAAGCTCTCATGCTAAATTGCAATTATAGTTTAAAAGTTACAGTATCAAATGACATTTGCTGGGTTCCATCTTTATTTTCTCTTTAACTCCATCCACACATTTTCTCTATTTGTAATTGAAAAGAATACACTTCCTAACACTCCAAACTTCATATGGAAACTGAAAATTAAATTCTATTTTTCAGCTTTTTGCACCTTCACCAATTGTAAAGACTTTGTAGCCAGGAACTTTACAAAGACTTGTACAAAAGCAATTGAACCACAGTATTAAATTTGGCTATTTCCTATTTTGAATATATTTTCTGAGACATTTTGAATATGTTAAAATACAAGTCAATCTTGAGATTACAGTACAATGATACCAAAAAATCTCCATCAAGGGAGATGAAGGAAAATTTAATTTGATGGGAAACAGGGATGCACCTGGTCATAGTAGAAATTATCTACCCTCTATATAATACAGACCTCAGTAGCATTTAGCTCAAATCATCTGTTTTGTTTTGTCTTGCTTGTTTCTGATATAACCACTAGTCTAAGAAAAACATTGAGGTACAGTGATGCAGCTGGGAAAATAATTTTTTTCTCAGTGTATTTATTACACTGAAATAACAGAATAAAACCTGTATGAAGCACCAAATTAAGAGACTGAAAACCAAATTCCAAGAAAAAAGAGACGCTGAGTATTGCTCCTATCTTCTCCTTTGTCTCCCTCATCACTTCTAGCTAATAAAATTACCATTAGGAAGATATTTCATTGATAGCTTTTCTTCTGTGCCAAAGGTCCATTAAAAAAAAGGAACCTTGCAGTAGCGAATCTAACAGGAAACGTTACCCCTGCTGCTATCTCAGAAATCTTCTAATATTAGA
This sequence comes from Pterocles orientalis, assembly GCA_011057875.1. Taxonomy (NCBI): domain Eukaryota; kingdom Metazoa; phylum Chordata; class Aves; order Pterocliformes; family Pteroclidae; genus Pterocles; species Pterocles orientalis. The sequence goes on from WKFP01014237.1 coordinate 313,737, forward strand.
AGAAAGTAATTTACATTTCTTAGGACAATCTTCATACAACACCCACATGGGGTTGAATAGCTACCTATTTACTACCATAGCTGTGAGCTATGATTCTTAGATATATATAAGAATCACACACAGAATTGTTGACATTGGAAGGGACCACTGGAGGTCATCTCGTCTAGCCCTTCTACTCATGCGAGGATCAATGAAGTCAAGGACTTTTTCTCATGAGCTACATCTTTCATTAAAATACTTCATAGAATCTTTATAAGTATGTATCATCACGGGTCTTGAGCTAGAATGTCATTTACCAAGCATTGTAACAACAAATAGAAATTACAATGCCTTCCACAAGGTTTGTTCTCGATGCTTAAGTCAACACCTGGGTAAATACAAACACAGAAACATAAATGATAAGAGAAGAATGAACACAATGACAAGCTGTGATCTCAGCATACTGTGGGGCAAGAAAAGAAAGGACTGTTTTGAAGAGATTGCACATACAGAAAGAAGACTCCAAGCAATGACAGATCTTAAGGGTATTTTCAGCTTTAGACAAGGATAATTTTATTGATTCAGACTCTTTAATAAATCAGCTCCAAAAAGAACACTAAGCTTTAAAGTATTTTAGGGAGACATAACTAATTCAGCTACCGAATGTTATAATCTCGAAAGCAGGTATCCAAAATTTAGTCAATAAAAATAGGTTCATCACTACCAGTTGCTTCACAGAGCAGCCAGAGATCCTTCTGAAAGAGAGTAATTCTGTACTATCAGGTAATCCAGTGTTACTGTCATGTGAGCTAATGCAGATTTAGAGAACTCAGCACCAATGATCTGGAAAAGATTTACAACTGTAACAGGAATGTATTTTTCAGTTTTCATACTGATTTGAACTGTTGTCTAATTATATTAATTTGTTCTTCTACCAACTTTATCTTATAGCTGAAATAATTCCTCTCCTTCATGTTGTACTGTTGTTTATATACAGCAGCTTTCTTAAAAATCAGTGATCAGGATTTTACGGGGTATTCCCCATATGGCTTCAGCAGGGGTTTAAGTAGCACTGGTTTCTTTCTCTACTGGAAGCAATTCAGCTGACACATTCTAGAGCTGTATTTTTTCTTCTTCACAGTTGTACTATATTCAGGGCTACCAGTCATCCTACAGTCACCCAGTACGCGCACATCCTTCTTTTCTACAGTTGCTTCTAACTGATGAGTGCCAAACCAATGTAAATTCTTACAGCTATCCCACTGCAGGTTCTTCTGCTCCTTACTGTTCACCATATTTTGGTTATCATCTTTATTATTACTGGTTTCCAATACTAACTTTGTGTTATTAAGGAGTTTCAAAAGTAGCCTGCATTTAATACAAATATGATTACTAATATGTTTTTAAAATATTGGCCTCAAGACTGTTTTTTAAGGAAATCCAACCATATGCCCACACAATTAGCCTCGTACTCCTCTTTCACCACTAATGGTTTTGTTATCATCTCATATACCTTCCTATAGCCCATAAAAGTGAAATTTGCCATAATTTCTTGAGAAATTAAGTTAGATATGTACAATCTTCTTACATAATCTGCTGTGCAATTTTGGTCCCCTGAATAAAATTATTTTCTTAAAATTTTGTTCTGTTTTACATGCTGCTAAGATATGACTAGGTAGCTTGTAATGCCTGTATCGTTTTCTACTTTTTCATATACAAGCACAACATTTTTGTTTTCCAACTGAATTATGACCCTACTTACTGATACTACTGATCTGACTTATTTGGAGTGTAATATGAGGAAAAAATAAAAGCTAACAGTATTTATCTCATATCAAGCACAATCAATTTGGGGACAAATGGTCAGTCAGTGTTGCGGTTTTACCGTGGCTAGCAGCAAATCACCACAACGGTCACTCACTCACCCTCTTCCCTCCCAGGGGTGGAGAGAATTAAAGGAGTAAAGGGAAAAGAGACTCGTGGGTTGAGATAAGGACAATTTAATACAAATGACAATAAAATTGAAAATTATAATAATAATAGTGATATTAATAATAATAGTAATATATGCAAATATATACAAATATATACAAATATATATTTGTATATACAAATATATACAAAAATGGAGTTCACCTGTCGCATAGGGGGATAAGGATTCTGACTCGTAAGCTGGCAGGACTCATAGAGAGGGCTTTAAACTAGGTTCAAAGGGGGAAGGGGAAATTCCCAGGCCAATTACAGACAAGCCCAGGGGTGGCACAGTGAGGGTAGGAGTGGACTCTACAGCTAAGCTCAAGTGCAATTACACTAGTGCACGCAGTATGAGCAGTAAGTAAGAGGTATTTAACGACAGAAAAGCCAGCAACAAATGCCCAGAGCCTGAAAAAGGTTCACAGGCTGGCCTGAGGGTGGCTGGTGGGCAGCACACAGGAGGTCCAGCCTCCTTGGGAGCCCAACTTAAGTGCTTCTATACGAATGCACGTAGTATGGGGAATAAACAAGAGGAGCTGGAGATGTGTGCACACCTGCGGCGTTACGATCTTATTGGCATTACAGAGACATGGTGGGATGGATCGTACGACTGGAGTGTTGGAATGCAGGGATACAGGCTCTTTAGGAAGGACAGGCAGGGGAGACGAGGAGGGAGTGTTGCCATCTATGTCAAAGACCAGCTGGAGTGCATGGAGCTCCACCTGGGGTCAGATGAAGAGCCAACAGAGAGCCTGCGGGTCAGAATCAAAGGGAGAGCTGGGACAGGGGACATTGTAGTGGGGGTCTGCTACAGGCCACCTGACCAGGGAGAGCAAGTGGATGAGGCCCTCTTCAGACAGATAGGAGCAGCCTCACGCTCACAAGCCCTGGTCCTCATGGGGGATTTCAACCATCCTGATATCTGTTGGAAGAAAAACACAGCACAGCATAGGCAGGCCGGGAAGTTCCTGGAATGTGTTGATGACAACTTCCTTCTCCAAGTGATAGAGGAGCCAGCCAGGAGAGGGGCTCTGCTGGACCTTGTTCTCACCAACAAGGAAGGGCTGGTGGGGAATGTGGAACTCAAGGGCAGCCTGGGATGCAGCGACCATGAGATGGTGGAGTTCAAGATCCTCAGGGCAGTGAGGAGGGTGCACA
>WKFP01014237.1:333271-344620 GCA_011057875.1 Pterocles orientalis
ATTTTTGGCAAAACAGAAGGGAAAAATTGTTTGAAAGTAGAAAGCAAATAGAGAAGAACAACAGATGGAAAAGCTTTTTTTCCTTTTTGAAGTAAAAGAAATAAGATTATTAAAAAGTAGTTTTAATGAAAATTTGAGTTAAATGTCATGCTACAAAATTATTGTAATTTAATGAGGATTGTATATATGCTGGTTTTGTGCCTGTATTTTTACAAAATGTGATTTATTGTAATAGTCTCTGTTCAACAGATAGGACATATCATAGTAGATCAGCAACTCATTCCAGAAGGTGCCTTAATCAAAAGATTTACTCAAAAAAAGCAACTTACTATAAAATGCAACTTCAAAAACACCTGGAAAATTAATTAAGAGCTATTAGTCCATGAATACGTGAAGAATATGACTGAACAAACACCTCAGTAATGTCCCAACCTCAAAGCTTTATCAAGACTGCAATGCCTTTGCAGGGAAAGAAGCAGAATTAAAGCTAGAATTGCTTCCTCTTCAAGTCAAAAAGAAGTTCACATTCATCCACTGCTCTGACCAAGCCTCCCCATTTATTCCAGGGAAGGGAGGTGACCTCCACACTAGCAGTACAGTAACCATTACACAGAATTTCAGAGGTGTGCACACAAACAAATGCAAACACTTTTTCGAGCACTCTTTTCTTAGACTTATGTCTTGCAACCACAACACCTTTAGCAAGGAGTTCTTGTTTATGGTGATGTCATGCTCTAGGCCCATCCTGCAATTAGCACTATGTGGCTGCTCGCTCACTCGCTCCTCCCACCACCCCAGCAGGATGAGGAGGAGAACACGAAGGAAACAAGGCACAATATTATGGGTCAAGAGAAGGACGGGGAGAGATCACTCATCAGTTACTGTCACAGGTAAAACAGACCTGATTTAGGGAAAAAATCAATTAGTTACCAATCAGAGTAGGATAATGAGAAATGAAACCAAATCTTAAAATACCTTCCCCTCATCCCTCCCTTCTTCCCAGGCTCAACTTTACTCCCAATTTCTCTACTTCCTCCCGCCCAGCGGTGAAGGGGAATGGGGGTTGTGGTCATCTCATCGCACATTGTTTCTGACGCTTCCTCATCCTCATGGGGAGGACTCCTCACACTCTTCTCCTGTTCCAGTGTGAGGTCCCTCCCATGGGAGTCGCCCATGAACTTCTCCACAGGCTTCAGTTCTTCACAAACTCCTCCAGCATAATCCTTTTCATGGGGTGCAGTCCTGCAGGAAGAGCCTGCCTCAGTGTGGCCTTCCCAGAGTCACAGCCTCCTTTGGGCATCAACCTGCTCTGGTGTGGGGTCCTCCCTGGGCTGCAGGTGTATCTCTGCTCCCTCGTTACCCTCCATGGCTGCAGGGGCACAGCTGCCATCCCACCACGACCTGCAGCCAGTGGAATCTCTGCTCCAGCGCACCTCCTCCCCCCTCCTTTCTTCACTGACCTTGGTGTCTGCGTAGTTGTTTCTGTTACATCTCGCTCCTCTCTTTGCTGAAGGTTCCCAGCAGTCTTTTTTTTTTTCCCCTCTTAATTGCATTATCCCAGAGGTGCTACCACTGTCACTGATGGGCTAGACCTTGGCCAGCAGCGGGTCTGACTTGGAGGAAGGGAAGATTTCATCAGCTTCTCACAGGGGCCACCCCTGCAGTCCCTCCCCCTGCTGCCAAAACCCCATCACACAAACACAGAACAAGTAAATAAGAGTTCACTTAGACTATATTTAAATTCTGAGACAAGAGACAACAGATAGCTCCTCAGTCATCTGAACCCTGAAATCACATGAAAAGTAAAAGAGAAAGAAAGGACAGAAAGTATGAATGTCCTGTCCAAACCTGAGTTAAGATGCATCCTGGGATTTACATCCAGATCTGGGATCCTGAATTTCTCACTTAAGATCTGAGGACCATCCAGATATATTTAGCTTTTGAGTAGCATCTCTGTAGTTCAAAATTTTACAGAGGGTGTCGGACATCTGTCAACAATGTCTAGAAACTGGGATCATCTAGCTGACTTGAAATGAAAATAACATGCCCATAATGGAGGGTGCTTTTGAAAATTAGCATTTTGTTTGTCGTGACACCTACCCTGATGTACATACACACTATGTATTTTGAGACATCCATATACAAAAAACATATAGAAAACATATGTATACTCAGAGACCTACTAAACTTCCTTGGATTTGAATGAAAGGCTTTGCTGTAATTGGCTAATAAATATTTAAAACATATTCCAGAATATAATAGTCACACAGATTTGTTAACTTGTAGAATATCAACAGGCAGATTTTTAAGATATTTATATAAACCTCATCATCAAAAAGAGAGAGTACAACAGAAAGATGCTGTAGAAATTTGTATATATTTATATACATTTGCCCTAATTTGTTCCAGTATTGTTATAATTCCAACTCAGAATAGTATCATACACTTTTTTCTTATATTGTAGTGTGCCCCTCTTTTATTATAGAAGTTGAATAAGGGGAAATTTCATTTTGTTCCTGCAAGACATCTAGTAAAAATGAACTCCTCTTCCAACTATATTTCCCAGAAAAATAACGTTTGGGGGCTTGTTTGGGGGTTGAAGGGTTATACATATATATATATAAATGCAACTATTCAAGATGTGTCCATAGTGCATGTTCAACCACAACATTGTCCAAGATTTTACCCACTGTTTAATCAGCATTCTCTTCTGGCCATGTTCTGCATTTCCATATCTTTCTGTATGATCCATGAGATAAAGGTGAGTATTAAATGAAAGCTTAAGAAGTAAAGAGAGCGCCCAAGTATACCACTGGAAAGAAACAGGGAGGAATACTGGTCTCATTGTAGTCTAGAAAAAAACAGTGGCAAAATTATTCTAATGGGCATTCTTCCTGTGTGTCCCTGTAGCAAGAATAAAATCACTTTCAGGCCGAAACTCATTGGAGGCAGCTGGAAATGACTAGCAATACTCTAGCTATTTAACGACATTAGTTATTGATAAGAATGATCAGAGAAATATGAATGGCCATGATGATGACAGAAATGTTAACCTGGCAATGCAAGTGACAGTTATGAGTTAAGATTCTGCTCAAACACCTGATCCAAAACTATTTCAAAATAAGTAGAATTCTAATCAGGCTGTAAATCTTCAGATAGGTTTCCTAATTACTCCTTTTGCATCTCACCCTTATCACTTACATAGCTAATACTTCTCTTGAGTCAGATTCCCATTTTCTGAGCAATACTACTTTGGCTTGAAAAAAGATTTCAATCTTCTCTACATACTGTTAACCTTTTAAAATTTCCCTTTCTTCTTCTTTATTTTGATATGTAGCTCTTTGAAAATTCAATTATAAGTCTCTTGCATTCAGAAAATTATTCTTATTTCGTTACTTTTGCCTTCAAGCTTCCTTTTTTAACCACCCCCCTTTAAATCTTGATATCATAAGGTTACAAAGAACTCATTAGAAACAGAAAAGCAGTTATTTTTCTTTGTTTCAGTTTTAAAACAAAGTTTAGACACTAATGTACAATCAGTTAGAACATCAACTTTCTGGTATAAATGCAAACGATCTAAGAAGTTTAAAGAAAATCACAGGAGAACCCACAGCTTGAAAAATAGTTTGCCATTATTTCCTTCAAGTAGACAATATCCTTTTTTTAAAAAAATCCAAGGTAATTTGGTTTTGGCATTCTGTTTTTAGTGATTTAAACATATAAGCTCTACAGCTCAAATGACATACTGGTATCTTTCTGTAAAGGAAAGCCTGTCTCTTCCAAATAACATATAAACCATGTGCTTCAGTAGTTTCTACAGTAACAACACTTTTTTTATTGAACCGCTGAGTAAAAAGCTATACACGATCTTAAAAACTTATTAGCTGCACTGAAATTGTGGTAACTTTCCTCCAAGCTTTCTCTTTAATTAGAAATAAGTCATAGAAGTAAAAGAAGCAAACAAATACTGACCTGAAAACCCTGAGTCTTTGAAATTGATGATCATGAGTATGAATATTTATTTTTGGTACCAAAAGATCAACAGAAAGCAAGACTTCATAAACAGTCTGTTAAAAGTTATATGCAATAATCAGATCAGTACCACAACTGAATGGTTGGTGCTTATTTATTTGATATTTTGGGTATAAAATATTTCTAATAAAAGGTATGACTTCAGATAGTATATTTGAGTTCCTTCCATTAAGTCATGCTGTAGACTTACGCTATAACAAACCTGCAATACGGTCTGTCAAAGTTGGAAGGAATTCATTTATAAATGGGTCATAAAGCAGCTCTGGATCATGCCCATACAGTATAATACTGGCAGTATCTCTGATCTATAGTTAACTATAGCACTAGAATAAACACACTAACCTTAAAAATTTATCTATATTTTTCACTAAAAGTTTTAGATTTAGCATCTCCAGAAAGGAATAATACCTGCTTCCATTTTTAAAGCTACTTCTTTAAGAAAGGAGAGGGGGGTTTATGCCTAAAACTACATCTATTCTTTCAAAAGTACTATGTGGACTAAACAAGAGGTAGCGCCTTTACTATCGTCGATAAGTGCTGCAAAACCAATCCCACTATCAAAAACTTCACCATACTGCATACTGTAGTACAAATAGGAATGTGCACTCTATCTCATTTTTTGTTATAAAATATAGATCTCATTAATGCCCTTAATTATACATGCTAATAAGGATCTCCTAACAATTTCAGTACACACACACAATAATTTTATAAGCTTCATGATGACCTTTGTCAAACACTATTCTCCACTTCTGATCTCTTCATTCTTCTCTCTTTACTGAAGCAAAACATATACCATTTTTTATTATGAGTTCAGTTTATTTCTTAAAGACAGGAAAACTTTTGAAAAAGGCTATAGCTAGTGTTTTACAAATAAATGCAGAGACATACTCACGTTTTCAGAATATGCCATGAGAACAATTGCTGGATTCTAGGTTTTATACGCATGTGTATCTGTTATTAAAAACTGCTTTTAAAATTTGTTGATACTCAGCAGCTTCAAGTTCAAATGTTTACACAGAATCTTTAGAACAAAACTGATATCAGACAGAACTGTAAGCTTTAACTCTGAACAGCTTTTTTTACTCCCATTTCTCAGGGCCTAAAAATGTACATATGTCCTTTTGAAAACTTAGTCCTTCACTTTCAAAAATGACAGGCCCACAAATAGCAGCTGTACTTGCTAATTTTGTCTTCTGAAAATAAAGCTGACTAAATACCTCCAAAGTATTATTGAGATGTAGTGATCTTCACAGTTTTTTCCCCATATCTTTAATTCAGACACATACACATCAATGTAAATGTGTGGTTTAATTCTATGGTGAATTTGGCCTGAAATATAGATTTGCAAAATTGGAAACAGCTGTGCAAGAAACTACTTTCCTCTTCCATTTATAGTATTGTATCCCAATATAAACTCCCATCATTTTAATATAAAATGTTACCCCCCCACTCTCTCTTCTCATCCAGATGTTAATGGATTTTTCAGATAATTTTCAGTGAAATTGCCAAAACCAACAAAAAGTCTTAACATGTAAATTCAACATATTGTTTCATGCTCATCATGGCCTTTTCTGCATCAGTGCCAATCCTCATTAGATTTCAGATGTGCTTCGGTCGACACTGGTACAGAAAAGAACTCTGACTCATCATCTCATTGTGGGCTGGTTTCTTATCTAATTTTTTTGTCTGATTCATGAACTGTTTTTTTTAAATTCTAAAAATGGTTCATGAATTGCTTGGGAGATGAGAAAATTAATAATAATGATCCAATTTACTGTACATTGAACTGAACTAATTATCATGCAACATACCGACAGATTTTTTCATGGCAAATAATTTCTATAGACAGAGGTTTTGTTTCCCTTCATACTGGACATGTCATTATACTGTAAAATAATCATTAAGCTCTTAGGCCAAGATCCAGCAAAATGCTTAAGCACTTGCTTAATTATAAGTTTATGCAAACTCCAAAGTGAAACTACAGAAGAGTCAAATTATAATCTTTATTATAGCTGTGACAAACTTTAGAGTTACACATATACTTAAATATTTTGGTGCATCTTTTATACATTTAAAGATGAGTGCTACTATATAAATTCATAATGTAATGATTTTTAGTAGTTTATTTTCATGCTTCTACATATGGAAATATTTGTCATTTATATTGGCCCTTTGCTGGCAGGTCAAGGGGCTACATTCACCTCCAACTGATTACAACTAAACTACTAATTATCTTATTGGAAATAGTTTTAGAAAGCTTGATTTATCAGATGGTTGAGAAAAATGAAACACTGCACTTTGTTTTTCATGGATTAGGCTAGATGCATCTCCTGTAGAAGCTAATCAATCCACACGCCTATGCAAAAAAAAAAAAAAAAAAATTATCAGAAGCACAAAGAAGAGTTAGCTTTAGAGATTTTATTATTTCATTTTTAGCATACCTAGTGGTAAGTGCATATATTACTCTTATTCTAATGATTTCTGTAACCTAAGAACTTTCCTCAGTCATAACCTGTCAATGCAGGTTTAAATTTTCTTTTAAAGTACTACCATACATTCGTATCCTGTTTATGAAGTGGAATAAGCTGCTGTAAGCAAAAAGAGGTATTTACTTCAGGCAAACAGGCACTACAGCATGGCATGTTGCATTTAGGCAGCTAAATCTTTCAGTGGAATATGAAATCCTGAATTAATTGCTGAAGGTCACTGAAGAATTTATGGCACTAGACCATAGTCCAAACTAACCAACTGTGCTGATCAAGGAGCTGCCTACAACAAAGTAGTATGGAATCTCTGAAAACAAAGATATGTCATGAATACTGTTCTTTCTACCACTTAGTCACTTTATTAATCAGGTTTGTGCCTGAATATTCTTGCTACGAGGTAATTATACAAAGACTAGATAAATATTAACAAGGCTCAAAAGACCATATTATCTGAAAGCCACCAAGAGAAATCATGAATCTTTTCACTTTAACCTCAAGTTCATAAAAAATAGGACCTTACCACTACAGTTTAGCTATTTTTGCACCAGCCTGCTCCTAAAGGAGTAAGTTGAGCATTATCAAGGTACGCTTACTAAGTCAGACCCTCAAGGGGAGATAAACAGAATCACTGGGATTTAGCTTGGTCCTGAGAGATTCTGAAGTCTTCAGGAAGCTTAGGACTGATATTTCCTTCATTTCCTAGACAGAAGCACAGGTTTTGCTCCCAGAATACTAAAGTACTTAAGCATAAGTAATTTGTTAAATGAGTTTCCTCAAAGTCGGTGTGTTGTCTAACAGATTAGAAAGTACTCAGCCTCCATTGCCTGATATGGGCTCACAGGGAGGCCGCTTGGCTTCTCCTGTGGCACAGTGCACACCTTGATCCAATGGATCTTTATACTGTTAGTTGGGTTGTAACATATGATCCAGAACTTTACCTTTTCCATTTTCATAGGAACTGTGCTGCTAAGGATAAATGCCCAATTTGAAAACTTAGATCTCATTTAGAATTTGAGAGAAGTGAGATAAACCAAGCAGTGCAAGAGCTTTCCAAGTTGCAAATTATCACCTGATCTAATACATAATAATGATGATACAAAAGTCGTTAATAACTGCTTGATTATTTTTAATAAATATGACGTAGCATGAAAAACCTCAACTCTGAGTAATAAAAACACAGTGACAGGAAAAGATAAGCAATAAAGATGAGACATGAAATGATGCAATATTAGAAGAGACAAAAAATTAGTTTGAGAAGATTTGTCAGAACTGTTTCAGACAAAACTCAAAAAAAAAAACCCCTCTACATTGCATGGAACAGTATCACTTAAAACAGAAGCACTGCTCAACATTTAACCTCTGCTCTCAGCATTAATTCTAAGTTTACTGTTTCACCTCCGTTTATGTTTAACTACATTTTATTTTACTGTCTTGTCATTTTTTCACGTTCAGACCCTACTTTAAAGCAAAACAAAAACTTTGAGTTAAAGCAGGGAGGATTAGGGATTGTTTTTCTTAAATTCACTGTGAATAAAAAATTCCTCTTAACAATTATCATGCACAGAAATTCTTATCAGTGTTAAATAATTCATATTGCAACAGCATCTAGAAGCCATGGACATATATGAGGATCCTTTTTCACCATGCACTTTGCAAACTGCACAATAAAAATACGGTCTCTTACACCAAAGAATTAACAATAACTACAGGGAAGCAGCTTGCTCAGTTCTTTTGGGCTTAGTTTGGTTTAGCAAGCTTGCTTGTTTTGTTTGGACAAAGTAATTTCCAGAATTTCCAAAGTTGCATGTAAAATAAGGAAAATATTTTAATTCATGCGTTTAGGTCTACTAGCATTGAGAACAAAAACACAAACAAGTTTCTAAGGTAAGTCCCACATATATGTCTTTTTTTTCTTTCTATTTTGTTGCATGTGTTTATGTAGTAACTGCTTGGTGTTTCACCCTTGAGAGAACCCAATAACTGCATAAAAACCCACATGGTGTTTCCTCCCTCCCTGACTTTGAGGAAGTCAAAAAACACATCAGTGAAATTATATTGCATTCCTTCAGCATTCATCGACTCAGCATTATTTGAAAAATAAAACAAAGCGCAGCAGAGGATAGGGCTATACTTGAATCAAACTCTGAATGTTTTTAAGGAGGCAGAAGTTAGTGCATTCAACTTTTCACGGTAAAGTATTTTGAAAGTAGACTGACTCATGGAAATGCTGTTTGGTTGTGCATGGTTTTTAGTATAAACTGACCATTTTCCGAGGATGCAAAAAACTTCTTGTGAAAAAGAAGAAAAAAAACAAAAACCAAAAAAAAAGGCTAAGTTTCCTTTGCAATGCTTCAGTAAAGATAAGCAAAACCCAAGGAATTCAAAGAGACAAAATGTGTGTGAGAAACAAAATCCTTACATTTCTGCTAGACACATTCTTAAATTGATTATCTGCTCCTTTGTAAGCAGAGTTACGATACAAAGACACAGTCTCGCTAAATTCATCCATTATTTTGGCAATAGGAAGTATTATGTATTTCGTTTATAACAGAAAGCTACCTTTGTTTTGAAAGTGGAGACCTGCAAATATCTGAGGGGTACATGGGCATGCACCTATCCATTCCCAATGCCTCTGTGCACACAAGTCAAATCAACTCCTACACACAGTTATCCATTATCTCCATTGAACTGCATGAGTAAGTATATTTTCACATACTTGGGGTCCTTTTCACATACAAAGTGAAAAGTATACTCCTTCAAGTATTACCAACCTTTCTCAAGAATTAAAACCAAAGCAAAGAGTTTTAAGCAAAACTCTCAACTCGATTATTTAAAGAGTTCAGATAAGAAAGATGATAGATCAAATTTTCAACCAAAATAGCTCTATTCTATAGAAAAAAATAGCTTAGATTTCTGAGGCACTAAAGCATTTCTCCTTGAAGAATTCTTCCACAGCCACTCATTCTCAGGGGAATTTAAAAAAAAAAAATTATTTGAAAGTTGTAATAATGTCCATTTTAAGAGTTGCATGCTTAACTTCAGCCATCAGATCAAATTAGATCTGCAGTTTTTTCAGGCCAGAAGTTCCCCATTACATACACTGCCAACTATTTTTCATAACTATGACAACAATACTTATGAAAAACTTGAAAACAATGATCAGCAATTATTATAGTTCCATCTGACATTATCTTCCCTATCAAAATCTAAGCAGGATTAGGGTAGATCATCATAGTAGGAGACAAAACAGATGCCTACTGTTAACATCCCCTCTACCTCTGCCCTCCACACCTACCCTCACTCTACCCACCCTCCACACCTAGTGCCACATCTATATCAAATTATTCAGAATCACAAAAAACCTGCAAGCCTTGAAAGTCACACTATAGTTGCTTGATTTTATTTACTCTTTGTTGACCATGGCACTTTCAGCTTTTGTGTATCATCAAGAAATCTGTCATACTGAAAGTATAAAACATAAAAAAGCATATGGACCTTTGTAACTTTTGTTAACTTAAAACTGTTGATTTTACCCATGTACTGAAGAAAAGACTTATAAGAGAAAGCCTTTTCCCATCAGGATTTATGCAAGAATTTAGAAAAATATTCAGAGGACCATTTATAAACAGATGGAGAACAAATGAATTTAAAATAGGACAAATTAATTAAGACACAAGTTAGGCACCATCTAAGGAAGACTTATCAGGATTACAGTTTTGGTCATAGGTGCATATGTCTATGAGGTTCTGCTTTTTTTTTCCTTTTAACCTGTTCTACAATTTAAAAAACATTTTTCATATGCTAAATGTACCTCCAGTGTCCTTAGGCAATATTACATACACTGGGAAGAAAATGTGAAATTATTTTTTTTTGCTTATTAAGAAATACAGCATTTAAAGCACGCACAAACAATTAAACAGATTCGCTTTCTAGGATACACACATAAGATACAGTACACAGAAAGATCCGTGCTGTACATTTCAACAGCACCTACTATTTGGTGAAATAAAATTATTGCACCTACCAATTTCCAAAGCTTAAAACATGCTGAATAGAACAAGGATTTTAAACAATGTTATAAAATTGCAGATATACTGAACTTATTTACCAGGTCTTGACATTGATAACTAGCATAAGTGATGCAACAGAATAATCATGTTTTTATAGAGATCTCATTCTACTGTTCTGTGCAGTATGTCAGTACAATATAAAAACCTATTTGAATAATCCAATGCAAGTCTGCAACTTGCATTAAGTGCATCTTCTATAACACTCTGAAAGGCTAAGGTGTTCGTCAAATGCCATGTACTCCACCCACATTACAGGAGAACCGCTGGAGGACTAGACAGTGCTGTTCACAATGATAATTAGAGTGGGTTTGGTGAGGTTGGAAACTAAGGTATATTAGGTAATCTCCAACTGATAGACTTGGCATCAGAACAGATATCCTTGTAATAAAACTACAGCATATACCTGGAATTTTTAGAAGTGTGACACGTGAAAATTAAAAAATTGAAATTTTGTAATGGCAGAAGTCACAAAATAGACTTTAGCAGAATTATGTCACAACTAAAGAGTTTTCTTTTCACTATTTATAGGTGCACAAAAATACCCCAAACTTTTAAAAACCTTTTGAAAATCTAAAGGAGAATAAAGTTATTTCTGACCTGAAAAGGTTACTCTGGTAAATTATAGCAAACTTATAGCAAAGTGAAGCTCCGTAGTGGTTTAAGACACTTAAGACTTTCATACCTATATCCTGCATGAAGTGTTTAAAATGCAATACTGAATGTAAAATACCATATCTTCCAAGAATATATCCACAACT
>WKFP01014237.1:344640-391710 GCA_011057875.1 Pterocles orientalis
AACAGGTTGCCCAGGGAAGTTGTGGATGCCCCATCCCTGGAGGTGTTCAAGGCCAGGCTGGATGAGGCTTTGGGCAAGCTGGTCTAGTTGAGGGTGTCCCTGCCAATGGCAGGGGGGTTGGAACTTGATGATCTTTAAGGTCCCTTCCAACCCTAATCATTCTATGATTCTATGATTCTATGAAATGTCCTTCTTATAGCCTTGGCATCAGAACAGATATCCTTGTAATAAAACTATAGCATATATCTGGAATTTTTAGAAGTGTGACACCTGAAAATTAAAAAATTGAAATTTTGTAATGGCAGAAGTCACAAAATAGACTTTAGCAGAATTATGTCACAACTAAAGAGTTTTCTTTTCACTATTTATAGGTGCACAAAAATACCCCAAACTTTTAAAAACCTTTTGAAAATCTAAAGGAGAATAAAGTTCTTTCTGACCTGAAAAGGTTACTCTAGTAAATTATAGCAAACTTATCATAGCAAAGTGAAGCTCCGTAGTGGTTTAAGACACTTAAGACTTTCATACCTATATCCTGCATGAAGTGTTTAAAATGCAATACTGAATGTAAAATACCATATCTTCCAAGAATATATCCACAACTAATCACTCCAAAAATATATATACTTAAACAATATATAGGCACAGTACTGTACTTCACAATTTTTTTTCTTGAAATGTAGATTATTAATCTAAACTTTATTTTAAATTAGACCTAAAGTGGTTCTATTTTAAGGAATATGAGGTTAGCTTCAAAAGATTATGGATAATTACAATTTTATCCAATGCAGGGATAATTTTTTCTTAAAAAGATGTATTGAAATAGGCATAAAGAATTCAGCTGAAGTCTCAGGTCAGATTTGCAGAGGCTTATGGCCCCATGGGAATTATTATTGAACATAACAAAAGCTAATCATTGCTAGAATGCAGGTTAGTGAGTAATGATTAGCCTACTTGTATTGTAAATGTTACAAGGTTGACATTGTTAATTAGAATATAATTAATAACTCTATTACTACAAAATTTTGCATTACGATTTGGAATCAGTAATAAACATAAACTATTGAACATTCACTATTGTTTACCCATCTGTAAAGTTTACAATTCCTTCAAGACGAAATACACTAAGTGTTTACTACAAACCCCCAAGAGTGACTCTAGCTAAATGCTTTTTGAGGGGAGCTTTGTTTGTTTGTTTTGTTTTTTATAATGGATCTGACTATGACAATCAAAAAATTTTGAAAAATAAAACTACCGTTTAGCTCAAGTTCTCAGAACCTTTCTCTAGACAAAGAATTTTATTTTTTTTTCTCTGCTAAAGTAGACCTTATTTATACAGGCATCTTACAACTGCTGAACTCACATCTGGGTTAAATCTTTTTTAAGTGAACTTTTTCAGTCACATTGTATCTTAACATTCTTTTTGCTTAAATGTGGATTCATGGTGGACTCACCAAATATTGCTTCAACCTGACTAGAACAATGACGAACAAAGAGCCTGGTTACCAGTTCAGATGACATGTCTTATTATGTCTTGATCGGTATCATCTACTGTCTTCTGACCTAATCTGAAAAAAACCCAAATCTTTCTCTAAGAAAAGCAAGTTTCAAGTAGTAACAGGTTGAACTGTTTATATACCAGGAAAGAGCTGCTATTTACTGAGTCTGTCCCATGTAATTCAGTGAAAAATATGATGGGTAAATGCCCCATGTTACTTATAGCTCAAGCGAGTCTTTTCTTATCAGACAATTTTAAGCCTGAGACAGTCTATTTCCACATGAAACACGACCTTTCAAAAATACTTGTTTTCCTTTTAAAAGAATACTTGTTTTCTGATCACTGCTTATGATATGAAAGAATTATGATAGCCCTTAGCAAATCCTCTTTTTCAGCTGTAGAGATTATTTTAACATTCTACTTCAAAACACATCTGCTTGGGGAAAATTTAGACCAAACTCAAACTCAGGAGCACTGTTAATACGTTCTCAAGATTTTTTGTGTAGATCTTTACTTTATATGCTCATGATGCTTGTTGCTACCGAACATGAATATCCTTCATATGACAAGAAAATTATGCACAAAAAAATCCCTAAACTACACTGTCAATTTCATAGAAATGTTTTTAAACCAAATCTGCAGTCCTTGGGGTAAAATTGCTTGAAACACACAGAGAAAAAAAACATTCTTAATTTTAAAAATGAGAATTTTTACCTAAACCATGTCACATTTGCAACAAGACACAAACTGTTGTTCTCTTTTTGGCAGCTTACTACTTAATGAAGGATATAAGTATCAATAAAAGGCTTATTAAATGAATTTAAAGCAAACTATCATTATTTTGTTATTCAAACATTTAAAAACCTGCATAAAACAAAGACATAAGTAATACCTAGTTAATTTATAAGTTCCCCACTGAACTTCTGAAAATATTTTAATATGTTTTTTCTGCCACAGTATTTGCAGTCATAAACACATCTTAATTCTTTTGCACTAGAAAAAAATATTTCCATTATGAGACCCCATAAGTACATGAAGATTCTCCTGTTTGTTGAAGTTCTCTATTATTTATATTTTGCACTGCATTTTGACAGAAACTCTTCTAGAGATGTGTACAGAAACAAAGAAGAGAGACCAAATTGAGTGTTTGTCCTGGTTTCAGCTGGGACAGAGCTAACTTTCTTCATAGTAGCTTGTGTGAGTCTATGGTTTGGATTTCACAGATTTGTGCTGAGAAGGCTGATCACATACTGATGTTTATAGTTGCTGCCAGGACAGTCAAGGACTTTTCAACTTCCCATGCTATGCTACTGTGCAGGTGCACAAGAACCTGGGAAAGAAGCATAGCTGGAGCAATGCACCAGAATTGGCCAATGAGATATTCCATATCATGCAACGTCATGCTCTGTATATAGATAAGAGCTGTCTGGGAAGCTGTCTATTTCTCTTCTGGGATTGCTGTTTCGGGATTTTCTCTGCTACATGATCACCATCCAGGAATGGGTTGAACATTGGTCAGTGGGTGGTGAACAACTGCACTGTATATCACTCATTTGTATATTCTATTCTATTGTCATCTATATTATTTTTAATTTTAGTTTATTTCAGTTATTAAATTGTTCTTATCTCAACCCACAAGTCTCCTTACCTTTACCCCTCCAATTCTCTTCCCTGTCCCCTGGGATGGGGGGGGGGTGTTGGTGAATGAGTGGCTGCGTGTTGTTTGCTTGATAAGAATACTATTTTTGAGGTCACAAGAGGACTTAATGTAAAATCAACAAAATGTGTTAATGGATACACGTGAAGGGACAAAGTTTAATTGAATTTTGAACAAAACTTTTAAATATAGAAAAAGGAGAAGTCTGGCCACGTGTCCTACCTTCAGTGTCCACTGCATTTCATGGTACCAGCCACTGCACTTTTTATCAGTTTATGCCAGTCTTTTATTAACTGAAAGGTAAAACTTCATTTTCAGATACAGTCTGCCTAATCAAGGGATGCTGTTTTCCACTAAAGGTGGAAAACAATAAATCCAAATTACTCATACAAGCTTTACTTTATGCATGTCAAAGTCATTCAATGACACAATATGAAGATAAAGTAATAAGTGAAACTTATTGTGTCACCTAAAGTGCATATGTATGATTTTTACCTCCATGACTATTGTACTCTGCTGTATCCTTTTTCTCCATATCATCCAGACCTTCAGCCCTACAGGACCGTGCCATGACTCCCTGCCTACTGATATTGATATTCTTCCTATCCCTTCTAGATAACAGAATGTGTGGGTTGGCATTTATCTGAGCTTTATCCCGACATGCAGTCCAGACTTCATGTACTTACTCAGATTCATAAAATATTCCTGGGTTCTCTAGTTAAGCTGTACATCTCTGTACATCCTGATAAACGAGAAACATGCGTACATGTAAAGTAAACTTATAAACAATATTTCTAAAAGTGACAGTGAGAAGATATATAATAAGAGTAACAGTATGTCATTAAAAATTTCCAATAAATGAAGTTTTTGCTGCCTTATCACTTACTGTGAATTTAAGGAAAAGAATTATGTTGCATCAAGGCAAAAATAAAGTATTGAATTGTATAGCTTTTAGAAGGGGGAAAAATAACATCTATATGAGCTAATTGCAACAAAATTAGGTTTAAAGCAGCAAGAATGAAATATTAGTGTAAGACATTCTTCTTTTGCATATGACGCTGCAGAGTAAGCATATTTTATTTGAAAAAAAATATGCAGCCTTGTGAATAGCTAAAAAAAAATAATGTGCAACTTTAAACTGGATATTTACTGAATCAAGTGTTTAGCAAGAAAGTCTTTATTTGAAGACTTTTTTTATTCAAGATGCAACTGCTGTTTGCGGGAAATAGTTAAGAACATAAGTTCGTTTACATTTTTAAAAAAAGTGTTCACATATATACGTTCAGAAATATCTGAAATATCTGAGAACCTTACATTTTGAATTTTCTAGACTATTGCATGTGTAAAAGATAAATGATATGTAATTTGGCCCCAGAAACTGAAGTGTCTTATAGTTCAGTGGTACTGAGAGAAACAAAAGAAATCACTATGGTTTATGTTTTATCAGCTTTATTATTTATCATTTCACATTCGACCTATAATCTATATTTCAAAGTAACTACTTACTACTTTCATGTAAAAACAGTAAAAATACTCTAGAAGGGCAGTGGAGACCTATGTATCTGCAAATCTGCTTCTAGCAGACACTGTCAAGAAACTGACAGGACCATTATAGCTCTACGAACTGGAGGGACAGGATGCACAAGACCAGCAGCTAATACTGCTAGAACTGTTGACCAGGGTTAGGGCCAGTTTACATGGTCAAATTTAATCTAAAAGGACAGTCTATATTGATTGCATACATTTGGAAAATACTGTCCTATACATTTTGCTTTCTTTCAAACAATAAAGATATTTTTAAGGTGCATTATGTTTGATATGGAGGTGGAGGTACGGTAGAGTTAATGAGTTCATTTGAACAAGAGATTGAGTAGAAGCTTGAGTAGATATCATCTGAAATCATCTCGACTGAGCAGATGGACAGGATTTTGGTCCATCTACTTGGAAAGATAAATAATCAAAGAGCTAAAATAAGGTTATTTGTGATTGCATTTTAAAAAATTCACATTGGGAGTGCTATCTCACCAGATAAATTTTAATGTCGTGTACAATTCAGCAGTAAGATTGGAAGTAGTAAGAAGATGAAAGTATTCTAAAGCTCAAATTATCGTTGTCTAATAGAAAGCTTAGGAACTCAGACTATCTATGCCTGCTTGTTAAATGCTCTGATTGTTGTTTACTCATTTTGTTGCTTAGTTTGTTTGCTTTTATTGATTTTGTTGCCGAGTGTTTTGCTGTATTTTGTGTCTATTGTGGTTTGGGTTTATTGTGCATTTTAATGCAAATATGTTTATAAGAAGTGATTTTGCATTACTGCGAGGTTTTTTTCTGTTTTGCTTTTTTTTTCCCCCCTTAACAACTTCGCATCTCAAATCTACCCTGCTGCCAAATGGACGTCTGTATCACACTTGGCTAAATCACAAGATTGTACTTGTTGATGAATATACTTCACTGCATCTAAATAATCTACCAGTATGGATAGATTTTGTAGATGTAAATCAGAACAGGTCCTAGGAACATTAATGTTAAAGTACATGGACAGTAAGCATATCCCATAGACTCAGGAAAGCACCAAGAATAAATCAGATAGACTAGACTGTAGAATATGACCCTCTGTAATCCTAAATCCTGCTCCTGAAAAGTACTCAGTGATGATTAAAACTCTGCATTCGAGCATAATCTGAGATATTTTATGCATTTGACAGACCAAGAATCTGGCAGTTTAGCCTAAATGTCTTTTTCTCTATTACTTAAAACAGTACCAAACTCTTCCCTGCTTGTTTACATCAAGAATCAACTTTCCTCTTAGTAACAGTCATAACCGATACAGATTTTTTTAAGAGTGCAAAGGGTTAATCCTTTTTCTGCATGCAGTTTCTAAAAGATTAATTTGAAGATGTCTATGAAGACATTGCCTTGAACACAGATAATGGACTTCAAAGTCCTTTGGAAACACCTTGTAAGGGACATCTTTAAAATAAACAGGAACTATACTGTTAACATAAAACAAGACAAATATGCCTTCCATGGCAGATCTACATGCCTGTATCTGCTGAGTGAAAGCACTATCCTAAAGCCAGTCGTCAATCTACATAGAGCCAACAAACCTGCACCTACAGACATTTAAGCATATCTGGATAATTAGCCCTGATCGCTTTTTTGTTTTTTCTCCCCCCCAAAAAAACCTAATAATGCATCCCTTGTCAGCAGAAGTATTACTAGAAAAACAATACTGAATTCCATTTTGATCTTGGACAGGAAGAAAACAGAACAATAAAATAGCTTTCAAAAATTTAGTATTACTGCTTGCCTACTAAATCAGAAAAAAAAAAGTTTTTCCTAAATTTGAATGGAAAGGCAAATTGTTTTTAACTCTTGCCCTCTCAATGCTTTCCTTGATGTTAAAAGGCACAGAAAGATTGATCAACGGCTGTAAAGAGTGCTAAAGCATTCTATCACATTCTATAAAGAATGTGATACACTGTGCTTGCACTTAAGAAAATATTTTGAACTGAGAAATCAGAATACCATACAATTTATTTGTACATATTTAGACAGGAATGAAAAGTTTCCTTTTCAAGCACATGTTTGAGAAAAAAATATATTATTTCTTTTCCTTAACAATCTTGTGGATTCCTCCAAAATTTCTTAAGATTTTAGAATGGAAATTAATTTTGTGTTTCCCTCAGAAAAAGTATGTCCCAATGATCAGCTAAGGGATGCTGTTTTCAGAACAGAAGATTATGCTGCTAGTGGCCAGATGATAATTAGACATTGGAACCAAACAACTGCAGGAAGCCTTTACTAAGCTTTATAAAGTTGCTCTAAAAATAGTGAACCAAACCTTTAGTCGGAATAAAAACACTGCACTAGCTCAGCACTAAGAATCTAGCTGCAGCAGTCATTTCTTTCCCTCTCCCTTTCCCTAGGGAGTTAGGTGCAGACCATGAACTTTTCATTGAAATAGTTCCTTTAGAATGAGAAAGCAGTCTTATCACAGGCACTTGTCTACATTTTTGTGTCGACTATTGCATTGTTGTGCCACTGGATTCATGGAACATGTTTCTGCTAGAACATGGATGGAGTTCAGTAACCTGGTTATTAAAAGCCAGTACATGTTGACTGAATCAACAGAGAAGAGTGCGCACTGCGTAGTAAATTCACTGCTGGCATACTTAGTTACAATATGGTGAAATCAAAGGCATTTTTTAATACAATAACAATAAAGTCAGCCCCTATGATTCACTGTTTTGTTTTGTACACTGTGAAATCATTCCTAGAAAGGTGTGCTTCAGAGTACTCTCATTTAAATTTTTGCATTATGTACCTGCTATCAACTAAGCAATGTTTAGAAATTTTGTATACTTTGTAGCAGATTTCAGTATTGAATTCTCATTCTAAACTACTTTTGCTTGACTAAATTTTCTTCTGCAGCCTGTCTGTCTCTCCCTGATGTGTCTGAGTCAGTAACTGGGAAAGAAGTGTCTTCTATCAATCAATGACAGAAAGTGCTGAATCTGAAAATGCTGACTGAGCACCATGTAGGGCAGGCAGGCTGCTGATAGCAGTCAAAGGAAGTTAAAAAAATTTACTATGAGTTTTAAATGCCTTTTAAAAAGTTATCCAAAGATTAATCAGGAAAAAAATATATGGTCCTCAAACAAAAGTGCAATAAAATCATTAACCCGAGATTGGCACTTACAGAACAAAATAAAATAATTCTATTACCCCAGCTGAACCTTCTCCAACGACAACTAAAAAATGTCAAGGGCATGTTTCACGATTGCTTTCTCAATATTGTATGCCAAATAAGATTTTAAATATTCCACAGTGAAACTGAGATTAAGTAAACATATTATAATCACTTAAGAGTTCTTAAACAAGGATTAATATTTACAGTAGCACATAACTCCAGTAATGACTTTCTGAGATTATAACCCGCTTCTATGAAGAACTACAGTACTATCCATTGCTACGAGAAAGTGATCATAGTTCATTTTCATTGTCTATTATTAATTAGTTTACATGTAAAATATGTGCAGAGTTTAAGACCTGTACATCCTGTCATGAAAGTATAAAATTATCACCTTAAGAAACAAATGCAATTGTTCTGTATAAGAGCGGATATCATGTCTGTACAACCTCATTCTTTTCCCAGTCATGAATAAAGTTTTCACTCTTCACATGCAGAAATTAGCTCTGCAAAATAACAACTAATGTTAGGAATTGCACATATGAATATTGAACTTAGTTTTTATTTTGTAATAATGTTTCCTTTATTTTGAGATCATTCTTTTCAAGCCATATTTCTGAAAATACTGGCTTCTTAATAAAATCTAGGGAGCTCCTCCATCAAAGAAGGGTTTGGCAAGGCCAAAATTGCACAGGTAGTGCCAACAGAAAAGAGCCATGTAGAAGAATAGGAACTGATTTTCTGCAAAGCCGATTGATTTGATAATTGTAGCCCATATTGGCAGACAAATTCAAGATGTCATTTAGCAGTGCTTTGTCAAGGTTAATGAATATGCTTGTCTCTGGCTAGTAAGAACAGCATCACTATGGATCACAATTAGTTTCTCACAATCATCTGTTGTTTACACTGCACAGAGCAATAGATACAAAACCGCCTGTTTTATGTTCTGCCCTATACAAGAGAACTTTTGCATCTACATGGCAAATGGGTTGTACTGAGCTCCTAACATGAAAATTCAGAGTTTTTAAATAAAAGTGCTATTTAGGAAGTGAAAGGACCATGGGCCAAAATCTGGTTAAGAGCTCTGAAGCTGAACTTCTAGCCAAGGCATTATTTTCTTTTAGTTAGTTAGTGTCCCATTCAGAATACTTGCAGATTTTTATACTGGGACTGTGCAGTTCCAAATAAAACATTTTGAACTGGTGATAATTTATTTCTTTGAATTTCAATCACTAGCTTAAAATTTCAAATCTTCTATTTTTATTCAATTAGTTATATTCCACCTACACAGTGTTCTGATGGAGTAATTGCTATCAAGGGGAAAAGAGACTTTTGAAATCTGGGAAACATTCTTTAATCACACATGTACAAGTAACGACATATCTTCACTACATTTTTAAACTAAGAAAAAGCCTTATTCTTTGAACAAGAATATTCAGCTTCATATTAAAATTTTCTTGGTATACTTGCTCACAATTCTCTAAGAAATTAATTTCATTTTCATACATGCTCACAGAAATCATACTTAAAATAAACAAAATTTCTTGTGGGAATCAGAGAAAATTTGACTCAGGCTTTCTGCTGAACAGTTTCTGTCATCTTATTTTATAATCACAAAGGTTCATGACAATAAAATTAAGATCATACAGGAATAATGTTGCAAACAAGATTTTTCCTTCCCAATGGCACTGTTAGTATCACAGACTCTTCCTTCATTTTTCATGACCACATATATTCATTATTTATAAACAAAACAAAACAAAAAAACCAAAAAAAAACCCCAAAAAAACCAACAACAACAAGAAACCACCAGCCAGTAAAAATCTAGTAATTCACACTGGCTGGAAGGCTGGAAGTTCCATCACAATAACTGTGTTTTATGATTTAATGTTGCAAGAAAGTGGATAAATACAACTAAAAACAGAGTAAGGTGTCTTAAAATGCACTTTACTCATTTGCCTCACAAGTATAATTTTGTTATAATAGTATTTCATAAGATACTTGTAAATGTTCAACAGTGCATTTGTTGATTGTAATGTCATCTAAGTAAGGCGAGATTTCATTAAAATACAGTTATAGCATCTTCATCTGAAATGTGGAAATATTTCTAGTGTACAGAACTATACAGTCTAATAAATAATGAATTGTGAAGAATTTACTTTAGCAAAATAGTAATAAATACATATTGTCCATGCAAAAAATACCAAAACTCACTCACTTTTCACCCACCAGTGGGAAAACTTGTTCATTGACTTTTAAGACTGGAATTTAGTCTATGTATCCTCTGCAGTATTCTCAATTTTCACAAAAGAAATACTGCTAAGTTATCTACTCTTCACCACTGTGAAACCATTACTAAAATGGACACAAATACCTGAATGTACCTGCACCTGTAACCACCAAAACCAGAGGAGTGACTGAAAAATACTAATGAATTCTTGCTGGACAATGAAAGTTAAATATCTTTTTCATATAAAAGCTTCTCTGATAGAAGAAGAAGAATAGTGGTCTACTAAAGTTTTCTCAAGGAAGGTCTAAAAATTTGACAGTTTTTCCCCTTCTGTCGATATTTATCATTTTCAACTGTTTTCCATCCTTTCCCAGAGTGGCAGAAAGCAGGCACATATATTGGGAAAAAAGAAACAAAACAAAACAAAACATTTGTCTACTTTAAAAACTAGATTTTTGAAAGTCTAAATGATGAAAAAAATTTTTTTTTCAAAGAATGCATGGTCACTGTTATCCAAACTACAGAACCTTTCTAGTGCAGAGATTTTAAGATAAAAGGAGAAATTAACCTTTCAAAGTATTTTTCTTTTTTTTTCTTACAGTTGAAAGGTAACAAAAACTATTTCTTTAAAAAGTTATGCCAGCATAGTTTTTTTTATTAACTTTATTTTTTTGTTTTCCCGTCTTCCCTGGGAAGCAACAAACTATAGGTGCACCCACCTGAAAAATTCTCATTGTTGAAAGTTCCAGTGGTACTATTCGAGTAAGTGACCAATAACATGAGCAGTTTGATCACTCATTGACTTAGCTTTAACAATGTAAATGTAACAAGGTGAAAAATTTGACAGAAAATATTTGAATTTGAACACTTGTATCAGCCAGTAACACAGAATAGCTCATACGTATTTTCCAGTATAGTCTTATGGAAAAGTGAGAATTGTTACATAACAATCCAGAGGCAAGAGTGCAAATGTGTATGCTGGTACACATAGTCTTTATGTGAAAATGAAAACATTTAGTACCAGGGTATTGACAATAAAAGCACTTGGCTGGGAAAATAGTCAAGATCTTTAGTGAAATGATAAACAATATCACTACCTCTGGCTGAAATATTCTTCAAATTTAGGTGAGATTACTTGGGTTCCAGTACTGGAGACTGGCATAGCTTTTGCTCAATACCTACAGACATGAGGCAGTTCATGTTGAACTGCAGTTTGCAGTCTAGATGTTGGTCTGAAACTCAGTGCAAGAAATAGGTTTTGCTTTAGTTCAGAAATCACTTCAGTGATTTGTTCAAAGCTCAAATACCCAAAAAAAGGTATTTCTTAGTTTGCTGCTTGAACTATTTTGTCAAAGCATGTAGCTATGAAGTCTAGCTTTGAGCCATTTGAAGATGGTGTTCAGGAAACAACAGCTATTTATATTATTCAACCATTTTTGTGCAGTTTCATTTTTTACTGCATTGATTGCTATCAGCTCTGATAGATTGCCTTCTACTAGTCCAATTAAGTTCAAAAAAATCACTGACTAGACTTTCTCAAAGGAAAAAATTATTGATAATCATATTTCAATACTGTATCACCGTGTCCATTACAAGAAGTAAATTGAAGTCTTTACATGTACTTTACTCTAGAAACTACTAAAGTGATAAGAAAAATGATGTTACCTCCAGCTGTCACATGACTGGTGCAAACTGTGTATCTAATCCAGTTCCCAGTAATGTCACTGGCAATGTTTCCATTGACGTCACTGGCACAAGGTAAATACCTGCAGGGGGAAGCTGTGTCCCTCTGGAGTCTATTGAAATCATAACAGAGTAAGAATATTGCACCCTCCTCTAAGGTACCAGTTACTAAAGGAATTTTCTTAAAATAATTCACAACAGGTTCACAGTTTGGATTTTTTACAGTATAACATCCCCCCTCCTGTCAGTGCCATTACTCTTGAGACAGAGTAAACTTCAAAAGTGAAGGACTGCAATTATGTGTCATTATGGTAACCAAGCAAGACTTAACAGCAGCTCTGTGCTGTGACCAGAAAGAAAAAGTCTAGCGTGTATTTTATCTTCAGGTCAGAAAGAAATTGGGGAGAGGATGCTGATACCAAAAAGCATGAGAAAACTTAAGGTCAGTGCACAGACCTTAGTCAGAGAAGTTAGGATGGAGCACATAACCATTTACATTTTTAAATTCTAAAACTTAAGAACGCTTTCAAGGAATGATGTGCTGACTTAAACAAGCAATAATTTACAATCTTTAACATTTAACTCTTCCCAACGAATCCATAGTTTATCTAGGTATCATACGCATATCTAGTCAAAGCAAAAGGGCTAGCTACCTTATGAGGTTTTTTTGTCTGTCAGAATTGAAATTTTAATGCTTTTCCTAAATTATAAAAAAAAAGTTTTCTATTTTGAAAAAGAAAAACATTTCTTTGCAGTTGCAAAGAACCTCTGGAGGCCCCTATTGCCCTTTTTTTTTTTAAAAATACAAATAGAAGAGAAGATGGACAGGTAAAATAATTAAAAGTTTATTTTCAAATATTTTTTCTTATGAGCTTAACCTTTTCTAGGGGAAAAAAAAAGTAATATGTCACAAAAAAATATAGTGAAATATATTTTCTTTTTAAATCGTGCATTTTATCTTCATTAGTGGAAGTGGGTGAGCAGCTAAATGAGGAAGAAAGAGCAAAACACTCAGACTAAGGAAATGCATAGCTATAGGTCTATGGATCTTAATTTCCTCTCAGTTTTGTCTTCTGGCAATCTGGTTCATCAAGTCACACTATTCTTGATCATAGCTCTTTCAAGCCCACATTTCTATAAACTACACAAGTGTTGTTTCCATCAAGAATCATTATGTCCCATACAGACTTTTTCCTGGGAAACATTACATTCACTCTTGTTAGCTTGCTGCAAGGTCTCCATCTCTCACAAAAACTCCAGACATTAATTCATGCACACCAACATCCATTCAGAAAATGTCTGTTCTACTGAAGCTGAAAAACATAGCACATTTTAGTTCCTCTTATTCTGCAGGTCTTATTAGTAAAGCCATTTTGCCAGCACCTGTCATTCTTGTAAAATTTCAGAACTGCTTGTAAGAGTGATAATATATTATATGCTCTTCTATCAAACAGTTCTCCAGAGAGTCAACCAAATCAATAAGAACAACTTCACTTTCAATTGTCTTATGCATTTTATCTGTTTGGACAAACAGTAAGACATCTCTAGTCATTCAAGGTGCAGCCACATTATCAAATCCAATCTCTTTTCCAACAGTGAATAAAATATACGTAAAGGTGAAATCTTCAGCAGCAGTAAATTTGACACCATTTTTATAAATCCACTAAACAGTATACCAATCAGAAGCCACAGGGAAACCATGTTAATTTATTTTGCAATCCCCCTTCTCCCCACTCACAAGAGGAGGCACAAAGAACCCATTTGTAACACTGTTCTCAGCTGTTTAAGTAGAGTTTCTGAAAGGTTCTTCCACTTAAATGAAGTGCACATGAAAATTACATATAAATCTCTCGTAGACCTCTTCCTAATCTTATACCAAACTGGGGAAGCAGGGGAGAGAGAAATAAAAATGTGCATACCCTGTGACCTCGTACTTGTTAGTGCCTGGCTTCAATATAGGGTACAAGTACTATGTTCATAGAATCATAGATTAGTTTGGGTTGGAAAGGACTTCAAAGATCATCAAATTCCAAACCCCCTGCCGTGGGCAGGGACACCCTCCACTAGACCAGGTTGCTCAAAGCCTCATCCAGCCTGGCCTTGAACACCTCCAGGGATGGGGCATCCACAGCTTCCCTGGGCAACCTGTTCCAGTGTCTCACCACCCTCACAGTGAAAAATTTCTTCCTAATGTCTAGTCTAAATTTACCCTCTTTCAGCTTATACCCATTACTCCTTGTCCTATCACTGCACTCCCTGATAAAGAGTGCCTCCCCATCTCTCCTGTAGCCCCCTTCAGGTACTGGAAGGCTGCTATTAAGTCTCCTTGGAGCCTTCTCTTCTCCAGGCTGAACAACCCCAACTCTTTCAGCCTGTCCTCATAGGGGAGGTGCTCCAGCCCTCTGATTAGTTTTGTGGCTCTCCTCTGGACTCTCTCCAACAGGTCCAGGTCTTTTTTGTGTTGGGGGCCCCACATCTGAACATAGTACTCAAGGTGGGGTCCCACTAGAGCAGAGTAGAGGGGGAGAATCACCTCCTTTGACCTGCTGCTAATGCTTCTCTTGATGCAGCCCAGGACACGGTTGGCTTTCTGGGCTGCAAGCGCACACTGCCGGCTCATGCTGAGCTTTTCATCCACCAATACCCCCAAGTCCTTCTCCTCAGAGCTGCTCTCTATCCATTCTCTGCCCAGTCTGTGTTTGTGCTTGGGATTGCCTCGACCCACGTGCAGGACCTTGCACTTGGCCCTGTTAAATTTCATGAGGTTTGCATTGGCCCACCTCTCCAGCCTGTCAAGGTCCCTCTGGATGGCAACCCTTCCCTCTAGAGTGTCCACCACACCACACAGCTTGGTGTCATCAGCAAACTTGCTGAGGGTGCACTCCATCCCACTGTCCATGTCTCCAACAAAGATGTTAAACAACACTGGTCCCAGTACCGACCCCTGCGGAACACCACTGGTCACCGGTCTCCACTTGGAGGTTGAGTCATTGACCACAACTCTCTGAGTGCGGCCGTTTAGCCAGTTCCTTATCCAGCGAGTGGTCCTTCTGTCAAATCCATGTCCCTCCAACTTAGAGAGAAGGATGTCATGTGGGACTGTGTCAAAAGCTTTGCACAAGTCCAGGTAAATAATGTCAGTTGCCCTTCCTCTACCCACCAGCACCATGGCTCTGTCGTAGAAGGCCACCAAATTCGTAAGGCACGATTTCCCTTTGGTAAAGCCATTTATTTATAAGTAAAATGTCTAAGTGGACCCATGTGTTCAGGAGGGTCAATAGGAGGACCGATAATAACTTACAAAAACTTATTCTGCTGGGGGGGAAGGGGCATTAAAATAAATAATAACATCTAGCAGTCAAGCCCTGGAAGAATACTCTTCTCTAGTAGGAAAAACACTAGTCCAATAGTCCTTGCTTGTTAGGATGATGCACGGTTGTTAGGTGGTCATGAGCCCCAAGAATTAAGACCTAAGGCAGACAGAAGCAGCAGCTGGGCAGAACTGAAAGAAGGGAAACACAGTAAGAAAAGATTCAGCAACTACAGCAGGAGTTACCGCAAGGCATAAATGCCTGCAGCAGAAAATGGATCTTCTGAGCACCAGTCAGGCATTGTAACAGAACTAGTGGCTGCCCTGCTGGCATGTGAGCTGACAATTTCACAAAAGTTTATGAAAATGAGAAATAAAGTGGCCGTAGACAGATGGGTTAACAGAGCAATAACTAAACAGTGCTGGTCATCACAAAGTATTTTCAAGATTTTCCTATGCAATATAATAAATTAATAAGGGATGGGGAAGGAAGTTTTAAAGGAGAAGGGAATTTTTTTGTAAACATAGTGGAAAAAACAGAAAAAACATGCATTTTCAAAAAGTCAGGTCAACAAAAGATAGTTGACTGCATCAAATGCTGTTGTCATGAAAAGTCTTAATTTTGATTTATAGAGGATCAAATGGAAGGTGGTTACAGGCTTCAGTGACAAGCAGGACAGCAAATGTATCCAGCAGTCAAAAAGAAGGTGTGAAACAGGAGTAATTAATGACTGTGCTATTTTCTCTAGGCTTGAGGCATTGTTAGTTACAGGAAGAGAGAAAGCGACAGTGGAATGTTTATTTCGGATCTGGAGTCACACCTGGAAAACAAAGGCAATTTTTCAGTATCAACACAGAAAAGATAGTTGAATATATTCTTAAAGGAAAAAACGTAAACTCAGAAGTGAGATGACCCAGCCCAAACATTTCTGAACCTATGCAAGTCCAGCATGAAATTGATTTCCACCATCTTTGGTGTCACTAACATCACCAACAAAAACAAATGTAAAATAAATTATAGATATGCAGATATCACAAACATTTATGGAAACAATGTCTGACTTCCTGGTCAACTTTAGAAACCCAGATAGAGACTTCTGGAGTTACCTGCATACACCTCTGCAACTTACTCTGAAAAGCCAGGCCATTTCTTCAAACTCATCTCAATCATTTAAACATTAAGGTTGTCCCTGAGCTGACCAGAGGACTACACCGACCTGAGAAATAAGCATTTCTCAATTTGAAGAAGTGCTGAAGTTTCATTAGTTTTGTTGTGCGTTGCTTTGATGGGAGAGAGAAAGAGTGGGTGACAGAAAAGAAATGTTGTAAGCAATAACAGCATTTGATGAAAGCCTATATTTCCAACTCAAAGCCATTCTCATTTGAAAATTGACTCCAGCTGATGTATTTGATGATATTTGTGTGCTATTCATTTACTTACAGTCAAAAATAAAAATATAACTCTGATTTTCCTCAGACTGAAACATTGAAATATCATTACATCTCTTACTGCTGAGAAAAAAAGTTGCAACACTTCAAAATATATTCTACAAACTTCGTTTATCCTAAGGAATATCTTGTCATCTGTGAAATGAATACAGAAAACTGAAGGGTAAGATATTTTTTAGTTGGAACACACACAGTAGAAACTCCCCTTTGCTACCATAATGTTCTGATTAAATCATTGATGTTCTCATTTAAATCTAGGAGCCATAGAGTTAAGAACTCAACTCTCAAAAACTTTTTTGCTATTTTCAGTGTTCACTACAGAAATACAGTGTTACTGTCCCCTATTCTTCCACAAGCTGCTATGGTAACCAAGAATTAGCTGACACGAATACACCATAGTTCCTCTTTGTAAAATATACACAATGACCAAGACTTTCAATGAGATTTATACCTTTAACATTTTCAGTTTGACTGTAGAGGCTATAGACTAAGTTTGCATAATACATTCTGTGATTATTTTTTAGAGTTTTATGTATACACATAATTCTACATGCAGAAAGTAAGGTCTCATCAAAATGCCGAAACACAGCTAGCAAAGTGCCACATTATTTTTTTCCATAATGTGTTAGCAGCAATTTTTACATTTTCCAATGTATGATTATTAGTTTAACTGTACATAATATACACAATTAGCCATTGCCTTAGATGCTTAAGAGAAGAGGAGGAGAACCTTCATCTCTTCCATGCACTAAAAGCCGTGGGAAATTATATAGCTGTTTCACCAGTGCACAATGAAAGATGAAAACAAGGTTTTGTCCCTCTCTCCTTTCTTCAGCACACTGCAATGCAATGGTGTTCTGCTGAAGCAAGGGCTGTGGAGAAAGGTGTAACTTTAAAAATAGCTTGCATTAGAGAAGAACTTAAGGAGCACAACCAATATCAAAAGCCACTTACTAGACTCTAGCAAATCAAGAGGCAGTCAAGTTCTCATAGTGCTTACAGTCTGAACAGACAAATATTTGGTAGTAAATCCGGGTCTGGACCCATTAACTTCTCTACAGTAATGACAGCAAAATATAGGCTTTCGTGAAAAGAAATACTTGTTTCAGTCCCATATTCACCAGAGAAGCAAATGGATGGTATAGCTAGAGAAAAACTGTTAGCCTGCACAACTCAGCAAATCTATGGCGTGTGAACTGCCTTTGACTCGAATTTTTGGAGAAGGGATCCTTGCTACCAGTAGCTTGACAGAGTGAATGAAAAATCCTGTGCTTCCGCATAAAGTAACTTCTGAAAAGGAGGGGAAATGATAATGAGGTCTTCTAGCAGAATCAGACAGTTTTTTGGAACAGAACAGTAAATCCACGCACCTGACTGAGGTCTTTCATGGCATTCCGCTTCAGGGCAGTGTGGAAGTCATATGAATTTATTAAAAAAATAAAAAGTTTTTATACTTCATAGAATCACAGAATGGTTTGGGTTGGAAGGGAACTTAAAGATCTTCATGTTTCAATCCCCCTGCATGGGCAGGTACACCTTTCACTGGACCAGGTTGCTCAAAGCCTCATCCAGCCTGGCCTTGAACACCTCCAGGGATGGGGCATCCACAACTTCCCTGGGCAACCTGTTCCAGTGCCTCACCAAACTCACAGGAAAAAACTTCCTCCTAATATCTAATCTAAATCTACCCTCTCTCAGTTTAAAACCATTATCCCTTGTCCTAACTTTACACTCTCTAATGAAGACTGGAGCCCCTGTAGCCCCCTTCAAGTACTGGAAAATGGTGCATGTGAATCTTTAATTAAGCCAGGAACTATCTCTTCTAGGTTAAACCCCCTCTCCTACGAGTAATATTTTGCCTTCTTTGTGGAATATGTATCTTTCTTTTCCAAAAAGGAACCTGAAAAATGTTCTCTCTCTGACTCCCTCTAATCCAACATGACTAATATTACATATACAACACAAGGCAGAATGCACAGTGCTTAATTTTGTAGTTGAGAATAAAGTAATCTACTTCTGCCAAAGTAATTAAATTTTGAAGAGATTAAGTAACAGATTAACAGAATACACTAATTAAACTTAAGATAACATTTACGTTCACTCCAAAATGGAAAATAATTTTCTGCAAACTCATATATTCTTTAAGGCAGTTACTGGGCAACACATCATGCACTTTTTTTTTTTTTCTACTTCCTAGACTCAGTACAGGTAGGCAGATTCACATGACTCCTCTGTTCTCTACTCCAACAAAAATCCATATCTGAAGGTATCAAAGTCAAATTCCTACTTCTCAACAATCATTCTTAACTATTTTCTTGTGTCAGAAAATCAGGGACAAATTTTGCCAAAGAGCAAACACACCAGAGAGTGTTTCACAATTATTTTCATTCTAAATTACAGTAGAAAAAATCTTATTGGAATAGTTGGTAAGTAGGATAAAAACAGAACTGCCCATTCTTAATTTAGTGTCTGTTTGTGGGGTAATGGCTATATTTTGGGAATTGCTATAAACCTCCCGTTTCAAGTTGCTAAATGCTACCAAACCACCCAAAGTTGTGAAACAATAGTAGCTATTTTCTTACAACCCCTGAAAGACCACAAAAAGCAGGATAATCTACATTCAAGAAAGCCCAAAAGCTTAACAAGACACAAAATTTCATAGTGAAAAGAGACATTGTTCCCTTCTGTATTTCTCATAGTTAACTTCCATGTCCCTGGTCACTGTATTGCATGTGATGCAGCATGTCTATTGGCAGCACCATAAATTGATTAAGACCTCACAAACTAATCCATAAATTTTAATAAACAGAAAGAAGAGACCAGGCAGATTTCATTTACTTGTTACTTTTAAGTCATTGTTTGTAATATAACATTTGAAAATACTTTCCCTTTTAGAAATTAGATTCCCTGACAAGGTAATGTAAATTATATTTTTGAGTACTCTGTTGAGAGTCCAAAACTCTCAGGTACTGTGTTACATTAAGAGAACCTTTTGGTTTTATCTCACCAAAATAAACCTGCACATCCCGTTTTTAGAAATTTAATTCCTTTTATTTCTGACTAAGAGACAATTGAAACAACACAGGTATAAATATTATTCAGTTTAATTTTGTTCCCGAAGGATGTATTAGGTACTTACTTTTTCTAAGATTTGTAATTACAAAGATAAAAGTAGGTAAATTGTTTCTGGAGTAGGTTGCCAGTTAGTGCAGATATCATTGGAGTACACCGGGTACTTCAGTGACCACTGACATTAAAGTGCTTTGTGCCAAGTGGAGTATATAAACAAAGCTGAAAGGGAAAGTCTTGTCCATTGACACAAGGAACATAACATCAAAATTATCTTAAATAATTTCAATTATTTAAAAAATTGATAGCCTTTTCTAAAGTGTCTTTGTTCCAAATTCAGGTATAAAATAGAAGAAAGGTGTTAGTAGACAGAAAAACTTGATGTACAAAAGCAACCACTGCTTAATTTAACTTTTAGAATTTGTAAATAAATTCAGCTATTTAAACTATGTCTCATGTTATGTTGAATCTCCTCTTTCATAATAAATCCTGCCCCTCAAGGATATCTATATCCAAAGTACCTATCCCGTAATGTAGACTATAATAGCCCTCTGTGTTAAGAGGAACAGGGACAGAAATAGATACTGTATGACTAACTGCTGATTGACAGTTCCTTCACACGCTTGGCTTTTCTTAAACAAAACTGCAATAAAAAGACTTCATATCAAACCACTCAAGAGATGGTAAAATAGTGTAAACAGATGTAACCCTGCAGAAGAAAAAATATTCTACTTTATTATTATCATAACACACTGAAACATTATTTTTCAAATACATTAGCCAGAGATCAAATTATTCAGTGTCTAATGAGAAGGGAAGTGTTCCTTCTCAATTACCCATTAAAATGCTGTTCCTAACAAAAAACAACAAAAAAAAAAATCATGGAGGACTGTTACTATGTAAATACTTAAAGGAAAATATTTTCATGGCATGTGGGAAAGAAACAAGAGGAAAACAGTATAGAGACAGTGACTGAAATGTCTGCCAGGCACGTATCCAAGACAGCTTAAAAGCCCTTATGAAATGAAACCTAGCTTTTGAAGCTGTCAGAGTTTGCCACCTTGATACATTATTGTACAAGTCTGAAGAATTCCTTGACAGAACTTTTATAAAGAGCAGCTGAGACACTAGGAAAAGCATAGGGCCTCTCTCGCAAAATAATGGTTTATAATCATGCACATGATAAAGAAATGTATCATCTTAGTGACTGACAGACACTCGTAAGTGCACAGGCAAGACAAGTGCACCCACCACAACAACTGGCTCTCAAGCCTGGCAAAAGACCTGTCAACATTTCTGTCAGAAATAAGACCATTTACAAATTGGTACCTCAATTCTCTCTCACCCCTGCCCCATTTACTTCCTGTATTTCATTGTCTTGTGTTAAAGCCAAAGAAATAAGTACTAGGTAGAAACTTCCAGGCCATTAGAGAGCTTTAAGCAAAGCCTGAAAATACCTTTAAAAAATTTTTTTTTAATTTGAAAAATTTATTGCTTATTTTGTCATCCATAAATAACAACATATTCAAGAAGATATTTTTCTTAAGGAGTTAAAGGCCAAAGAACAAAGAAAAACAGATAGGTGGAATAACTGGGAAAATTACATGGATGCTTTTTTAAAGATCAAAAAGATCTTTATCAGAAACATTGTAAGACAGTCTTTGAGGTACAGATACGCAGAAGGGAAACCTTGAAGTGCAAATAGAATGAAACATGTAAAACTTCTGAAAAAGAGGCAAGAAAATAATTATATAATTTCCTAGGAATGTACGTGCAATTTAATAATGTCTGGACAAATATTTGGAAGAAAACCTTACTAAGGACTATAAAAAACCAAACATTTGGCTTAGTAAATCCCTGTCTCACAGATTAGAGCATGCTATTCAGTAAAAGCATCCTTAAGTTTCTTGCCATGTTCCAATACCACATTCCCTAACCACCAGTATGAAAGACAGGTTCATTGGTACAGGAAACCTTTGGTCTGACCAGATACAACTGTTTATGATCAGCAGGAGGACCAGGTAATAGGTCATTGAAGACCCTAACAAACATCCTAAAGATGAATTAAGCCTGGCACATATTCCCAAGTATAGTCACAATTTAAAAAATGACAATTTCTGCAACACTTCTATTTGGTTTCATTAACATCTTGTTTGTTATTGTCATATTTATTATTAGACCCTAAATCTAAATATTTAAATCATGATTAAACCAATTTCACTGTTGCTGTCACTACTCCAGTAAAAATTATGTTGCCCCCGAGCGAGATGAGAATCAGTAGATAAAGACACAGGGCTGTTCTCATTTCAGACTCTGAACCATGTTTTATAACTGAATTTGTAGTAATTAGAAATAATTTGTTAGCTGTGATATTTCATGCCTCTAATACCAACTATTTATGAAGCTATGGCGAGTAGAAGACAATCTGGCCTTTTCCCACTCCACCAACTTCAATGGCATTTAAGTTTATGAAAGATTTTGGTTATGATGTCTGTATCTACAGGGACTAGACAAACCAGGAAGTTCTTTATGGCCATAAGGGTGAAAGTGTAAACATGTAAGGACCAAATAAAATCTAATTATCAATTACTGCCGATCATTCTTCATAATTTTCCCCAATTCTTCATTATGTGATCTTTCAAATGGTGCTCTCTTGATCAAAGTAAATACCTTATTTCAGCCATATCAGACACACTCAGAACCCTACAGCAGCAAATAAAGCCTATCGATCTAAAAATGAACAGAAAAAAACAGAAAATTCAGACAAAAACTACTTGTGCTCTCACTTATGACATTATTCAGATTTTACCTAAGTGTATCTGGAAACAGAGTTCCTTTGTACAGTTTAATAACTTGACAATATAATCTCACCTAGCCAATCAGGGTACATATACTATTGCTTCTTAAGCAATCATACACATGATTCAAGCCCTCTAAGAAAAGTATTCAGCACTAGTATTCGGAATTACTATTCAAAAGTTGTCCCAAAAATGAGCTGCAGACCCTTAGGCCTCTGAAACACATGAATCTTCTTGTAGAAGTGTTCTCAACCTTGCAGCAAAATTATTCTATTTGGCAAGTAGTTAAAACAGTACATGCACAGCTGGTACAATGTGTCTGGAACACGTTAACTCTCCATGTATTTACACACACCTATATCAGATTAGGCAAATTAGAATCTTAGTTATTCCTGACAAATTAGGACTTCAGAAACATTATTACAGTTTACCTTACAAGAGTCCCCGGATGCAGACTCTTCAAGATGCATAAGTAAAAAGCAATCTAATCCTAAACTCCTCAACATTTAACAGTGTTTCGGCAAGACAAAAGGCATACTTCCAGAGAGGAAAGAATCTGACCAAGGTAGTTATAAACATTGTTTTATAGCAATAGGGTAACATGGGACAAATTAGTCTTGCGACTGATATCCCAAAGTAATTGATGTGGAAATTGCATAAATCAAATTATTAAATCAAACATTAATGACATTTTTGCCACAGATCAATGCACCAAGAAACACCTCCAATGAAGATCTGAATCCTATAATTTCTCCAATAGTTAAATTTGGTTACATAGCTCAAGCACTTTTCAGGAATATAGACACTTTCCTCTCTTGCACAGGCCAATCGGTTCCCAACAACCTGTGCTGTACTGTTGATGCAAAGTATACATAACAAATCATAACAATGAGAAAAATCATCCTGTGATCCAGAAACAATTTAGCAGGTTTTTTTTCTGAAGCATTTTCAACTGTGAACATGGTGCTGTAGCTTATACTAGGTGACTGCTCTGGCAGATGTCTGGTCTAAGGTCAGCACAAAAACTCCTTCTTCAGTTTCATTTTTCACTCACCATGTGTAACAAAAGAAGAGCTAGAGTTAGCGTTTCAAGGGACTTCTGAAAACATGGTATTGGAAAGCTTAAAGAAAACTGTCTTAAAACTAAACAAAACCCCAAAACAAAAAAAAGCTCAGCACTGATGAGCAATCTTGCAATAACGAATCAGTGTGCACACATGAGGGAAAAACAAATGCAGTTGGGAAACAGATTTCGGTGTCAAGTTTCCCCAAGTGTTGTTATAAATAACAGGAAATTAAAAAATGCTCTTAAAATGCATGAACATTATTTAGGTCTTTAATCTGGAAGGGGCATGATTGATTTTGCAGGGTGGAAACTGCCAACTGTACCAGTGCCTGCAGATGGAAGGGGCCGGCACATAGCTGCCAATTTCAGGGAAGTTATCTCTCTAAAATGGATTGCAAAAGCTTGTTGTCTTCTGCTTGCTCCTCCAGGCTCATGCTGCACTAGACAGCTTAGGTTGAGAATGGCAGCAGCTTTTTCCTGGATCAGCTGAAGTCACAGAACATGACTATTTTAAGAACACCAAAAAATGAAAACCTAAACCTCTGAGGGTGGTGGGGCCACAAGCTGAACTGGAAATAATAGTTAACTGAAATTAAAGAATCTTACTATTTACACAATGGCCATTTGACACCATAGTGAGAGGGAAAATGACCTTTAAAGTCTACAGTTGACTTTTACATCCTTATAACTGAACAAAATCTTCACACAAGGAAGAACATTTTCTGGAAACAAAACTACAGTGTGAAACGTGTTTTAAGTCCCTCCTGTGCTGCAGAAAAACAGTAAAATATGACAAAGAGACAGCAGCCTAATTTTTCAAATAAGACCATCTTTAAATCCAAATGTTCTTCAGTCTCAGCTTCCTCATTTTCATAAATATGTGTTATATCAGATTTGAAAATCTGATTCCTAATAAAACATTTTGGATGTACAGCTTTAGTCTATCAGAGTTGAGCAGCTCCAAGTCATACTTTTACAGTCTCAAACACTCCTCATACAGTCATTATGTTTGTGTAAAGAGAATCACTTTTTTTTTCTTTTTTTAGAAAGTATCAAATTTATTTGGCTTCTTCTGTCCTTTCAGGTGGGTAGAAATTCACACCTCTAGTCGAATTTTACTTTATCTTTTCTCCCATATTGTAAAAATAATTTTCAGTAATTTATCAAAATAATATTCAACTATTTATCAAAAGGAAATTGCGCAGTGTACAGCAATCTTTTAGAGCCATTTTCTATAGCTTTCTTCTTTCAAGGAGTATCTTTTCCCTTCTACTTGCTCTGGAAACTGTGCTTATGCCAGCACCTTGTTAAACTGATTGCTGAGTCTTTTCCTCTGGAATTTAGCACCACTACAGCAGGTTAGTGACAGAGGCTGTCTCAAATATCTTGTGTTAAGGACAGATCTGAAAAGTCATCTGCACTGTGGAGTAAAGCTGTTTTGCTGGCAGTGATAATACTAGAATAGATATAAAATGTCTTCAGGAAAATTGAGTTTAGGACTGCATCACATTAAAGACATCTGAGCAGTATTTTGTCTCACTGGTTCCAGCAGGGGCAGAACTTTTCCCTGCTTTAGTTCTACCAGAATAATGCACATCTACATATGTGACATGAAAATAAGTCTTTCTCCTCCTTTTAAAGGTTCTTCTTCTATACTTTTGCTCTTTTTAAATTATTATTTGCAGAAATGAAATCGCTGGCCTGATTTCATTCACGTGATCCCCTGTGCAAAAGGCTAAGCAAGGTGCAAGATAAGCCCTTTGCTTTCTCTTTCTTCTTGAAACATGCCTTTCATGCTGCTCTGCAGGCTTGTAAGATATACTCTAACATCATTTGTTACATATTTCATACTGTAGTGCCATGCTTGATTACACCAATCTATACAAAACAGAAACTGGCAGCCAGTTTCCCAATTTCTGCCAACTGTAAAGGTTAACATGTACGTTGGCATAATGTGGGTGTGTAAATAAGGGAATTTGTGTAGTCCTTTATTTAGTAATGTAAGAAAACATATTTCAGGTCGGAGATGAATAGTTTTCCTTCCCTCCAGGTGTCTATTTTCTATTTTGGAAATTTCAAGGAAGGGATTAAACATGCACAAGCACTACTTAGCAACAAAACACTAGGGAACCATACTGTGTGTACTATAACTTCATTTCATAAGACTATCATCACAAACTGCCAGTATTTCATCACTGCCAAGATGTCTTCAGAGAGAGACAGGAGAAGTCAAGGAAGTGGCTCTCAAGACACCCCCAATAAGCTCTCTGCCATCACTCAAGCCTCCCATAAGGCAAGTTCACCATCCCCAAGGATATTTAACAAATTTACTTCTAGACCAACAACCTTTAAGAAAAGGCATTCACCCAATCAAGTCATAAAGTAGGTTTATGTTTTTGATTTTGCACCTTTAGAAGTTCTTACTGTTGAACACACAAAGACGTAAATCAGCAACTGTCTTATGCAAAAAACTGGCTGTCAGTACAAAACAAAGCTATATATGTTACTGTATTTGTAGACTAAATGCTTTTCTAACCTGATACAGAAATCCAGATTAAATTAATCTAATGGAACTCTCATGAATTTTACTTTGACATTTTATTTGGGAATTCCAGAAAATATCCAAATAATTTGGCATGAATAAGCAATTATTTAACAGTGAAGGTAAAAAGGAATGATTGATGTACCTGTTCCCTCTTGTTCACAAGCTTGGTTTGTGTAACAATCTGTGGTGATGACTGTTAAGTAAAAAATTCAAATAAACATCCACAAACATTTAAGTCATGCTGAAAACAGTACCATATCTGCCACCCTTCTATGTGTATTCTACTGTCTTCCATTGATTTTAAAACTACAGCAATGCAATCCTCTGCTAAAGTATTAGAAAACAAAAAATTGCAAGTCATATGAAATAGAGGCAGCAGTCAGGAGATAATTTTTTCAAAGATCCTAGTCTTCTGAAACTTCAGATTAAGATGCAGGAAAAGAAGGAAAAATTAATAGTGGGCAGCACCCATTAAAGGCTGCATGAAGGTGGTTATGCCTTTTAGCTGACTGTACAACGGCTTAAACACGGAAGGAATGCCAGCTCAAAATAAAGGTAGTGACTACATACACAGCAAAGTACCTGCAAAAAATTACAGCTTTTATGCTTGATCACCTCTCCTTATATACAGAACATCGGTGCAAGATTCTTCCTATCAAGACCCTGCAGAAACAGAAAACACTAATTTGAATCTTCCATTTGTAGAAAAGTCCTATCTGCATCTATGACTCTACTTTTAACTCATGCAAACAGAACTAAGCAAAAATAAGTTTTCTGTTTAAGATATGAATCCACTGACATTTTTGTGCCTGCTTTGCTGTTGAGATGCATAACGTAATGATCAGAAACTAAAATGTAAATATTCTTAAAGAAAATTAACACAAAAGAAACCTGGTATTATCTTAAAACAGATAACCACTGGCTGCATATCTAATAGAATTGATACAAGGTACGGACATACCTTACAAAGTGCGATATATTCAAGCTTGGCGTATTTGCAATTATGTTTAGACAAAAATGTGTACAATTTGTAAAATGCAACCACAGAATACAAGCAATAGAACAACAGTAAAGGTGATAGACTTCCACTTAAAATTCTGGATGAATATTATGAAGTATTCTTCAAATGAAATGGCCATCTGGAGATTTTGAAAAGAAAGTATAAATTATTTGATTTATGTATGTTGCTGCAAAAGCACAGATCCCTTTTCCTATATTCTGAACTGCAATGCCAAAGAAAAAAGATTCTCTGAGGTGACTAATAAAAGCAGTCTGAGGTTGAACAGGAAGAATTGTGACCAGAAAAAGGAAGAAAAGATATGCAACGGGATTCCCAGAACAATTTATTGAAGACACTTGTAAGTCCAAACATCAATATTCCATTATGCTCTCATTGGGCCAGAGCAGAAAAACATTTAGATTGAAGGATCTGGTGATAAGAAAACATGCGAAAATGCCACCGTCTGATCAACACTTAATTAATTCCAGTAAATATGAAGCTATTTTAATATGACAAAATATGAATATACTGTAATTATTTATCTTCTTCAGGGGAAGACTAATTTCTTGAGGGGAACTTGTGCTGATCTTTGCATATATTACTGCAAAATTAATAGTAAAAACCTACATCAGAGATCAAGCTAGCATGTGT
The DNA here is from genome assembly GCA_011057875.1 of Pterocles orientalis. NCBI lineage: Eukaryota > Metazoa > Chordata > Aves > Pterocliformes > Pteroclidae > Pterocles > Pterocles orientalis. The sequence continues at coordinate 372,290 of WKFP01014237.1, forward strand.
GAAACAGGCTCTTAAAAAATTTTAAGAATTATTTAACATAAAATTTTATTTTCAATTGTGAATATAAAGATATATGGTGTACATTTTTATGCTGAGAAAGTCAGTTAACTAAATAAGATTTGTAAAGTTCAGCTCAGAAACTGCACATACTGCAACTGTATATTTGCACAGTGAATACCAGAGTGGGCCCTAATGTCACCTGCAGCCTCTAAACACTACTGTATATTGCTCTTAATAGAAATAACAACAACATTCATCTTATTGGATAAAGCAGTTCCTACTTCTGTATTCACAGTAAACCTTCAAAAATTTTCAAGGCACTTTCAGCAGTACTTTTTCTTAAAGATAAAAAAATCCCAAGTGTTTAACCATAATCACTATTGGGAAAATACATCAGTAATGTACACTTTAGAGCACTTCTGAAAAGCTACACTCCTAATACCAGGTAAATGATATATGTTTTAGAAACACTTATGAATACCTATTCACTTATTAATCTGGCACAGCCTCAAAACTATATTGGCTAAACAATAGTGCTTCTAACATGGCTTTGTGTATGGTCAATCAAGTAAACAATATGCATTTTTTTAAAAAATGCTTAACTGCATGCTTACACAGCAGTTCACTCAGATCCATTATGGACATCCAAGTAAATAAATGTTCTAAAGTCCATAACTATATATCCAGTAAATACAGACCTGGTAGTTTCTATAGAATAAATAATAAGCACTATAACAATACCACAATCACAGGGGTTTACCCAACAATATACTTCGCCACAAAAAAGATTTCACAACTTCTCCCTGGCATTTTTCCCCCCACCATTTCTTTTTTATTTGTTTTTAAAGAAAGGTGTTAAAGGGGAGAACATTACCTTTCAAGAAACTGTTACTTTGTGAGAATACACAATCCTTATGAGAAATAATAACATGGAAGGAAATTTTTTCTTGTAAATCCCTGTAAAACTATAGGCCTTATTCCAATCTCACCACTTTACCTTGGTCACCAGCAGACTTGGATGAGTTCCACAGTTTGGAGCCACAGTTATGTATTGATAGCATTTGTCACTCTGAGTAATTGTTCAGCAAACATTCAGGAAGGGTTTTGTTTCTAACTACAAATACCAAAAGAGACCAGCTCTTTAATAATCTCAGGCATGCTTATATGTGGGTGAAAGTTTGCCTTTGCGACCATCCTGAAAGCTCTTTAGTCTTCTTTCATTCATGTTTTATTAGTGCCAACAGGAAAAACAGCCTAGAGATGAAGCAAGTAGCTACTACTTTTAACGGAGTTGCAAATAGGTAAAGGGTTAACACAGGACCTTATATGTGTTTTGTAAGAAGCTCGTAACCCTTAAAGAACCATGAAAAACTGATTTTCACCACAGTGGCAAAAAAAATCCCAATTAATTTTTCACAGGTCTTGGAGTGAAGATACAGATAGAGAGGAACAAAAAAGGAAGGAGAGAGCCTAATCAAGAAGGCTTCTCCAGAGGAAGCCCAAGACTTAGCAATTTAGATCTTCTTGGCTGCACCAGGATACCCCATAGATGTTTAAGACAGGCTTTAACTAGTCAAAATAGACAAAGCAAGGCTTTTGCCTTTAGGACAAGCCTTCCACTTGGACCACTAAAATGATGATTTTCCAGCCTACAAGGCAGACTAACTTTCGAAGAAAAGAAAAATATCTTAATCTCTCAGAGATGGCAGAGGCTTCCACATTCCAAGCAGCCTTTAAATTTGCAGCAATCCATTCTATGTACATGACACCCTTGCAAGTATTGAAATTAAATTAAAAATAATGCACTATTTAAAGTCTATTCATGGATATTCCTGGCGGGATCTATGTGGGTTTGGGAGAAAGGAAAATTTGCTAAATTAATAATTCACATAGAAACAGTTTGCTCAGTGTATATTCTATTTAAATGTTTTCACATGTATTTTTTTGTTTTTATCCATTCTACTCTATTTTAGCCTTCAGCCAGCCATGAAGGCACTTGCTAGGGGTCCAACAAAAGAGCTAAGTAAAGACAGAAATTATGCCCTTGATTTAAGGAAAGTTATGTATTTACCTGTGTACAAAAGTCTGAGTTTAATGACTTCAGTCTGATTTCAAGGACACGAAGGTAGGAAGGAATACAGACAAACTGGTTTTGTGATACATCAGCATTCTATTTCATCCATTGCATAGTGTTTATTCTTGTTGTGCTGTTGAGAAATACAGAAGAAAAACTGCTTTGTTGACACTAGATTTGTTACTATAATCCACAATTATAATATGGGAGAAGGCTATACAAGGGTGGTAGAAACAATAGGACTATAGGAACTTTTCAGAACAAAAATAATGCATTAAATCAGTTCATAAATTTATCTCCAATACAGAAAAAAATTATATATGCTTATCTTTTTAACGATGAGATTAATTTTCCCATTTAATTTATCTAATTCCTTTTGGAGGATCTTATCAATGTTTCCATCCACACAAACATAATGTGGACTTTCTCAGTTCTTGTTTTTTGGTAGGTTCTAAAGAGATAAACTTAGTAGCACTGAGTTCCCTACCCCACACACCAAAAAACCTACTAACGTTACTTGTTTGTTGTTTTTTCAAACCCTGAAACCTACATTTGGGTTTTGGTAACTATATCAAACAATGAAAGACTGAGATCTACCAGACAGCCCCGAAAGCAGATTTTTTATCCTATATTGAATTAAATAGGAACATTAGTATTATTTCATTCAGGTCACAGCAAAACTTTACAACACAAAAATGAAGCAGGAATAGTTAATTCTAAACATCCTCATTCCAATGCCAAGAAAATCAATTTATGTTCTGATTTCAAACAAGACAACACCTATTTGCTTTTTACAGAATTTAAATTGGTGCTTAATTTTAAACAATTGCTTGTGTGTGTGTTTTGCCTTACTACTGTTTTCATAAGCCTTTTGGTTGCATTATCTAATATCATACATGAGCAATGATAGCTATGTTTTGATCTATTATAAAATGGGAGGTGTAATCACTAAATCCAGCACTGTGTGCTACATAAGAGGAGATACTTAAACTTGTCCTGTGGTAGCTGGTAGTCACACATTTGTTCTACTTTGCTTTAAGAATTACATCATTAGAAAGTCAATTAGAGATGAAAAATTAATATGTAATTTTTTTTGCAACCTCAACCTAATATATACTAACTCTACCATGATGAAAATTATTTACAGAAAAGGTTCTAATTTCAATCTACAGGCAAACAGATGAGATCAGCTGAGAATACATTTACAGCAATGATTTCATTAGTTGTCTTGATGGAACTGGCTATGACTACTCTCAACATGAGTTTATTATCCAGCAGAAAAAAAAAGTCCACTTACTTTGAAGTAATGATGAAGTCAAAAGAAGCCTCCTTAAATGTTTTGTCTCTTTCCCACTACAGCACAAAAGCAAAGTTTTCTTCAAAGAGTAAACCACAAAGTTCCCCTAAAATACTTGACAACTTGTTTCCTGATGATACCATCTCTAGGTCTATCACAATACAACAGTCCCTTCCACTCTTCCATAGCTGTTTCTCACCTCTCCTTATAGAGAGACACTGTAGGAAAATGTTAATCAGATACAGATTAAGCACCCTTTTAAGTAATCTATGCTACATATAGGCAATAATGAACAATTTACTCAAAATGAACTAGTTAGGTTTGAAGAAAATACATTTCTCTTAAAGAATTATGGGAACTTTCTTCACTTTTATTTTTTTAAATCACTGATAATACATTCAATTTCAAAAGTAACATTTTTCCATTGCTTATACAGCTGGCCAAAAAGCAAGTTGGACTTTGTATTGAATGCTAGATTTTGTACTTTTTCAGACATATTTAGTAAAAAGGATATCCAAAGGAAATTTCCTTTAGGATTTAAATTAATTTGTGAAGATTTTTTTATTCCACTATTAAGGTTTGAAAACACTGTTGTTGTCAGATGAACTAAAGTCTGTCTCATCTCCATTTAGAACAACCAATCTAGAAATTACTTGTCTTTTAAGAATAACTGTAAGAGGTTATAGACAAGACCTTCACTAATCTTTTAAAATGTTTTCATACAATCTAACTCAAAAGTTTATTCACCAGTTTTCCCACCAGCTTTTTTTTGTCTGTTTTCTTGTCATATGGCAGCTTGTTACTGGTTCAGGAACTATATTTTAAGGCTAGTGGGAATATTTCCAATGACATGAAGTCATACTCAAGAGTTTATAAAGTATTTGAATTTATATTTTTTATTTGTTTATTGTTTTCTCAACTCCTGAAGTGCTTATTCAAACAGAATTTTAAGCAAAGACATGTGCAGTATCTCCTGATTTAAAAATATGTAAAGATACACAAAGTAAAAGATGTAAGAGAGACTTCTAGGTGACCATAGTGCTTCTTTAAAGCATATAAGCTATTACTGAAGATATCAAACTATTATCAGTAGTAAACTATGCTATTACAGCTTTAATAGGTGGTTACAAAGCCACAGTAGAGAAATAAATGTGGAGACCTGAAAGTTCAAAAGATCAATAGATAAGAAGCGTGTTACATGACAGTTGAAATTAGATCCTCTGAGAAACAAATCTTGCGCCATAACAAGCAACTAACCCTATGTGATTTGAGACCAACTTTAATATAGCACTAGACTCAAGATATACAATCTGCAAAATGTTGGTAAACAGCAAATAAAGGTACCATCCACAGATCTGGCTGTTGATTTTGAACGATACCTTGCAGAAAAAATTCCTTTTCCTTCACAGACTCCCTCCCACAGTTAGATGAAGACAAAATAAATATAATAAGGAGTATTTCCTGTTGTGACATAGAACATTGCCTACCCTGGATATCTATCTTTCCTCCCTCAGCTTTTAATGAATGGTCAAAAACCAAATACATTTCAAAAATCATATCTCTTTTTAGACGTGTCCAACAGTTTTAAACAGGTACAATCACAAATGCTTGTTTGTAGGATTCTCATTTTATCTATTAATTCAATCCCATACAAGAGGCTGAACGACCAAAAAAAATAAAATAGTCTGAACTTCTGCTTAAATATCATTTACCATACACTTGTTTTTTGTACATTTCTTTAGTATTTCCAACATTCCACTTCCTGCCAAGTGTCCACACAGCTCTGGTCAAATTTTCAGGTGTCCAAAAAACAGAGTAAGGGACCAGTGGGTATGCATCTCTTTATTCTATTTTAAAGACATGGTAGAGCTGATACACCTCTGGTGTAGATTCATTGCAGACATGGCTGATCCATTTTTGTGCCATAAATCCCATGTTTCCAGGGCACATCAAACTCACCACACATACATTCTGTCTCTGACATCCCAGAAAAGAGAAGCCCTGCTTTTGAAAGGTCAAATGATGGCTAATATATCAGTCCAAGAAACTGGATCATAATTTGAAGTACACAAACACATAGACAAGGGTGCAAAAATAAAAGCTAGAAAAGAATCTTTAGCACTGTTAAGTATTATTCTGAGGCCAATACCTCAGAATAAGCTATTAAAGAAATGGCAAAGTTAACTTAAACAAGTTTTTGGTTTTACTAATTTCAGCTAAGTAGTCAAAAGTTCCCATCCTATTGACAGAACAACTTAGAAACAAAAGTGAGCCGTTTGTTAAAAAAATTAATTTAATCTTTAAAATGTGCACCAATGCAATTTAACTTATTTTTCCTTTTCAGAATACAAAGGGGCTTTAAGTATTCAAAAGTTGTAAAACAGAGTTTTGTGCAGATCTAGATTTCTGTTTATTCTTCTTTCCAAAACCTCTCCAAAATCTCATCGTTTCAAAATATTTATTTTCTTTCCATTGCTTTACTTAACTATATAGACAGATATTCCTTCTTGCTCCCTTTCTCTGCCTTCCCCAAGTGAAGAAGGACTACTGGAAAGAAAGACAAAAAGGGAAAGCTATTAACAGCAGCTGACTTCGCCCTAGTCTTGGCCTTCACATAGATTAGCACAATGTATGGTCTCACATGAGAGCAATACATTTGAGCAAGGTCTTACTGAGGAGGGCACACTAAAACACTACCTCTAGGTACACCAGTGAGTAGCCTTGACACACCTGAGTGCACCACTGGATTTGTGCTTTGGTCCTTAAAGCGTGAGAGCCTTTCATCTTTCAAATGGTTTAAGCCACGCTTGTCGAGACTGTAACAGCAACAGACTTTGGCAGGGCAGATGCACAAAAGGGAAGCCCGTTTAGTTTAGAACCTGCTTGCTGAAATTATTAAAAAAAATTATCAAAGATTCACTTGGAAGGAAAGAACAGATCATAGTTATGCTCATTCACTAAATTGTACATAATCCCACAAAATACAACATAGGAATCTGCTAGGCATGTAAGAGGTAATTCATGAAGCATTGAATAAGATTTCCGACGCATGCAAGTAGACAGATAACTGACACTAAGATACACCTGCCCTCGTCCTCTTTCTCAGATGTTTGATAGCTACCCCTCTGCTGAGATAGCTGTCAATCACAGAGTCAGCAAAAGGGAACATATGCTGCTCACCAACCAACTCCAAATCACAGCCCGACACCTCAATGGAAGCCCAGTCTCAAAAGGTGTTTAAATTAAGGTGGGGGACAGTAAACTGGAGCAGCTGGGGGATAGCCACATATTCTCTTTAGTCTCCTGTTACAGAGGTGATAGCCTTGGATAGAGGGATGAGATAGCAACAGCAAAAAGCTGCAGGAAGACTCAGCAAATATCACCTGCTAGATACCTTAAACGTATTTTAGGATATTTTTTCAAAGTGGTTCATAAACTCTTTAAAATTTTAGAAGACTATATTTTTAATTGATGCAAATATGACTCCTATGCAAGAGTGCAACTACATCCAGTATTGCCAAATAGAGTGCTAGCATTCTGAAACCTTCAGACTTGTGCTAGCATTCTGAAACCTTCAGACTTCACTATGGTTATTCACACTCAGCTGCTGCACTTGGTCTTATCTGTCCACAAAATCTTCCTAAAAAAAGGCTTCTGTTGATTTTTTTTTTCCTAGATTAGGTTTCCTTTTCTTCCCTCTGTAGTCTCCACAACTAAAACTACATAAGGAAGCCTTTATGTTTAGTATGAAGAACCATCTTTCATCTAGGAATTTACACATAGGGAGATGTTTTCTGTATTATCCCTCAAATAAAGTTCTCACAACCCTTGAATAGGACAGACATGACCATAAACAAAATCTTAGTGTTTAACTAAACAGCTTGGCACTCTCCTACACAGTACTGCTAGATCTACAGGTAATTTATTACTAGAACAGCTATAAACAAAATCAAATACCATATATTTCCCTCCCTTTCCTTCCTTCCTGACATATTTACTTCTAGAACATAAAGAAGTTAAGTGAAATCTAATTTAACCTTTCTACAATGCTGAATTGATTGAACACTGGTAAAACTTCAGCTTCCCAAAGGATGAAACAATTCCAATGTGCATGCGGATTAGTCCAATGGGTTACATTGAGAGTGTATGTACATATTAACACAAAAACTCCTGTCATTTCTATTGATTCAATGTGTAACAATAGACATTTAGCTGAGACTCAGATTTCATGTTTATAACTTGACAAATCAGTTTAGTGCTGCTGTGGAGATAGAATCAAACTGTTATGTTTACACTATGTCTTCAACTAGGACTATTTAAAAACAGCATTTACTAAAGGAAATGGAAATTCACTTTAGTCATGAATGCTCTGCTCAAGTAAAAGTTCTGGAATTTAAGAAGCACTTAGTTGCTGCATTAGGCCATTTAGGATGTTTCAGCATCTCAATTGACTGTAATACCAACCTGCTCAAGTGCCCTGTTAATGACCTTCCATCTCACAGCAAGCTCAGGAATTCAGTGTTTATACATTTATTTTTTTTAACTATACCATGGACAGACTGAAGGACAGATCCTTCTTTCTTTCTCTACTGTGTCAGAAGGGTGTAAGCTGTTAACATTATTTCAAACAAAAAAACCCTAAACTTCATGCCTCTTAATGAATATTATCATTGGCAAAAGTTAGGAAGAGGGAACCATGCAAAATTGCAGGGTGGTAAACATTAAGAAGTGTAGACTTTTAAATGTTCTCCCTAAACCTCCCCCCTCCAAAAAAAAAAGTATAACTAACTCCCATGTTGCAGCATGAAGCATTCCTAGTTTTGTGTGAGCATTCTAAATGAATACCTATGACACAGTAATATGAACATAGACTGAGAAGCACCACTACTGTTTCCTAAAACACTCTCCAGAATTTTAAGATAAGTAGCAAGCAATGTAATATAAACTTAGAGGACTGAATCTTCAGCTGATGCCACTGAGACAGTTTCACTGCAGTAAAAAATTTTAGTCATTTTCACAAACTTAATATGTGATCCAGAACATCTCCTTTGTTAACAAACATGAATATTTAATCATCTACCTTGACATGTCTTCACTTCATCAGCTGAACAAAGAGCATGAAAAAACTTCCTCGAGCAATGTCATGATCACTTGTCTGCATTATTTACATTTTACTGCGGCAGTCTCTAGTAAAAATCTCAGTTACAGTATTCTGGAAAATACTAAAGACAAATTCCAGTTGTTTTCCTTTCTTCACAAACCTCAAAAGAAAACTACTTACAAGATTTTGCACTCTTTCTTTACACCAAAAAGCAACATGATCCCGAGTTTTCACCTCTATACACATTTTCTAAATTATAATGAAAAAACAAATTAGAAAGAAAAAAAAATCTTGTGATACTGTCGAAAGATTCTAAAAGCTGAGCACTAATTATGGAGATCAATATAGAATTTAGAAAGCAATTGTTCCCCCTCTCCCTCTAGAAGAAATTTGAGAATATAAAGCTTGCTTTTACTATTTTGGTTTTTTGTATCCAGGAGAGTAATCATTGCCTCTGAAAAACACTAATTCTTTTAGGATATCCATTCTTAAAACCCTCATTGGACTGCCTGTGCCTCAGTACCTGTTCTAGGATAACAGCTATGACAAAGTACTTCACACGCATTTGTGGACAAGATTAGGGCCTTACTACATTGCAACTTGACAATTGGACATATGTAAGCATACAGTTAGAGCCTCAAAATTGTGGCTGCTAAATGGACTTTGTTCAGTTTAATTTTCACCTCATTCATAGCATAGATCACCTCAGCCAATACGTCTAGTTAAATACCTGGTCCTTTAATAGTGCTAGATAGCAAATACCTCCTGTGAAGTCAGCAGGAATTACAGGGCTATGGTCAGTCTGTACACCCCTGTTACTACAGTCTGAGTGGAATGTGAAATACTGTGTTTGTGTATTAAGTCTATCAAGAAGAACATATGGAAAGACCTAGTTAACACTAGCTAACACTTAAACCACTCTAGTTAATTCAGTTTTCATTTTTAAAAGTGCTATTTTCAAAAAAAACCCCCTGTGTTAATATGTTTTTAAACGTTTAATGCAAATTTCTTTAGATATACTGTCTATAAAATATTAATACCTTTTATTTCCTAATTAGTTTATTGATCCTCTAATCCTCATTTTTAGCACATTAATAGATTATTTAGAATCTATTAATTAGAATCAGATTCAGTCAAGCTTGGCTCTAGTATTACAGCCACATCTACAATTTTGGGGTTCTATTTCAAACACAGTATATAATGAAAAAAACAGACTTACTATCCAATTGTAATAGAAGCATTTAGCAAGTCCCCTCAAAAGCAGAAATCTCCATAGAAAGAAATTTTCAAGTAAGCAAATCAAATATCTGGATGTTTCTGAGGGCACAGCACAAAGGAGTCCATTTTCTAGGCAGAGCAGAAGTTAAACCAGCTTTACAAAAACCTAGAAAACAAGCTATGTACTCTTGAGCACCATCTACTGACATTAAGTATTTTCCTGTTTGCAGAAATGGCACTCAAAGGTGTATCCAACTGAATCTTCTAAATAGCTCCAAGGCAACAGACAGGTGACAGATTTGCTTGTACAATTTCTTGGCACAGAGAGCATATACCTGTAACACATAATCAAGCCTACTGTGCTGCGGCAAAAACAGTCTTATGCAAACCATTGCACTCTTAGGTTCATCAGCTAAAAACTTCCTCTAGAACAAACCATAACTTGAGGGGATTTGCTTTAGTAATAATTTAGCCCCCTAGATTTTTATGCAAAAATCTCTTTTTATGGGAAAGACCAGTTTGGAGGGGGAGACATTATAATGGACCTTTTCTAATTTTTAAAAACAGAAACTCAAGCAATTGAATCCACTCTCATGAGACCCCACCTGCAGTACTGCGTCCAGCTCTAGAGTCCTCAGCACAAGAACATGGACCTCTTAGAGCAAGTCCAGAGGAGGGCCACAAAGATGATCAAAGGGCTGTATGAGGACAGGCTGAAAGAGTTGGGGTTGTTCAGCCTGGATAGAGAAGGCTCCGAGGAGACTCAATAGCAGCCTTCTAGTACCTGAAGGGGGCTACAGGAGAGATGGGGAAGCACTCTTCATCAGGGAGTGTAGCAACAGGACAAGGGGTAATGTCATTAAGCTAAAAGAGGGTAGATTTAGATTAGATATTGGGAGGAAGTTTTTTACTGTGAGAGTGGTGAGGCACTGGAACAGGTTGCCCGGAAAAGCTGTGGATGCCCCATTCCTGGAGGGGTTCAAGGACAGGTTGGATGAGGATTTGAGCAACCTGGTCTAGTGGAAGGTGTCCCTGCCTGTGGCAGAGGGGTTGGAACTAGACGATCTTTAAGGTCCCTTCCAACCCAAGCTATTCTAGGATTCTGTGACTCTATGAATGTTCATTTAAAATTTAGACTTTTTACTTAAAATATAACAAAAGCTGAAGTAGTAATAAAAGTGGTTTCCTACTAAATTATTAAAACAGTAAAAATGGCTTAAACAAAATAGAACTTAGTCAAATGTTAGCTTTTAGGTATACTCAGTATTGCATTCTTACTACATGTTTCATAGGAGCAGAAACTTAATTTAACACATATTTCTACTACTTTAAATGGAATAGCAATTCTCAGACTTTTGAACCTCAAAAGGTTCACACCTCAAGTATGTTTAACTTAGTGTCTCACAGCCCTCCTATGAAAACTTTCTTAACAAAGAGGCTAGGAAACAAAGTTAAAACAAAAAAAAAAATCTGACACCATGTTGTCTTCAGATTTGTCCTGTCAAGTCTCTTCTTTCCTTACCTGTAAATGGTAAGGGAGATTGATCTCAAAGCTGGCTCACAAGCCTAGATGTTCCCTTACTTGCAAACCATACTATGGAGAAAAAAGGCATGGTAGAATTCAGAAATGTAGATTCAAGCCTGGTTCTTGTCCAGATTTGAAGCTGAGATATGGCTACAGAAAAGACTCAGACCTAGGATCACTGTTGCTGAGAAATTCTAAACATTTTTTCATTACAAATTAGAAAATGAGCTTTTTGGAATTTCCTGTAGAATGAAAATTCTTGAAATTTTCCATTTAGGCAAAATCAAAATGTTTGTGATAATTTTTTCTGTAAGAGAGGAGAAGTTTGTTTTCTCAGCTACTTAACTTTGCAGGGACAGACCAAAAATCCTCATTGCCTCGTTTTAAAATGTCAGCCTTAATATTTCCAGACTCCTCTGGAAAAGCAGGGATTTCTTGCTTAGAATACATCTCCAGGCTTCCACAGTCTGAAGCATTGAGCCTCAAATAGCCACACAACACCTGCCACTTGTGGACTGAGCTCCATGGCAGACAGCACAAAGCTTTTAAACCTGAGGTAGTCAACTGGACTTTGTTTCCTCAAATCCTAAAAACCTTGGTTTAGGCATCTTCTGGTGCTTTTATTAGCTGGTTTATATTAGTGGTTTGGGTTTTAGTTCTTTCTCTTCACTTGAAAGGGGCCCACACTGTATCCTCCCTCCTCTCCCCTCGTTACTGAATCTGACCTCAAGGAAGCAGCAGATTTACGGAGCTGAGGGGATGGGCAGAGCAGAGATTGCCCAATGGCTTTGAGAACCACACAGTAGTCTGCCTTAATTTGTAAACCAAAGAACTGAATTGCAGTTTGGAAGTTTTAGGGGTGCATATACTTCCATATGATGTGGCATGGAAGTATTTCTGGCCTATACGAAATGAAGCTGTTTTAAGGATATTCAGTGGGATCTCTTACAAGACTGTCAATCATACATCTGTGCCCCATGTCATCATTCCATTATTCAAACTTGTTTCAGCATGATATTCATTTATAATTTAATGAAATGCTTGTGTTTCCATAGCATTTACAAAATCTTCACATAGACCAACTTATCACGTAATTAAATTTTTAACTTGTTTCTCCTTGTAGACTCTTCAGAGCATAACTAATCTTAAATCCTATTAAATTCATCCAGTAAGCTCATATTTGCTGAGCAGAAAAAATTGTTAGCACTTGCTGGAAGTTAAGCAAGTGGTTGACTGTTTGACTGAATGGACATCTCCATAACAGCTTTTTGTGTTTGATTTAAGTGACCACTACAATGTCAAACAATTTTAGTACCGCCATTCCAGTATGAAGGTTGGCATTCTTCACTGTTTCCTATGAAAAAAACAATTAAGTTTACACATACAAGTGACTATTGAAGTAAACTCTTTCATAGACAGGAGTAATCTCTCCTTTAAACAAGAAAAACAAAAATTAGTTGAGAATGCAAATATAAGTTGACACCTCATTTACAAAATGATGGTAGAAAATTTAATGACAAGTTAACTTCAGCATGATTTTTGCAGCAATTTACTAGTTGCTGCAATTTCTAGGAAAATAGAAAACATTCCAAAAGAGTGGAAGTATTTACAAACATTACTGCATATAAAGCATTTATGATGCCTACATCAAGTTACAATCATGTCCTCTTTTAAAAAAGTAATGTGTGTAAGTAATATATATTCTACATATATGTAAGTAATACATGTTCTACAGCTACCTGGCTTTAGAACAACACATCCTACACAATAAATTAAAACTACAATACATAAAGTGTCCACCTCTAACAAAATCACCCTACAAGGTACTCTTAATTAGCCAAATGTTTTTCCCAAATATGATACAGCAGAATAAAAATAAAACCATAGAAGAAAGTCTATATATGAGCATAATGAACACACATGACCTGGATTTTTATATATAATTATGCCGGGAAATATGCCATTGGGTTTTTTTCCAAAGATGTGTTGTCTGGGAAAAAAAAAAAAAAAAGTACAATTGAAGTAGAGGTCTTCCATTAATGTTTGTATCAATTACTCAGCTACAGATATTGAAAAATATCTGCTTGCCACAGTCACTTCCCTCCCCAAAACATCAAAATACTTTCTGGAAATTTTATTTCTTTGAATATGATGTTTTAAAATTGTCTATTATTAATAACTTCAGGTAAAGTATTCTGAAAATGATAAAGCATAAAAGATTATTCTGTTTCAAACCAGAAGTCTTTTTTAAATTTTCTTGTTGCCAGACTGAAGAAAGCATTCATTTATAGATGTTTTAAAAAAAGCATTAAAATAACACTACATTTAGTATGACCACCTCCTCAAAAAGACAATCCAAAGATACTCCCCAGCAACTTGCAGTTAAACTACTAGGAGGCTCTTTGCAGTGAGTCCTGTCTTCAGCAACTCTCCCCAGGGGAACAGCTGAAACTCACTGAACTTCGGTCTCTGTAGGGCATCCACTAAGTCCACAAGCCTGACCTAGCACCCATGAAATTTCAGCTGGATAGACAGTACAGTGAACACTTTTCTCCTTTAATGCCGTGCACCACTACAATTATGCTGAAATCAGAGCATCCATTACACCGTGACAGTACACTGCTTCACTCCAGTGAGACAAAGCTCCAAGTGACTCATTGAGAGCTTCCACCAGAATATAAAAGATATTGAGGTGGTCCGATTAACTATTTTCCTTCAAGTGCTTAAACTAAGGAAATTAGGACCTAGACTGAAAATCCACAGAAATGCAAAATCCTACTGTCATATAATTGTTAAGAAACAGGTTGTAGGATGCTTGAGGTCATGAATCAATTATTTGAAACAGGGGTAATCTAGCTTTTAGGTCCAACTTCAAAGTGTGCTTTAGAAAGAGGGTGCAGTTTAATCAGAAAAGACAGAAGAGATTCCTCATACTCATCGCCCTCCCTCCAAACCTTTTCCCTTTCACAAACAAGTTCTCCCTTTGAAAGTGGGAAATATGCCATTAAATAGTCCACTCTATTCAGAGCAGCAAGTCTGAAACAAAACAGGCCTCATGGGACAGGCTACCCAAGTCATCAGACCACAGAGGCGTCCTGAATACCTGTCAATCTTTTCTTTGGGAAGTCATGTAGGCTGATATTTGCTGTCCCTGAAATAAGAATCCAAGTCTCCATCACTTTCAAGAGCTACAGCTAGTACCCTCTTAAAGGAATTTTATCAGACATCTTTCACTTCAGAAGTTATATCATTACTTGGCTACAAAGCAAAAGGGAAAGCACCTCTTCCTGTAACAGAATCAAGTCCTTCATTCTGTTAATACTTCAAGTGCACCAAAACATACATTCTAGAAGTTTTAATAACACAGCTAACTCTTTGCCAAAACACTTATATTTCTTTTTACTTTGTGAAAAGAAATTCTAATCACATCATCAATTGAATAAAATGTACTTAAATCTTAATTTTGAACGATAACCTGCAAGTTAATTATTTGCAAAGTTTTAATATGAACTCTCAAAAGCATATATGCATCTACCAAGATGCATTTATTTTTCATCCAACATTTTTATTTACCATGTTCTTAAGGCCCTATTTTTTGCTTTCCTCTCCACAGTAGCTTTATTCCTTTCTAAATTCCAGCATGTGAATTATTTCACCTAGGAATTCCCTGGTGATTCACAAATAATATATGCAAACACTTTACTCCCATGAAAACAGTAATGCCACTTTTTTTTTTTTTTTAAGAAGTCAGCTTTATTATTATGTGGCAAGTATACTGCTCTCATAGGGACAGTGTGAAAGGTAAACCAAAGGATACTGAAATAAATGACTAAACATTGTATCTATCCAAGAAATATTAATATATTTCAGGTTAGAATAAAAGAGTGCTGATAGTCATCAGATTCATGTGTCAGGTGCACATTTTAAGCTATATGGTACGTTTTGATTGTCATGCCTTTGCTGAAACATGGGAAAGCACTAAGCTCTCCAGCAACTGCATGTCACAGAAGTTTGGGTAGGACTTGAAGTTTCTAATTCTGTTGTGAGCTGCGTTGGTAAGGGTTCATCCACTGTCTCCTCTCCCACAGATGAAAAGCACACATCACTTTCAGAAACTGCCATCTGTACCATCCTTCACCGCCATTGGAACAAAAGCACTTCTCATGCTTCTGTTACCGAGACTGGTAGCATTTTCAGAATCATAAACCCAGTAGAAAGTAGCAGGACTGAAGCTTCAAGTCATTTAGGTACTTTTGAAAGTTGCAAATGCATCTTTTTGGAGAGAGATTTGAAATCTTTTCACTAATCACTCACATTTTCAGACTCCATTTTGATAGCTGTAGTGCAACTCCTTTTGTAGTTATTGTCCTGTGTTGATAGCCAAAACTTTCCAACATCACATCAATTAAATTTCAAGGTAAAAGATGATAAATCATGCATGGGTCAAGAAGCACTAAAAAAGTAGCTTCCAAACAAAGTCTAATTCTGTAGAGGCTGAGAACTGCTTTCCTAGTTTCCAAGCATATAATTACTTGTGTTATATTGATAGCTAGCCAAAGCACAGATCTGTTTTTTAAAATTTATATCTTGTCATTATGCTTTGTCTCAGTAAATCTGAAAAATACTTGCCACACAGTGCTGTGTATGCCATGAATACATCCATTTTTCACCATGTAGCACTACCTGAAAGGCACTTACGGCTCAGAACCACTATATCAATCTAAATCTAAACCAAACTGCATTGTAAAAGAACCATTTGAATTCAAATCAACTCACTGCAAGAATAATCAATGCGTAAGTCTCTATAAATGTACTGGACACAGGAACATTAAATGTGTTGATAAATTAAATCCGTACAGATTGTTCATGCCATAGTGGCAACCAAGTGAAACACTTTAGCTCTGCTTTCTTTTTCTGCATATCTATCCTCCTTATGGGTCTTACCTGAACCCAAGGTAAATTAACCTATCCCCAGAACATCCACTCCCAAAACATTGTCCCCAAAATTAAGAAGACTATTGCCACAAGAATCCTCTAACATCTTCTTGTAGTGGGCTTGGCCTGCTTGCTTACTTCAGCTTGTTATTAAGTCTGTCTTCAGTAGTCAGAGTGGTAAGTCTGTCCTACAGCACAGTATTAGGAGTTTTCCCTTTTCAGGAACCTAAGAAAATAATTAATCCAAAGTTAGCATACTAACTTCTGTTTTCTAGGGTTGGTGTACTCACAGGTCTGAAAAAAACACTTGCCAGTTGCTTCAGGTCAACAGTTCAGTCTCAAGCATCTATTCTGAAGTGAACTGCAAGTCTGCAAGAGCAGAAGTGGGCCCTGTACTGTCAGGAGCTCCTTCACAGAGCTGCTGCTTGTGAGGCTGAGCTGCTCTGTTTGAAAACAAATCTTCACACATTAAATATGGAGAACTACTCTGTCCTGTAGTAACTTATCTAGTGAAGAATCTGCATATTATAATCTATAGCCTTACTACAAATTATCCACCATTAGAATCACTCATAACAAGTGTTTTATAAACAACTGGCAGAGATAAAAAGAAACTGAAGACCACATTGACTTCATGTGCTATATATACCTGATTCTCTAAATTTGCCCATTATCACATTATCAGGATGAGTGGCTGAATGTAGGTCTGTCCAGTCTGTCAAAGTTAGGTGCTCTTAGAAGCAGTATCTGGGAAAGACTAATACATAAAGTTTTGTGGATTTATCCCTGGCTTTTTGAGACAAGGTGCGAGCCTGTTTTGACAAGGTGGTTTTCCCCAATTAGAAAACCAAACCCACACTGCTTTTGGCATAATCTCCAACCAGAATTTGAGAAAAGACAAGCTCAGCACTCCCCATAGCCTCACATGTATCTTTGAGCGCAAGAGATTCAAAAACATGAGACTTTTCTTAATTTATTGTCAAATAACTTAAGCATATATGCCTTGACTAAAGAACAGTCAGCTTTAAGTTAGAAAGATGGCTCACAGCTATTGGTCTGCATTTCCACAGCCACTTCAACATTGGTGAGACCTATGGTTTCAGTGATCACATGAATTTGCAGCTTTCATTACTACTGAAACTCACTGAGGTTGGGACTCTGGTGTTTGGGTTTCTTGTGAGCCCATATGCACATTTGTACGCACACACACTTGTAGTAAGGTCAGCTTTAAAAACCAGTCATACTTCACTGAAGTGAGCTGTTCCTACCACACAACTACTGGCTGGTAATGAGACTGGTCTTACCCATTACAGCAGCTGTCATTTCTGCTGTATAATCTCCTACTAGCTTTCAGTCACCCAGATGAGTGTTTTTCCTCACTTGAAACTCCTCAACCTGGCTGGAGAACCATCCAAATCTTCATCAGTTGTCAGCACCTACATGCCAACAGTTACTTTAAGCCTGCAGGGCCCATGCACTTTGCTTTCATCTTTCTCCAGCTGCTCCCAATAATTAGCCAAGAGAACCACAGAGTGCAACCTAACAAAGCTGTTCAGGTGATTCAAAGGCCAGCTGACACGCTCAGAGGAAGTCTAGCCGCACATTCCCACTGCTTCCTACCACCATCTGACCCCTCAGCAAGTAGGTTAGAAAGCCACCCCAACAAACAAAAGAACGCTGTAATCTCCCCCAAACTAGCTGGTGGTAGGATTAAATAAGCATTAGTGCCAGGAGAAGCACAAAGCCAGGCTGGGGAGGAAGGAAGTGGGAACACATCCCTTTCAGCAGGGGTTAGCCTTTTGATTGGCTTTATCTGCATTGTCACACTGCGGTCAGACGGGTGTGCTTCAGGAGCAACTGAGCAGAGTTAACAACTTTCTGATGCCAAAAGGAGCAGTCTCATTCTCTTCTCTTTCACATTCCAGCTCCGGCACATATCTGACCCTTCAATAAACCAACTCATTAATCCAGTGGAAAGCTATTTGGTTTTTTTTGTTGGGTTAGTGTGCCAGTGTTTTAATGAACTGAATTGGCTCAGAGAGAGGTCAGAGAAGCACTGGCCAACAAAGCAGAAGCCGGGGACACTCACAGCCAGGAGATGGGGAGGACACAGTGCTGTCCCTTCAGCGACAGCCAGCAGGCGGGTCAGCTCAGCCCTCTCTTCCCACTGCCCTCCCAGCCACCCGGTGGGAAGATGGCCAGCCCCAGCTTTCCAAGGGAAAAGAAGCCCAGAAAGATGTGGTTCTACCTACCAATTCTGGCAGCTCTTTCTTTTGGGACTAGCAGCATCCTGCAGCAAAGCTTAGTACCTGCTAGTCATAGCAGGCTATTATTTATTGTCCAGCACACCTTAATTAAGGTAGGGTCAGTTAAGATTCACCAATCTGCTGAAACATCTGGCTCAGCTCCATCACCAAGCCTTCTGCTTCAAGGCCTACTTCTTCATAGCCCTCAGCCCCTCGCAGCAGCAGGCTCAGAAGGCCTCCCTCACTGAAGGCCACAGGAACTGACACCTCCCACCCACTCCCAGGGTGGCTCTCCCTCCCTTTAACACCTCCTGATCCACAACCCTGTCCCACCCTCCACCTATAGCTGCACCCAGCAGCAGATGCCTGATGTGCAGCAGAAGGGCCATGGTGCTGCTCTGGAAGGTATGGTCCTTATACACAACACCAGAAACTCGAAACACGCATTGTCATGGCTCACTGGCTGACTTGAGTTTTCTAGATTGAAAACCACTTAGTTCAGTTCAGAACTGACAGATGAGAGGGGACAGCAAACAAGTGGTCTTAGGTGGTCACCTTTACAAGGCTTGAAATCTGATGATGCTTTTGTATCAAGTATTGTTTTGTATTAAATATTAAATCTTTTTCTTGTGGTACCATCATCATGACACTGCAAGTCACCTCTTGCAGTATTAACAGAAGATATATTAAACACTATTTCTAGATTACATTTCCATCCTTCAAAAATCAATTTTTAAATTGTCACTAGGAGAACATTAAAGAAAACATCAAAAAAATCGATAAATATCTAGACAAGTGTCGTGGGTTAAGCAGAGCAGAGTTAATTTTTTTTCCTTTTCCCTTCTCTTCATAAATAGCTAGTAAAAAGCTATGTTTTGGATTCCTGCTCAGGAGAGAATTGATAAGGGAAGAACGTTTATAGTTATTGCTAGGATGTTGCTATTTGTTCTCAAGGACATACATTCAGCCTTTTGGGGGGGAAGAGACAGTCTGGCTTCTAGCCTGGGATTTGCTTTTAGGTAAAG
>WKFP01014237.1:403884-415583 GCA_011057875.1 Pterocles orientalis
AAAGGCTGAATGTATGTCCTTGAGAACAAATAGCAACATCCTAGCAATAACTATAAACGTTCTTCTCTTATCAATTCTCTCCTGAGCAGGAATCCAAAACATAGCTTTTTACTAGCTATTTATGAAGAGAAGGGAAAAGGAAAAAAAAAATTAACTCTGCTCTGCTTAACCCACGACAACGACTTAAAGAATCTGGATATTATAACTGTTGTTCAAAGTTTCATCCATCCCAAGCGTGCAGGTTTTAGCTGGGATAGAGTCAATTAATAGTGGCTAGTATGGAGCTATTATTTGGATTTGTGCTGGAAACAGTGTTGATAATTCTGGGATGTTTTTGTTATTGCTGAGCAGTGCTTACACAGAGTAGAGGCCTTTTCTGCTTCTCACACCACTCCACCAGCAAGTAGGCTGGGGGTGCACAAGAACTTGGGAGGGATCACAGCTGGGACAGCTGACCCCAGCAGACCACAGGGATATTCCATACTATATGAGGTCATGTTCAGCATATAGAGCTGGGGGAAGAAGAAGGACAGGAGGGACGTTTGGAGTGATGGTATTTGACTTCCCAAGTAACTGTTACGCATAATGGAGCCCCACTGTTCTGAGGATGATTCAACACCTGCCTGCCAAGGGGAAGTAGTGAATGAGTTATTTGTTTTGCTTTGCCTTGCTTGTTCACACAGCTTTTGCTTTACCTATTAAACTGTCTTTATCTCAACCCACAAGTTTTCTCGTTTTTACTCTTTGGGGGGAGAGCGGGGGGAAGAGGAGCAAGCATCTGTGTGGTGTCTATTGCCAGCTGGGGTTAAACCATGACACCAACTAAAATTCTTGTGAAGATCTGTCTTGTTTCTAAAAGCTTCCTCTCTTAGCATCAAAAGAATCCTGACGTGCAGAGTTTTTGCACAAAACACTGTTCAATTACATTAATTCATCCCACTTAATAATTAAATTAACACTAATTCAGTTTAAGTCTTAAATGTTACTTCATTAGAGGAAAAGTTTAATATACAGTGTAAAATTTACAAATTACTCTTTTACTTTATGAGTGGTAGGCATTCTATACAGCAGAAATTAGTGAACCTTTTGGAGCAACTGTCCAATATTTACATTTCTTGTAGCCCAGTGCAACGCATATCATCAGGTTTGTGACTGAGGATATTCTGAATATATGAGACTGTTTCAGAGCATTTACTTCATCGATTACTGGTCACCCGAAGACTGTGACTGTGAACTACCACTCTACAGAGTTTTATTTGTATGAATGTAATTTCTATTCAATGCAGACTAACCTGCCTATATTCTTGATAAAAAGGGAACCTGCACCCGTCTTTTAAGATCTGTGGGCTTGTGTGTACATGTGTTTAAGAGGATAGCCTATGATACTCTTTATGGTGGCAGCTGCAGTAATGGCCTGGGTAATGGAATAGTAAACTGTCCTAAAATCTACTGTCAAAGATCTCTGGGGAGAAAATGAAGGATATTGTTAAGGACAGGAGACACAAATTTGTAAAAGCAAGACCACCAGAATACTGTTAGGTTAAATGTACAGACAAACAGAACAAAACAGATTAAGAAAGCCACAAAAGAAAATGAGACAGATCCTCTAGGTAAAATTTCACGGCCTAGATAGCTCCTTTACAGCTGACTAGTGTTTCTCCTTAAGGGTCTGTGTATACAAAAAGCAAGGTAAGGAGCTTGAAAGAATGTGTGATTTTATATTGGGTGCCTAAATTGTTCAGGTTCAGCCTCAAGGGAACTGCTTTTTTGGGGAAGAGTCCTAAGAAGACAGTGCTCTGCTCTACAGTCTGGTCAGATTAATGAAAAGTCTTAAACTCCTTCGAGTGCCCATCCCTGCAAATTTTCAAAGTCCGTTTCAGATGAGCTGTGGTGTATGAGGCATGTTGCAACTGCTTCCTGTCATGCTGTTTCCCAGTCAGTTTTAGAAGTCAGCCAATATGGTGTGCTATCTGAAATGCTATAGTAATTATGTGTTATTTACAGTAACCAGAATTGGCACATGCATGTCTGAAAGTGCTGGCTAATAACCAGATTTCCTCAGTGTGCACTGTAGGTTGCTCCTGAACACTCAGAAGAGTATAGATAGAAAAAGTTAACAAGGAAATAAGAGGTCTATTTTGCATCCTTCTAGACGTGACTTTCTGTAGACATGTCTGCAGACAAATGTGAAAGGCTACAAGAGCACCTGGGATACTTTTGGAAGCCTGTAAGCTAGACAGGACGTGAAATTGCTGTACACATGTTGCCTGAAAAAGCAGAGGTCAAATATGATCACTGAGAGAGTCATCTGATAAACAGCAATATACAGAGAGCACAGACTCAAATGTGGTCCCTGATTAAGAACTGATCATGAAAGAATTTAAGAGAATACACACATAGAGCTGCTGGTGAAGCCATAGCTCCAGGAAAGACCTATTAAGGTTAATTTGTTTAGTGAAGTTCAGGGATTTTAAGCAGGAGTTGCCCTATGGTGCTCAGGACCATGTCGCTTACAGACTGATGTACCAATGAAAAAATGTTTTTATATGCGGAAGGTACAGAACAGCTACCAGCTACACTAACCATTGTGCAGTGGTAAAAGCAGTTGCTGTCTGAAATCTGTTCCAGGTCAAATATTACTGCTTCCTATTGTTTTCTTCTTTTTCCTTGTGAGCTTTATATCACCACAATCTCTCCTGTCGTGAATGTACTCAATACAAATTCCATAACCAATAATAAATAAACAGAGTTTTTGTTGTGTTTAGGTAGAATATCAGATTGCTTCTTTCTTTGACAAAGAAACTCCATTTATTTTTTCTGATACAATCTATGTTCTGGAACATATGTGTTGCTGTTGCAAGCATGACACCATTTTGGTTGTACTTCAGAGGTGTTCACTTTGCCAGCTCTAATGCAGTTTTTAACAGCTTGTCTTTTTGTGACATATTGCAATTATGCCAAACTATGTAATCACTTATTTCACATTGAAGTTTCAAGTTTTTGTATGATACACAGCCTTGAAACTTAAAATTCCACTACTCAGTAAAGCAATTAACTGTCTTCTGGGGGTGAACTTCACAGAAAAAAATATGATTATTCTTTAAAAATATAATTTAATGAACACAGATCTAGAGATGTTACCTCCAGCTCGTTGAAGTAAGTGGGAGTTGTGCTACTGACTTCAACTGAGTCAGGCTTTTGCCTCAGGACAAGATGCTTCTCTAAATGAATAATAAAGAATGACTAAGAAAGACTAAGCGGTGGACTGTCTTGCTAAAAAAGTCAACTTAAAAGATTATTATATGCCATTTCCTTGCAGGCTCTCAAGCTTACATACATTTAAGTTGCTCCCATTTTTTCAGATGTGGCACCATGGCCTCTTAAACAGTCATAATCTGTCCTTTTGGTTGGTGAAAGTAGTGTGTGGGATTCACAGACGTGATTTTTGTTTAGCCTGAGAAGCAAAAATTTTACAAAATGGAAATAAAAAAAAAGTAAATTACTGTTTCAAACTCCTACTCAAAGATATCCAATTATGAAGTAGTTTGCTGCATTTTCCCAGCACTGAAGTAAAATCCCTTGAGAATTTTTTTATAAATCAAAAATATCTATGAAACTTCTAATATTAACAGAATAAAAATGTTTTCCCCTTAGATGTAGAAGGAATTTAAAACATGAAAGGTTAACAAAAATTAGAGAAGTTATTGTATTTCTTGGTAGAATTTGACAATTATCTATCATTTTAAAATATTAAAATATTAAAATCCATTTTTTTAAGGATATGAAAGCACTTTTAAAGAGGTACAAAATTGTGACCTATGTCCAAAACAGAAGTGGAATAAAAGCAAATGGATTAAGCATCACATCAAAATAAAGTTCTAATGATCAGGTTTAGATGGGACTGATTGTGTATTTAGCTTTTACTTGTATTTATTGAGGATTCTTGGAGACAAATTTTAGTGGTTGAAAAACGAAATTACATAGATAATTTTTTTTGTAGGTGTGGATTGAAGTATTATCTTGCTTCAGTGTCTTTCCATTGTAATAAAAGTGGTCATCCTGCACAAGCTCTGTATTTATTCCCAGGGCAGAATTCAGACATAGCCTGCTATGCCCTGTTTCAAACAGCTGTTAGGATAATTAAAATAAAACTGAGGAAAGTAAGTATTTTTAACATGACACAAACTAAGGGATCAAATTGTTAAAAATACCGTTTGAGACAGACAAGGACTAAATTTTGTAAAGAAATACACACACAGCAACATTCAATTTATACCTCTAAACTCTGAACTCTCTTTTAACTACAAAATAGAAGTTTCAGAAGAGTGAATCCAAAATTTGCACACTTCATAGAGAATTCCAAAGAACTAGCAAATATTAAACTTTCAACATGAGGTTGTCTTTGAACTTCTGACCCTCTCCAAGGCTGCTACCTAGTTGAATACATCAGGAGGATGCTTTTCATTCATATCCATATAATCTCGACCCACTGATAGGACTTGGATAGAAGACTGCAATGCAACTCTTTGCCATTTAAAATGGGCTAGATAAAATGTGTTTATATAAATGCCTAATGACTAGAGCAGAGCCCCTGTAAAACACAGGAGACTCCTCCCACTTGCCCTTCTTTTTCTGATACTAGTCAAACTCTCAGTACCAGATGTCCACCTGTATAAAAAGGAATGAGGCCACAGAGTACATAATTTTGTAGCACAGTCAGTAGATATTTTTCTAGAAAGGGAAATCTTAAAGACTGGTAACCGTTACTTGGCTTCCGCATTTTAATTATATCATTCAACAAAAAATAAGAAGCCTGGCTTCAGGAACAGAAACACAGTATCCCCACTCAGAGACCATGCAAATACATTCTTTACTCCTTGCGTGTGTTTTCTAGTATCATGAATTTTTCATTTCCTTATATTGGCACAGCTTATGTCTACCCAGTGGACTAGGTTCATCAAGAAAGGTTTGAGGGGATAACCTTTCTGCCACCATTTTACACATGGCTGGGAGGTGGAACAGGTTGCTCCTGTCAGGTGGATTCTGGATGAGAGGTTTAACCATAAAACTATTACATAAAACCCTTAGAACTGCTAACCACTGTGTTTTAGAACAGCTACAATGACATTTTATAGGATGCCTAAATCCCTCTTTCAATACAAGTTTAATTCAGAGCATGCCTGTTACATCTGGCAGCTGTGCACTAATGTGTATTGTACCTACCAGGAGAGGCTCACACATCTCATTCTTCTAAAAATAGCTACATACGCATGAAAAAGACAGGTAAAGGTGCTTCTGCTGGTAGCAGAGAAGTCCTACAGCTACGTTAGATATATGCAGCAAAGAGCTTGAGGATTGGTGGTAACTGCTCTGGCAGGGGAATTGGACTAGATGATCTTTCAAGGTCCCTTCCAATCTCTAACATTCTGTGATTCTGATTCTGTGAAAGCAGAGAATGATTCCTTGGCTGCTGCACAGGTAAATTAACTCCCAGAAGAACCTTCTAAGGGTCAGTGGGCCATGAGGATGGATTATGTCCCTGACCAAAAGACATTACCTACCTAATAAGGGAGCAGGTAATGACTGGACCTTTATATCCAATAATATATGTATATGCAACACACAGAGTACTGAACCCATAACTGGATATCAGGAGAAAGAAGATCAACTTTTTTAGCTAAATTAGATCCTTTTAGGCATGGGATGGCCATACCATATACTCAGTTTCTTATAAAAATTAATTTTGGGGTTACCACACGTCCTAGGAGTGTTTGAAGTTTACTATTTTCTTTTCCAAACAGCTGCATAGATCTTTCAGAGACAGAAAGCAAAGGGGTAAAAAGTGCTTGCAATTTTTTTTTAAGTAAGTTTAATTTTAATGGCTTCACAAGCCCTCAGTATAATTTTTTTCAGAATCACTGCTGAAGTCCTGCCTGAAATTCCAGAAGGTTCAGATTCCCAGCTGGACACAAGGACGCTAGTCCTCCAGTCTTATTCAAGACACTGATTCAAAAGGTTACTCACCTAGGTCTCCTAAGAATTCACAGGCACATGCCTCAGGCTTATATAATTCTACCTGTGTGAAATGTTGACTTTGTCTGAGTGAAAACGATACCTTTAATGATGGTACAGCACAAACTACAACAAAACTATTCCAGCCTACTCTCCCTGTGGTAGCCACCAGACTTTTCCCCTTCCTCCCCTTCATTACTAATACAGTTTAGAACCAGATAAAACAGTCTTTGCCTCTGCTGTTGTTTGTGTCAGCGTGTTGTAATCTGTAAAGCATGTGCTTTCTGATAATCCCTATTACTCAGAATCCTAAACTTGAATTCTCTATTTATTTTCCTCTTCAGAGACACCAGGATACTATATTTGGAGCTTAAACATTATTTTTGTTTACTTGATTATTTTCTTCAGTAGCACTAGTAACAATCGAGTCTATATTACTGTACTTGTAGTGATTGTTAAAACATCTCTGTTGGCTTATCCTTGGGGATGTCTTTTTCTTGTCAGTATGGGACCTTTATGCTCTTGCTCAGCTGACTTCATTATCAGTTTCATTGCTGCTGAAAACACAATAACCTGCAATATAGAACCTGTTGTAATGCTTCTTTCTATCCTTTGCTCATTTTTTGGTTTAGAGGTCTATAATAAATATAATGAAAATTGCTTTATAAGAGTTTCACACCTGCTGCTGCACTGTATCTGGTACTTTATTCCTTCTTTGGATTCTTATACCAACTTAGGTGGCCTAGTCTGGTCCTTATTGTGACAGCAGAACACTCTCTATTATAGGTAATGTTGAGAACTTAGTTCTTTTGAGAAGGTTGACTTTTTAACTGCTCTTAAATTCACATGCTATACTGGATTGCCTTACAATTTGGTATCCTCGTGTGGTTTTCCTATTCAAAACTTGAGAACATATGAATAAAGCAATCTCCTCCCAGCTTGCTCTCCTTCACCACAATTTTTCACAAAATCTACAGATTATATCAATGTTTTTCCACACAAAATAAAGATCTAGGTATGGCTCTGATCACACCAAAATCTTTTTAGCCTGGCAATTATCATTCCTCTGAGTGGATCTTGTTCATTGTGCCTTTGTGGAAGCAAAATTGAAAATTGTATTCAAAAAAAGAATTTTGTTCTCAGGACAAACATGAACTTAACATGTATCAAAAAAGTCATTGTTCACAATGGACTGAATAGCTGAAAAGTTACCTGTCTCAGAAATATTGCACAAACTAGACAGTTCTGAAGGACATGTTATTGTCCTTGATTCTGAACTACCCAGTATGAGTTTAGCTTAGCTTCTCTAGACACCTGAGAAACCTGAGCTTGACTCTGAAAGAATGACAAAGGATTTAAGTTTCTCAGCATTTAAACAAGCTTAAAGCATTACACATGTATGTGTGATACATTTTATATGTTATATAGAATATATGTGCCTTTTTATGTAATTATTAAATAATATATATTATGTATAATAAAGTCTATTTCTAGATTTACATGTAGAAGGAAGTGAAGCTCTTCCCTCCTCACTGTTTCTAAGCACCATTTTCTGTTCCTTATAGGAACTGCTGCCCAGAAGTTTTTCTCACTGTAGGGATTCAGAGTTCCTATTCTTTCTGCCCTTGAAAAGCAGGATGTGTTTCAGATGCAGAAGCCTTAAGAAAAAGTATCAGGCACAGAGGTACATACAATCTGATAGACTCTGTCAGGGGAATTGAATGAAAGTAGTGTGTGGGAGGGAGATACATGGGTGGTGGGGGAACAACTTGTTCTAGTAGCACAATTAGGAAAGGATTCAGCAATTGTTAACTGTTTAGCTCAAGCTATATAACTAATAGAATCTGTGACTATGAGACTTTCAAGTAAGATGCTGCCTGACATGTATGAAAAAGCAGAAGCTTTTAATGTGTTCATTGCTTATACAATGCTAATGGCTTAATAAGGTGGATAGGAGGATGCTCAAGATATTTTAACCACCATTCAATAAAACTGAAAACTTTGGGTTTGTACATGGCTTTTTCCACTTACCCTGTCTATAGAAGATGGGAATTTAGGAGTCACATAGGAGCATTCATGTTGCCTTCAGCAGAAGCACTCCAACTGCAAACCTGTTTATGATTATAGGTAGGTAAAAAATCATAGACTCTTGGGAAAAAGTTAAAAACTAACCAGAAAAAATATCTGAACAAATTCAGTTGTCAGATAAACAAAAAATATTCTTAGTGAAATTTTTTGCTTTTTCATTATGTCAGGTTCTGCAACTGTGACCTCTAAATTGCAGGAAGTGAAAGGAAGGCATTTGATAATTATAGTTTTGAAAACTGCAATTAAAATGCACAGTCATGTATCCTGAATTATGCCTTCTTAGAGTGATTTTCTTAACTGTCCAGAATACACATACTCTTCATTTCCCTCTTAACTGTACTGAAATCCAGCTTCATCTGCCTGGCAGTCAATCAGGAAGAACTCTACTTGGCACCTTTTTCTCACTTTGTGGTTGATGCCTTCTAACACAATAGTTTGACTTCCTCGCCATTACATCCACAGGTCACTCTTCTATCTGTTGTTGAGGACAACCCTCAGGCCAGGAAGACCCATGTGCACTGCTGTCACAAACTACATTTCAGTAGCGAAAGGAGGTATATAGAATTCCTTTATTTTATTCAGTCCCTTTCATCATAAGAACATCTGAGATCGTGACATATCCTCAAATGTAGCTCTGCAAACTGCTTTGCTGTTCAGTATAGCTCTATCAGCTACACAGTACCGTGATATATCTGGTTGCTTTCACTAGTACAAAAGTATCAACATTAATATTATTTCTTTATTTACAAGAATAAATATTCTCTATTTGTTTGAAAATTCAACTGAGTAATGTAAAAGAATATGCTATACAGATATTTACATTACACTTAATCTCATGTAAATATAGATTATTTTATCATTTATCTTACCCTAAAAATGTTTTTATCTCCTCTCTGTTTCAAAAATTTGTTAAATTATGCTATGGATAAGTTGCAGGGAAATACTGCAGCTTTAAAGTAAAACTACAAGAACCTATTGATAAACCATCTATTGGATACACCTAAACAATATATCCTTTGGGCAACAACAAAAACACGCTGATATTAGCAGGCCAGAAGGAAAATAACTGAAGAAGGAGTCAAATAGTAAATGAGCACATTTAAAAGGAGCAAGAGAAAAGCTAAAGACATCAGGTATAATAGAGGAAGGAAGGAAGGAAGAAAGGAAGGAAGGAAGGAAGGAAGGAAGGAAGGAAGGAAGGAAGGAAGGAAGGAAGGAAGGAAGGAAGGAAGGAAGGAAGGAAGGAAGGAAGGAAGGAAGGAAAAAAAAGGATGGAAAGAGGGATATTTTTGTACCTAAAGTCCCAGATTTTCCTAGCAAGTTCAGAAGACATCTGAAATTAATGATTTGTTCTACTTTGTGTCTTTATATCTAATAAATTAAACAGTCACCTGAAGAGCAACCCCAGGTGGCCTACTGCCTCAGACTATGATTACGGCAATACGAGAGCACAGGCTGAACACAATTTTAGGTTGGAAGAATCTCAAAGCAGCCTCTGAACTTTTTCTGCCTTACTTTGAAGGATAAATGGATACTACTATGTCAAGTAGACTATATCACTATAGACTGTACCAAAACTATATCACTGATGCCTTATTTCAATCTGAATAAGACCCAGTCTTCTGAAGAATGAATGTTAGTTTTACTATGCAGAGCATATCAATCTTAATTTGTGTCAATGCATGTGTAAATTAATAGAAGCAAAAACAGTTCATCATTTTACAGATGGTGCATAAGTAATCAGCCCTGAACCTCTGCCTGCTTCTCTGTCTTGCAAAAAGATGACGGCATCAGGCAGCAACCTGTTTGGAGAATGTTCAGACTCATATTCTTAATACATGCAAAATGCTTTTAAAAATAAGTTGATAAAAAGTATGACAGATGTGCAAAATTTTATAAAATACAATTTGAGGAGGTAAGTGAAACCTGCCAGAACCTCACACGTTTTATAATTTAAAAATGTGAAAGTACCTGCAATGATTCACTGGAAGTAAAGCTTTTTGTTGCCAGGACCGTTACATTTAGAAAATAAAACATTTTGGGTGTAATGTTTTATTTACAACTATCTTACTGTTTCATCTGTCTCATAATTCTAGCTATTGAGTTGCAGCCTGAAAGTAGCAAACGGGATTTATGAGAGTGGCAAGCAAGGGCTTTCTACAGAGTATCACCAAGTTTTTCTACTCAATTCAGTCCTTGCTATGATTAAAGGTTACCGTGCTTTGATAGCTAGAGTACATAAAATCTATTCAAATCACTGTTGTGAATATGCTTCTGTATAACCTGCTCCCTCAGAATGCTTGACTCCTAATTATGTGCTAACATAAGAGTGAGGTGGAATTGCAGAAATTGTATAGAAGAAAATGATCCCATCTACTTCACAATAGGCCAAACTGAAGAATTCAAAGTGGTCCCTAAATCATGGCCAAATGCTCACGAAGAATTTTCTTCATAAACAACTTTTTTTTCCTGTGGAGCAGCAAGTCTCAGTTATTTATATTATTTCCACTAAGCCAGTTTTTTCATTTTCAAAAGATACAAAGGGAGTTCTAACCCAAACATCATGGCTGCTGCAAAAAAAAACCTTAACATTCAGGAGTCTGAAGATTTTTGCAGTATACAGATAATTCAAGCTGATTACGAGATGAAACAAGAATTTCCTGCGGTTTTAAATGGAAAGCTGGGTCAGTAGAATTGCTTGTGTATCTAGTGTGATATGTGATTTCTACCTCTAGTAAGCATTACTTAGTGAAGTAGTAGTTTCATAATCTTAAAACCAAATAAAACCTTTTCCTCCACCATACTACCTGTGGTAACTGCACACTGTCAATGTGCACACCCTGGGAAAGCAGAATACTCAAAATATTTATTCAGATTATTTATTCATTCAAATAAAACATAATCTTATTCCACATTATTGACAGATACTTTAACATCATTTTTCAAGAATATTAAAAACAGTTTGTTCCTAAAGAAATTTGTGTCCATTACTTAACAATAGGACTGATACAAGATTGTGTGCAATATCTTATCTTCATCTGTGTGAACACACACACACAATTATAGAAAGTTTCTAGAAGAATTGCAAAGTGGGGAAATAAAACTTTAATTTCTTACCTAGTTTAGGGAAGTTTTTTGTGTCCGTTTTCTTGAAAAAGGTGAAGTAAACTTGGAGGGAAAAAATGTAACACCAATTAGGGAAAACATAGGGGAAATCTGATGAAAGAGAAAATATTCATGAACGGATTTTTCTCATTTTCCTCCCAATTAATTATACTTTTTTCACTTAAAGGAAAGAAAATTCAAAAATGTAACATCTAAAATTAAATTAATATTTTAAGCTCATTTTTATTTTAATTCTCTGTGATGGGTTGGCCCTTGGCTGGGGGTCAAACCACACACACCCACTCACACAGTCCCTGCCCCCACCCAATTATAGGGGAGAGAATTCAAGAGGCAAATGGCAAAGAGGACTTGTGGGTTGAGATAAGGACAATTTAATAACTAAACTACAATAATAATGGAAATAATACTATTTACAAAGATGCAATGTAATACACAGTGATACTGCCCCTCCCCACCTGATGGCCAAAGGCCCA
>WKFP01014237.1:415603-458477 GCA_011057875.1 Pterocles orientalis
CCCCCCCCCCCCCCCCCCGAAAAAGGCTCGGCCTGTTGACAATGATACTGCCCCCCTCCAAAAAAGGCTCGGCCTGTTGCCAGCTAATAATCCCCAGAAACCGCACAGACGATTCCCCCAGAAAGGGGGGGAAGAGGGGGGAAAGGGGGTGCACCGCTCCCGGAGGTACTCACGGAACGGAGATAACAGCCCAAGCGTCCCAGCCCGAGAGCTGACCGAAGCAGGAAAAAAAAACAGCTAACTCACGGAACAGAGTTAAACGAGTGTCCCGGGCCGAGAGCTAACGGTGACCGTGGGGGGAGGGGGGGGAAAGGCCTTGGGAGAGCGAACGCAGGGCTCCAAAGCGAGATGAATCCGGAAGTGGAAAGACAGCTCTCCTCGAAGAGTCTTCTCCTATATACTGGGTATGACGTGCATGGGATGGAATAATTGGTCAGTCTGCTTCTCAATCTTGACTTAAAAGCAAATCCCAAACTAGAAGCCGGGCTCTCTCTCTGTCTATTGAGAGGAGAGAGGCTGAATGTATCTTGTCCTTGAGAACAAATAGCAACATTCTAGCAATAACTATAAACGTTCTTCTCTGTTCTTCTCTTATCAATACTCTCCCGAGCAGGAATCCAAAACATAGCTTCTTGCTAGCTATTTATGAAGAGAAGGGAAAAGGGAAAAAAAAAAATTAACTCTGCTCTGCTTAACCCACGACATTCTCTCACACATTTTTTTCCCAAGAGCACAGCATTTCAATTTTTTTTTCAAAAACAATCAAAATTATGTATTTTTTGTAAAGTAAAAACATAGATCAATTTTATTTGAATGCTGCTTTTGAGAAAACTATAATGTTCCTTAAGTTGTAATATAGTGCAAATGTAAATATTTTCTTCAGGCTATTTCTGATTGAATAGGTTGTATTTTCAGCTCATCTCTGGTAATGTTTCAAAAGTTGTATATATCATAGGTAAAAAAAATGTTTTGGCTTCCAAGGCACAGTTGCTACCTATAGGCT
Organism: Pterocles orientalis; assembly: GCA_011057875.1. Classification (NCBI taxonomy): domain Eukaryota; kingdom Metazoa; phylum Chordata; class Aves; order Pterocliformes; family Pteroclidae; genus Pterocles; species Pterocles orientalis. The sequence goes on from WKFP01014237.1 coordinate 416,607, forward strand.
CCAGTCACTCTAGCTATCAAAATCACAAAACTTTTCCATTTGTTATAGCCATAATCTCTGGTGACAAACATACTCTGTGCTCTGAGTTTTCTCCTTCAGGCAGATACAATACAAGTAAACACCTAACTGACTCCTCATAAAATTATTTTTGTGGTTCTGTATTACAACTTGTTTCTGAAAACACCAGCATTTAAAAATAGTTGCAGATTGTCCAAGTAGCTCCTAGAAGTGGGAGTCATCAGACCCTTTCAAGGTGGCAATTTTATGGAGGAGTATTGTTTACCATTGAATTCTTGCCACTCTACTGACTGTTTGCCAGTTTCTGATTAAATTATTTTCTCACATTCCCTTCTACAAACTGAGCCTTCAAAATAAAGTGGTATTTTGAGATAAACTTTTAAACAACTGCAATTGGGATTTTCAGTTAGAAACAAAATATTCCTATTATTAATAGGTTCATTCCATTTTTAATACACAAAGGGATAACTGCATCTTCTGAAGGATGATTACCATGTTTTTATTTTGATTGTGGGGTTATTTTTCTTATCAGTCACATGTAGCTGTATTGTAATGTTGCCACAATTTTACAGTCAAAAAATCTGACAGCTAATTCTAAAAAGAGATGTTCAAATACTTCAAAAATATAAACAAACAAACTTCAGAATTTTTTTAAACAGCTTATGCCCATGAAAAAGCTCATTTTCAAGTTCTTGTTTCATTCATTTTACAAGCATCAAGTCCATAAATGGAGGTAAAGCCCTATGGCTGATAGTAAGCTTTGTTGTTCAAAATTTGAATTTTAAATATAAAGTTATGGGACAAACAGCAAAATGAAAGGGTTTTATATTGTAAAAAAGTATATACTTCAGGAAAAAAATCATTTGTACACATGCAGGGAACAAAAAAATAAGATCCAAATTGACAGATAAGCTGTTTTTATGAGCTATTAGCCCTACTCTACTTCCTACAGTATCAGAAAACGAGCAACATTTCTTAGGATACAGCATTAAATCTGCCACACAATCCAGTAGAAGTGTTATTTCAATTCTTCTTAATATAAGTTCAGGAAGTATGTAAATATATTTAAAATTTTAATTCTTCAGCAATGTGCATTCATTATCAGAATTTAGCTCAAATCAATTTTTTTCCTACTGAATTTAAAGATATGACAAAACCTCCTGGGTATCTTTCTCACTCCATTTCTGAGCATAGCTTCCATTAAAATTAATGGCTGGTTTGTATCTAATGGGAATATATATTTAAGAAAGAAGCTGATGTAGAAGCAGAATTTTTAGTGGAAATTATGAACAATAGAGGTCATGATTACAATAATTGTTGAATGAGAAATTTAACAAGATTCTATGAAGGAAATGTTCCTTTCTTTAAACAAAAAGGACACATGTTGACACTAATCATATTGAGTAGACCTGCTGAAGCTGATATTCCAAAGATTTCATTTGGGACCATTTTCCAGACTAAGACTGAGATTCCTTCACTTACTTGGTACAGGCTTAGCTGCATTATTCTCAGTTGTTCAATGAGACTGGGACTCCTCAAGTTCGGATAGCTGAGTAGGCATGAAAATTTCCAAAGGCAAAGACCTAAACCACCAGCTTAGCATGAAAGATCATTATAGAAGCTGGACAAAAGTTTTCATCACTAGTGCTGGTTTTACAATGCAGACAATCTAAATTATACAATGATATAAAGCACAAACAAGATATGATTATATAAATCAGTAATCGGTTTTAACATTTAATAGTTCTTAAATTCTAAGAAGGCTAATTTGATCTATACTATCTGTGCCGATATGTACATCACGGTATTCTCCTCCTGGGTTCCGTCACAGACATACAAACACTTTAATGATTTATTTAACTGATTCGTTTTCAAAGTGGAAGCCTGATATGGGGCCACTGGAATTAGTTGGAGTACTGGTTGCAAGAAAGATCTGATTCAGGCCCTACATGGTTTAATTAATTTTAAAAGGTACAAGGTTGAGAAATAAAGACTATATTATAAATATTTTCTTTTTGTGAAGTTAGAAGAACTTTTTCTGTTTTCAGACTTACTTTTTAATCCTGAAGGCATTTCTTCAGTGTGTATACATTTATGCTAATCATATACTACAGCCGTGGGTTCCTCTATCAATATGAAATGTTTTGTACTTGCTGTTTTTGTGCATCTTGTATTGTTATGTGCAATATACAAAATAATGTGTCTAACTATGCCATTTATGCTTTTGAAAGAAAAAGCAAATTACTTACTGAAGAGAATGGCATTTGCATGCATGTGTGTCAGCTTTCAAGCCATTTCCCTCTACAAAATATTGCTTTCTACACTTAGAAAATGCATCCATCCATCAGTTACAAACCATTTCAAAGCACTTTATGAATCTACAGAGCAAAATGTACTTATCTTACATTGGCAGTGTCCCAGCTGTTACAAAATTGCTATTGTCCTAATACTTACAAGGCAATTTTAGCATCAGTTAATAATTTTACAGGATAGATAACTTCTAAAGCATTATAAAATGACAGACATTAAACAATAGCAACTTAGCATTTTTTGAAACAGTTCATGACAGCTTAAAAACTAAAGTGATTTTAATGTATAGTCTACGCAGTTTTAGTTTCTCATTGACAATTCCTTTAGAAGATAAAAATGTGAAAAATCCTTTTAAATAGTGGGTGAAAGAATAAAACAAATTTATCTTTAAAAGATATTCAGTAAAAATCTCAATTAGGAATAATGTCGCAAATCTTCCTGTACAGATAGTAGGTGACATGAATTAGAATTTACTTCGGCAGAAAAAAAAAAATGACGGTATCATTTAATGGTAGGGTACCACAAAATAAAAAAGGCATATCTATTCATTAAATCTAATACAAAAAGGAAAATATAGTGAACAGCATTTTATATAAATCAGTATGCATTATTTCTTCTCAAAAACTCTTTTTTATCGACCTTAGTTTAAGAGCTTCAGTTAAAGGCAAATTCTAGTTAAATTGTTACCTTTAATCTTGTTTAAGTAGCCATTGCGGCCAAATGTTCACTTTTTGGTTAGACATTTCATTTACAAGTTACCTAATGGACAATACAACCTGTGATAGCAAACGATTTGTAGATGTGTAAAGTGTAAACTGTTCTAAACAAATTAAATTAACTGATATTTGAGGTTTTACTTTGGTAATAACTCAAAAGGACCTTTTCAGTGCAACTAATGTACATCACAGTGGCCTTTTTTGTCAATGTACTATTAAGTTAAGCCAATTGTACCACTTGCTGTCATACAGCACAGGTAATTGACCACCTCATCAAACCAAGCAAGAAGAATCCCTTAGTGCCTAATTACTACAGTCTTCTGTACTATTGAACACATTAAAGCAACATTAATGTATTGTGCTATATACATCATTACCCAATAGTATTAGAAGGTCCTTGTACTGGAGAAAGGAGTTCTGATTGCAGTACAGCTATTTTCAGCATTCTGTCAATTTAACTTTCAAAACACATAGTGTTGCAAAGAATGGTTTAAACAGTTATCCAAAGTGAAAATATCAATAAATACTGCAGTTCTGCTTTATCCAAATATCATGAATGTTAGAAATCTGGGAAGTGTCCAAAGTGAGGTGTTAGAACAGATCTTAGGGTTCACCAAAGCAAACGGTTGAAGTGGTGACCCCAATCAAGAGGAAAATAGGCAATTCCTGACATGCTGCTATTCATTTATTCACAGATTTTTTACCTAATGGAACATTATTTAAAACTTTTTGCATAGGAGTAAAGCCTACAGAAGTGTGTCCAAATGTGATGGGGGAGAGGAAAGTTCTCTCCTCAGATGATTCAAATATGCGAAGTTGCCATACCTACATTAGGCAAGGTTTCTTTTCCTTTCGAAGCCATGCTTACTCATGTGAGGGAGCATACCCTTGCTGGTTTGCTCCCACAAACAGGTCTGCAGGGACAAATATGCAAGTTAACACAGGCGGAAGTACTGAATTGTACAGAAGCAGGCTGATGCCAAGGATCTTCAGAAGAGGTTGTGCTCATATAAGGGACACTTATTCTTTGTGAAAGATTACGTGTACCATGTCATCACCTGAATTCCTTAATAGACTCTCACGTTAAAAGAATCTCTTCCTTTGAGAACCTCTTCCTTTGAAGCAGCCAACTCATGTCATAAATTCTCCCAATGCAAGATTGCACTTATGGTTACATCTCATCTTTGTGACTGTCAGGAGACTAAGACCCCAGAATTTGCAGCTGTGTAAAAAAATATATATATAACTGTAATCTACCACCTTCTCTTTCTGTTTCATGCAGTGGGTGTGGAGGAGACTCAGCTGCTACCTTATTGTCGTGTGAAACTTCTAAACTCAACATTTTTAGACGGGTGTGTAGAGAGAGAGAGAGATCACCTCATTATGAAAGAAAATACGGTGCAGAGACAGCTGCCATAACAACTTAATTTTTCCAGATTACTGTGGACTGTCTCCAATGGTATCACACAGTGGTAAATAAAAACAGGTTGGTTCACATGCTGGTTTGTATGAGAGGAAGATAAGCTCTGTATTGGTTAAACTTAAAACAACCTATCTGTACACTGCAAGGATGATAATCAAAAGTTAACTGATGGACATTTTTAGGAAGAATCATTTTCTGCCCTAACCATTCTCCACCATTGTGTAGCTACTAGTATTTTGAGTTTCTGACAAAGCCTGTCATTTCTGGATTCATAACCAGTTATCAAAGAACCGGGGACACAGGAACCACCAGCAAGTATCTGTGAACTACCTTCAGCCTCAGTTGCTCTGATGTTCCTCAATCCCTACCTTAGAGTCATCAGAAAAAAACTAAGAGTCCAAACGACTTGATATAGTTCATCCTCTCTAGACCTCTTTAAAAGAACAAGCAATCCTTTTAAGAAGGATAAGGTACTTGACAAAAGGCCCCCTCTATTCTCTTTCCCAGCTTCACCTGGATGGAGCAGCCTCATTGTTGTTTTGGAGACCTAATTCCTTCAGACACCAACTTCATTCTGTTCAGTGGGTTTCTGAGAGGGTTTTAGTCTGATTGTCCTGAATCCATTCTGACTCTAAAAAAACATATTTTAAAATTTACCAGGTTAGGAAAGCTGAATTTTTCCCTGGAAAATATAAAAACTAAAAAGTTAGACTTTTATTATCTTGCGTTTTTTTTCCTCCCCGGTTTCAACTATTTCTGTAACAGACTCTACATTAATAATTAGCAACTGACTCATGTCTTCAGGTAACATTCAAGATGTATTACTCACCAGTAGCTTATCCATTTCTGCATTTTCATCATGGAATATTTATTCTGTCCTGCATATATGCTATATCGCAACATTTATTCTTGGCAGAAAGCATCAACAGTTAATTGGTCCATACTTAGTATCTCACACAGAAACAGTGACATTTTGAAAAATGTAAATTGTAGAGAAAAGGTGTTGATAAAATATATTCTAGAAATAGCAAAAACTTCATGTGTGTTCCAGTCAACCATTTCAAGCTCCTGAAAATGACTATTTTATAGAAGCTGAACCTTTGTAGGAATATCTTTCTATATTCTCTCATAATGAGAAAGAATTATTCCGTCTTGCAAGATACACGGAACGTATCACATTGCTACTAGTTTATTGTATTGCCAGCATTTCAAGCAAAAGATGTGTTTATCTATCTCTTCTCTGCAAAAATTAACAGCTGTTTGAATGCTAGTATGGGAAATAGCTGTTTGTGAAGTCGTGAGGCAGGTGGGTAAAGGCAAAACATGGAAATTAGAATTATGTGGTAATCATGGGGGGAAATAGAGTAACTTGGGTGAAGCACCATTTTCAGTTCAAAATTCTAAATGAGCAGTTGAAATGCAGATGTTAGCCCCTTTGACCCTACTGTTACATAGTTTACATAGGTACATAGTTATAAACATCAGAGATTTCATCTTCTAGCAAAAATCTATTTATACACTATCAAAAACCAGGAAAATCAATATGCATTCATATACCAATGCATACACATGTACATTTGAAATGATAAATTTATTCTAATATTAGCATGCTGTAAATGTTCAGATTTTCTTTTTTTGATGTTTTATGCTTTTACATATAAATTAACATTTGCTCTTATGAAATATATCATAGTCATCCATATATTTTAATAGTTGTTTTGAATAAGGTACGTAATTTGAGATCAAAAGTAGTTGGGATAGAAGAAAAAAAATCAGAAAAGTTTCATTGATGATTTGAAAATTTTCACTTCTTTGAAATGCTTTCCTTTTAGTACTAACAATTAAGGGTATTATAAGGATAAGTCATATGTCAAAAATTCAATTTTCTTCCTTAGTGATTTCTTCTCATAAAAGATACTACCTTTTTTCCCCTAAATAAGAATGTGTCTTTTTGCTTTTTTCTGAAGGACATTTGCTGGCACTTCTTTTCACTTATGTACTAGTTGTATAGTACACAAATTGAATAACTCCTGGAGCAGAGTTGGATTCAAGAAAATAAATCTTAACCACTCACAATATACTACTTCCAGAAGAGAAGGCAGCTTGCATATTTAACAACTTTATTCTCATCATTGAAAATTGTTATGTTGCCACATTTCTTTCTTCAGGTTTTAGTCAGTTTTTTTCTATTATTATGTTTATGCAAAAGAAGTTTGGAGCAGACACAATATTCTCTCATTCTAAATATGTTTTACTGCTCTTTATTTTGCTTTACTCTTACCCTACTCTTTATGCTTCCAGAATAATTTTAAATTGATCTCAGTTTAACAAGATTAAAAGCTGTAGTGTTCAAAGCCAAAAAAAAAAAAAAAAAAAAAAAAAAAAAAGGAAAAAGTTACTGTTGAGTCACAAGATATTGGGGCAGTTCCTTTGTATTTTGCTCATTACTCACTCATGTGTTTTTCATTTTTCCAGTGGTACAAATCCTTTTTAATGATGGTTTGTATGAGTACCAGATAGGACCTTCTGTTTCTTCGATGTTCTTTCAGTTTTCCCTTCAAGGCCAATGTCATTGTGAAGCTTTCAACAGGTAAATTAGATCAAAATTTCCACATCATGTTTTCTCAACACTAAACAGATGGAAATTCACAAAAAAAACATGAAGCTGCACTTACCACAGTTCAAAATATATTCTGACAGACCTCTGCTTACACTGACAGGACCAAAAATGATGGTTTCCTGTTTATCATTGTTTTAAATTGGGACATCTAGAAAAAAAAAAAACAGAAAAAAACTAAGTAGTTTTTTCAATGTGTCCTGATGATCTGGTTGCCAAAGATAAGTACCAACCATGTGCAATTTGAATGTGTACATTTATAAAAGGAGAACAAATTTCATAATCGCAGAATCATAGAATGAATGTCTTAACATCTATATGAGTGGCTGAAAAGATTTGCTGGATGTCTCTAAAGTTATGTGAAAAGCTGTTTCCTGACGATTTCCCAAGTTGGACAAAGACTAAACCTTTTATGTAAGTCTTTCTTACCACCAAATATGTACTTACCATTGCAAACTGGAGAAACTAGCAGCTATGAATCATGTGTGAATTCAACATCTCAAATATTGAAACTCCTAAAAAATCTCCATATTCAGTGAATAATTTTTTTTCTTATACACTTAAAGAAAATACATTGTTCTTTCACTTCAGAACTGAACGAACTCCCTTCCCATATTTGTAAGAAGAATACTTGATTGCAAGTGTCCTATGCGTGACATTCACCTTCTCCTTTATGAAAGAAACACTGCATGTTTGCAACATTAACTCGTGAGGCCTTGAGGATGGTACTCCACACAGATGTGCACAACTGGGTAAGGAAGTTGGCTGCCTACAGGGAAGAGTGAACTAGCAGCATATTTGCTGGTCTCGTAAAGATAGAATAGTAAACAACACCCCTAAAGTGGAATCACTGAGAGGATACTTTTAGTCAGGATATAGCTCCAAGAGTCAAACTGCCAAAGACAAAAGTCCACTTGTGAAGTCAAACTTTATTTGCATCCTATGGGTGTCTTGCAGCCTACTGTAAAAGAATCAAACTTAATCACCCCAAAGTGAGGTATGAGGGGTACTATCACTAAAGAAAATCTCATAGAAAAGTATGTTTCTGAGCTTCTCTCCTCAAGGGGGTGGGACGGAAATCAAACCACCACAAAAAAAAAAAAAACTGCTTAGCTTTTATTATAACTGAAAGAAATACAAAACAATGAAGCAATGTTCTACAAGTGCCCAAGAAGTCCTTGCAAATTAATGATTTCCACAGATTTCAGCTTGTAAAAAGTGCTGGGAAACATGTAGTCTTGGGCCCATGTTTTATGGTGAATGTCCTCTTTCTCTGAGAAAAAAAATAAAAAACAAACAAGCAAGTAAGAAACACAAACCGTTCACTGAGGCCAACAAAAAGATCTCAACTGCCTGATAATGAACATCAAGAAACATAGACTTTAAAATGTGTGTCCTGAAAATGTACTTCTTTCTGGTTTGAGATGTTTGCCTGTAAAGAATTTTGTTACTTTACAATTGACTTTTGTTTTCTTTGTTTAATTTTAAAAATAAACTACTAAAAACCCAGATACAAAGAAGGAAAAAATAAAACCCTCTCCTAGTAACATTTATTTGCTATATCCACATAATCTCACCTGCCATGTTGACCAACTCAGCCTAACCAAAACCTATTCTTTCCACAGGAAACAGACTGTAAAGAAAGGCACTCATGTTCTCTATAGACAGCATGGAAAACACTGCCGGTCAATACTATGCAATATATAACAGATAATTATGAGCTGAGTGTCCAAATTATAATCAGTTTGACAAATGTCCACAAGCATCTTCAGTCTATTCTATATTTTCACTAAGACAAGGCAATCATACAACCAGACAATTCCATCAGGGAAGCTTGTTAGCTGCTTAGTCTGTTAAACCCTGGTTGCCATAGCATCTAGAGTTGAAAAAGCTGCAGATTGGCATGAAAAAGCATGTCGACAATTGCCCTGTCACAGCATGCAAGCCAGGTCTGCTCAAAGGCAGCACACTACAAGTTTTCTTTCCCAGTTTGCACTACCCCATGCTGTTTAATAATATCCATTTACTGGTATTGGGATTGATCTAGTGCAGTGTAAAATCCACATCTACTGAGATTTTGCTTTTCACGTGGGGGAGATTCTTTAATAAATAACCACAGAACAATTAATTTTTAAAGAAAGTATTGTAAAAATTGTAGGAGGTATGTCTGATTTAACAGAGAAATAATCCAAACTTCTAATGAACAGATCTTTAGCAAGCCAATCAGTTCCACAAAGTTAAAAAAAAAAAAAAAACATTGTTCAGAGGTTTTCAAACAGTTTTGTTGCTTGTAACTAGTTTCATCAAATGTCATAATATACTGGTTTGCATTTGTCATAAGCAAAATCTAAACATTTACTATGGCTATACTTTGGTTTTAATTGTATGCTTTCTATAATTAAATAAATTATATGTGCTACAAATTAAAGAAAATTCATTTCATAATTAACATATTAAGTCAAATAGGCATTAGTGTAACTAAATAACAGCAAAATATTTTTTTTAGAATAAACCTATTGTGCAGTTTTAATAGTAAAAGTTAACATTATTTGTAACGTCAAAGACCTTCCTCCTCTGAAAAGTGTATTTTGGTAACACATTCATATTTAGTCTTAAATATGGATCACTACATAATAAAAAAGTTCATTAGTCTTCTTCATCAAAGTGTCGGAGTGACAAAAATTTTAAAAAGTACATAACTAGTGGGCCTTACACAAGTGTTTCCTATCAAAAGTTTACACTTGGTTTATTCACTTTCCCTTCCATTATCGCCTTCTAATCTGTTCTGTCACTTCATTTTACTTTTCCTTCAATGCCACAACTGAAGAAAACCTTGAAAACTACATACCCAGGAGCACAATTGAACTGGCAAACCCAAGAGGATACTAGCATGGATCTTTTCCCACATTTTCCAATAGTATTGTTTCACTTTTTAATCTATCGATATCATGCAGACGTGTTTTACTACAGCTCTCACTATCAGTTATTTTATCCTAGTCATCACAGGTCTAGATACATAATTAGAGAAAACATAGGAGAAGTTACATCTTTCAGTAAAATTAGCAGTCTCTTAAACCGTTCGTAAGAAGTTAATCTTTCCAAAGGTATTTTTTTAATGTGTATTTATGATCCCAGTGACAGCAAATATCACTAAAATTTTAAAAAACATTTCAGCTGAAATTTTTACTTTAAGTTGCCATGTGAATTGCAGAAACAAAAAAACTTTGGTTAATAATACATTTTATCATAATTTTTATTGTGTCAAGTATTTAATGTCTATCATATTTTTATTTTCTCTGAATTTTCTTCATCCTTGTACTGTTTGCAACTTAGCTGTAATCATAAATATGAAATTTGACTGAATTTCTACACAGACTGAGTTCAGAGACAACATTTTTTCTTTGAAATCTGTATCTGTGTATATTTATAATTTTGGGGTATTTAATATTGAGAATATTTCTGTAAGTTTTACTGGGAATTTTTAAGCATCTTAATGGAATCCTGAATCTGCAACTCCACAGCTGCCCCCACAGAGTACAAGATGTTATCATTCAGAAAAACTAATTGTAGCTTATTAGGGTTTTTTTCAAATATTTAAATACTGTTTATTAAATAAACTATGCATTTACCTGCTGCAAACCAAAACAACTATCTCCATTTTTCAAGCAGAACATCTTAAAAAAATAGCAGATTTTTTTAAGACTGGCAAAACAATAAAATTGTCAGATAAATAAAGGATGTAGTCCACCATACAAATAAACCAGCAGCAGAATGTAGCTCAGCACACAGGTAAACTGTTTGACAGTTCACTTTCCCCTGTTTTTGTGATGTTTCCCCTAATTAAAATAAAGAATTGCAGGATTATTTTGCAAGTATAAAAAAATGGTTCTTTTGGAAATTCTCAGATGAAAAGCAGTATGCACCTGTGAGGAGCAGTGCTTTCACATTAATGTTCAGAAGTAAGGCCCACGTATTTTCTTCTACTTCTATTTGGGTGAGTGAGTACACACGTGTAATTTGGAACAAACGGAGGAAAGCGCGACAAGAGGAAGCCTGAATGCAGCACAGCTTTACTTTGCTCTGATGGAGACTCTCACTGTGGACCCTATGAGGAGAGCTAGAAGGAGGTAAACTACGTGAGAAAAAGGTGGGTGCAGCTGGTAGCATGCTAACATTGATGCTCCACACAACTTTCTTTGCCGTGATGTTGCAGGACAGCAGCACACTGGCACATTGTGGAGAATATAATGGAAAGGCTCCAGGCCATCAGTAAGGAAAACCAAGGAGTAGCTCAGCAGTGTTCCTTCACCAGAGTGAACATTTTCTGCAGGTACTCAAGCTGCGTGAGAAAGAGAAATAGCCCCCTTTGCTCCCTGAATAGCCTTTCTGAGGAAGGAATGAGTCAGGCTCTGTGGGCCATCTCCTCATACGAGCCTCTGAAATCAACTGAAACAGGCATACGCTGATCTGCAAAAGATCAAGCCAGAGTTGTTAAGTTCTCTCTGGTTGTAATTAATTCTTCCTGGGCATCCCTATTTTTATCAATAGGGACACATGGACCCTAACACTGCAAGTTCATTTTACGGATTCTTTTTTTATCCGGCTATTGGTCAGTAAACAGATTGTACGAGGTCACATTGTGCACTGGAGGCACTGTCATGGGTGCTAGAGAGGAAACCTTTCCTATCCATGAGAGATGTCTACAAATGTGAGGTCACTGGACCCACTCAGGATCCTTGCAGTATTCTGGTACTGGCCTCTGTCTGTTATTCCAAAGACTGTTTTCCTGCTTCTACATCCATTTCATCAGTACTTATTCTGTGTTATTAAATGTACACAAGAATTTAATATGCAAAACACTCCATTTGCCTATTTTTATTATAAATTTCTCTATTACTTAAAATGAGTAGTGACAGATTATCCTTTTGTTAGACAGTACACGATTTACACTAATATTATCCTTCTTTTTAAGATACTTATTTAGAAACATGCTTATACCTTTTTGTCTTCTAATTAAAGCAAAAGAAAGATTAAAAAAAAGATCATCACACTTGAAATTCACTGACAGGAAAGAGTGGTTTAAAATAACAGTAAATACAGAGCTTTTACAATAGATGTGAATGATACTGCAAGTCAAATAGTTCTTTAAAACTCCCACTGCAAATTTCCTCATAAAATAGATTTTTTTTTCTTAAATCTAAACCTTTTCTACAGTTTCTGTGAAGTCAAATAGCAAAATAAAACTTGAATAACAGAACCATTCCTACTGAATTAAAAAAAAAAAAGCATTGCTCTGCACTAGCTTGTATTTTTCTTTCACATTTTGCCTTATTGTAAAATTTTCTTCAACTGACTGAAAGCACATTAACTGTTAGATAGGCATCACACTGGTGTCTCCATGCTGTAGCTTACAGCCGTGAATTTGCTACGATCTGTTTAATCATCAGTGTATTGATTTTCCTCAGCTTTCCTTCATTTTAGCCCCATAGCAGGCTTCTGTAATTTCCTTTGGACAAAGTGTAACCAAACTGTGCTAAGTGATGTTGATTTGCAGGCAAAAGTAAAGGGGTAAATATAAATTAACAAGCTATAAACATTTTACAAGTGGGGAGTCAATAAAAACAGTGTCTGCAGTTCTTTAAAAAAAATTATTTGAAGCAGATTGTTAACAAAGGTGTCCAAAGAAACTGACATGAGTCTGAGAATAATTTTTGCGCTTTGTGATTAAGAATTGATCAGTCTAAAAGCCTCTGATGCAACTGAATCACCCATAAGCTGCTGGACTGAAAAGGCTCAGCAGGAGCTGGTATTTGTTTGTTAAACTCCCATGATTCCAAGTAGATAATTGGTCTGTGAAGTTCATGGCAGAATCTGAATTTGCTTTCTTGCTTCCCAGCTGGCTGAGCACTGGTTTAGAGACTTCTGTGTACAAATTTAGCCAGCAGCAAACCTCACATCTTTAATGTAAAAGGTGTTTTGTTGTGTTTTTCAGGTGCTGAGTGGAAAGCCCACACTCCAGCAGCTCATTAAAAGGGCCAAGTTACAGTACAGGTTTATTTCTGTCACAGCATTTCAAAAAACAGTGTCAAGGATTAATATGTTTCTTTGGTACTGGAAAAAGCCTGATGCCATCCCTTGTGAACTTTATCATCTGTTTTGTTGCCTGTATAAGATTCAAGCTCCTATTATATCCTGAAGTTACAGCTGTAAACCGGGGCTGATAAGAATTCAGAAAGCACTGCCAGAGCTTTCGGAGAACTAATTGTTCTACTAAGCAGCATCTTGTTTGTTTGCATTTCATTCCATACGTCACTCAGAGAACCAACTCTTCTTTAAAATGATAAAGCATGATAAATCTGCTGTACATTATCTGTGACAGGCACTATATTGTACAAATATGTGCAAGTAATGGAGTTTAAAAATCGCTCAAACTGTTACTTCTATTCTGTTGTTCCTTATGAATAACTATTTCTGAACATTTATGGAATTCCTTCCAAGGCTTTTCATAATTCTGACAGTAAACCCAGATCTACAGATTGCCTAAAAAGTCATCTCCATCTGAAGACAGAGCCTGACAGTGTAATTGCGTGCTCTGGCCTGATCTGGGGAAAGCGTCCCTGTGCAAGCGCTCATGATTCACAGAGGCCCCCTCCTCCAGGAGCACAGGTAGCCCTGTTTCTAGAAAGTGCCCTGTGAATGGTGCACTGTCCTGAACCATCGGCAACAGGAAGGGACACCAGATCCCTTCCTACAGATGTTAATGCTAATGTCAGAACTTCTTGGGACCCCTAAGCCAACACATCTGAGGATAATGGTAGCTTTATCACTGCCTCTGACACCTTTGTGATCAGACCTAGAGACATTACAAAGAATTACAAGATACTATTTTAAATCACAAGCTAGAACAGATGGGCTTCACTGCATATTTATGAACTACCAGTATAATAGGATCATTTCTGGGAGTGGGAGGGATAAGACTGAAGGTCCACTTCCATTTATTCAGGATTTATGTAGGGAACAAATAATTCTGTCCTTTAAAGAAAGCTTGCTTCGTGTTCAAGCCTAAAGCAGGGCTCACTTTTTTCCTTGCTCACATGTAGTAAAAGACACTAATATGACTAGTTCCACTAGTTTCATGGGAATATTCACATGAAAAAACACTTAATCATTGGTACTGTGGGTAGAGTTCTGGTTATTTATCTTTTTGCTGTGATTCATTATTGTGTATGTGAAAATATGTTTCAATATAACATAATTCAAAGCCCACATCCATACAGAGAAGGATTTGAGGACCGAATGTAATCAGAGAAAGAGATATAAAAGATACACATTTTACTGCATGTCAGAAATTAGACAATAAACCCACATTATTCTTAACAGTAGTTCTTATTCCTAATTCTTTAAGTGCCACACCAGCATTTTAACCCATAATTGATTGTATATGATTGCCTGTACAATACATAGCTAAACAAACCCTTGTTTGCAGCTGGCAATTTATTGCCCTCCTGCATTACAACAAAGAAACCCAAAATGGTAGCCAAAGAGAAAACTGACAGTCAAAACACTCTTGCTCTCTTATTCACACTGTTGCTTTCTACCTCCACACTCCATTTTTCTCTAACAACAAATTTAACTTATGAATGAGAAAGGTTAAAGAAAAAATATTTAGTTGCCAAAAACATGGCAAAAATATTATAAAAAGATCTGTTACTGTTAAACACTGTATGTCCTCAGAAAAATGCTAGGAACCACAAGAGTTACACTTTTATCTAAGAGGTAGCATATGTGCCATATAATACATATGTTGCAATCACAGCAACTTATTTTGCATGAACAGCAGCAAACTCTGAAAAAAAAATTGTCCGGTGCTCAAATGAAAGCTGTCATCATGCCTTCATTTTAAATATGCATTCAAAGGGAAAGCAGTTTTGTATACTTTCCCTGACAGGTTGATTTTTTTATGGGTTTTTTTGGACAACAGTACCTGTTAGCATGGAAAGAAAAGAAGCACATTTAGATTTTTTCTATTATAAGATATTTTGAACAGTTCCATTATATCATCATTTTTTATGTGGAATGATATATGTTGAGTTAAAACAATTATTCGTGGTCACACTCTTTTCTTTCTTTTTTCCAGTGACCACTTAAAATTAGGGCTCATGTTTGCCTCATAACAGATAGCAAATTGGTATTCCCTTTAAATATTTGTTGTCCAAACATTAACAATGTGTACAATCTCTTCATCTACGAAAGAGAAATATAAAAATGTCCTGGAAGATTCTGGAAATCATACGCTGTATAGCTAAATATTGAATATTAAGTATTCAGCAATGTCTATTCTGCATGACCATGCAGTGTCCATCCATGCCACAATAAAGCTATTTTAGCTCTATCCTCATACAATTTGACCCCTGCATTTGTTGTGGCTCTGCTGTACTAGCAGTGTATATTCATATAACAAAACCAACATCTCTGTCCTAGACTGCTGCCCCTCTTGATAATGGACAAATATCTCTCTCCCCGGCTATTCTTCAAAAACTGGGATGGTCTTAACACAAAGTGGAAAACAAGAGTTCACAGAGCAACAAACTGTCCAGAGAGCACAGTAGTGGAAAGATATCCATAGACCCTGAAGTCCGGATCACTGTTTTCATACGCAACATTAATTGATCTCAGAAACTTAACACACACTAAAACCAGACAGATTTGTCTCCATATCCCTCCTATTAGAAGACTGTATCCAGAGCCTTTATGCTGCCAGCAATGATGGCAGATAGCCCAGCTACCAGCCTTTGCAGGTTACATTTGCTTCAGACCTTAGACAAGAATGATTGATATCAGCTTTTCAGGGAGGTTGTCTTCTTCAAAAAGCATAATGGCAGTGATCATAGAGCTTTAAGATCTGATTTATTAAACAGCACACTGATTTGGGTTTGTGTACTATAAAAACAGAGTGCAAATGAAACTAGCAAATACAAACTTTATTTCAAAACATTAATTTTATACAACATTCTTACAAAATCATGCCAAATTATGCTGAACTACAGGACAAGTGTGTTTTTCTAACTAGACGTATTGGTACAGTTTTAGATATATCACTATTCACTCATAATCTTATCACTCTGAGTCCAATGGTCTAGACCCTCAAAAGGCATGATGGCACTTAATTCCAAAAAAGACCTTGCCCCAAATTCTTGTGATGTCAAATTAACCATGTCTTAATATCTAATTGAAAGCTTATGAGAATTTCTGCATTTTGGTTCAAAAGTTATTTTGACCACCAAATATTCTTACATAGAAAATTAAACCCTCTCCTGTCCAGCCCACAAAAACAGAAATTTTATAAATTTGTTCTTAGGACTGCACTGCTAATTATACTCTGTTGATTTCTAGTCTTTCCTGGCATCAAGATGTTGGGCATGTACTTTTTTATTCTGAGTTGTTACAAAGAGTGCTCCTAAAGCTTCTGAATTGCTACACAATGTCAATGCTTCTAAAACTCCATGTTATCTTTCCTGAAGCCAATTCTTTTTTTTTTCTTTTCATTAGAAAGGTCTGGGTGACCACAGCAAAGCAACGTGAACACCTTCTCCAAAGATCCACAGGACTTTGTTCTCAAAATTTGCGAGAGGATAAACAAGATTTCCAAAGAAGAGAATCCTTTGAAGTGTGAAAACATAACACATACATAACAATAACACAATTTCAAGGAAAAATAAGTGTATGATACTTCACAAAGAAAGAACTTTTAATTCCCTGAAGGACAAATTTTTTTAAAAAAAGAAGTTTTAAATATTATTTTTCAAAAGAACTTTCCAAATCCTTTTTTTCCCTCTCCAAAAAAATAAATTACACTCTAATTAAGATATTTTTGCAGTTAAAACAAATACCTCTGCAAATACTAGTAGACCCATAACTTTGTATCACGTAATTTTTCTCCTGACTGTTTGCCCATGCTGCTGCCTTCATGGTCACCACAGAGTCTCAATAACACATGGAAGCATGCAGTTAGGACAGTGAGGGGGGAAAACACTCCGTGACATGAAGCCATACTACTTCATCCTTTAAAGCTCTTGGGAGTGCAAGTGTTACTTCTGGCAAGCAGATGAAGAGTCCTCCACTGACAGGCTACACAGCTGCTCTTTAGCCACATCTTTGTGTGTGAAATACAATCTCACAGAGCCTAGCTGCTCAGAGCCTAGCTGCTGAGCCTACCTATTCAAACCGGGCAGCAGAGTGAGACTGAGGTTTTATTCAGTGCTTAAATATGAAAATGACTGTAATATGCGTGATGGACAAGGACTTGGAGAACAGTAACTCCAATAGATCTGAGTATTTGCACACATACACATTCTATTCAAAGCATCTGTAGGCTATAGAATGCTATCAGAAGACTAATATATCCCAATCAGAAGGGATTTATTTATAGAGAACGCTCTTTTCGCAGTGTGAGATGCCTCATTAACTTGATTCAGCTTGCACACAGCAAAAATATTCCCTCCCTCTTCAGATTTTTGATAGGGAATTATAATTTCTTGTTTCATTTGTTAAAATCCTTTCGTTATGAGGACATTTCAGAAATGCTTTATTGCATGACTTTTTTAAAATGGCAGACTATTAATTTTGACCAAAAGGCTCTCCTTTTGCTGATTTCCTCTTAAGAGAGATACCAGAGAGGATTGTCCTATTTCTTCTTTTCATTTGCTTCTTCCAGAAACCATTAATAGCCAACATTTGATCCTCCCACACAAAAGTTCATGATAGCAAAGTTGAAAGAGTTCATCATGCTATGAACTGATTATAACTTTGGTATGTCACTGTTACTGTCACTATAAAGCTGAGGGAAATTATACTGCAATAATTTTATGTAAATGTAAGTACAAACTCCTTCCTGGAAGATTCAGGGAATCTATGGACTTAGAAAATTTGCAGATTTTAAACTCATTATTTCAAGTTAGTTGTGGAGTTATCATCAGAACTTGGTCAGGAGAAAATGGCAAAAGAGTGTAACTCTATTTCTGGTGGTTTAACATTTATCTCTTGATTCCATAAAGCAGCAAATCTTAAGATCCCTTGCTCACTGGTTTCAGCTCCACAGCCTGCTCTCATTACTGATTACAATTAAAGAAAAAACAGAACAAAATGAAAGCATCCAGAAAAAACATATGAACCTAAGAATGTATTGAATTCACTGAATTCCAGTCACATGCTTACACAGCAGACAGGGTCTCTCTAATGACTGGAGTGCAACAGGTATTAGGAGCTGCAGATGCTATTTTTTAAGAAATGAATAGACAATGCATTCTTCAGTAGTTGCAGTTCATTTCATTTATAGCTTCATTTTAAATGACTGATACTAATTTGCTCCAGTAGGTCACTAATCAAAATCTTATATCTTAAATTCTTTCAGATCAATACAAACTCCTTTTTTAACATCTCTTACAAGAAAAACAGTGTTTACATGCACTTTAACCATTCCGACTACAAGCCTCATTCTGTTTTCTTAACCATTCTATTTTTCAATATCTGAATATAGAGAACTGTACTGTAGGAATGGCTTATCAAATTTATTTCTGAGTACCGTTTGGGAAGGTGACATGGAAATAATTCTTTCCACCAAAAGTAAGTTTGTTGCAATATTGACTAAAGGAAGATCCCATTCTCTAAGAATCCATTAAAAACAACCTTCATTTTAAAAACATGGTAAATATGAAGTCAGTTTTAGTCTCAAGAGTAATCTGAAGGCTAGTTGCCTAAAACACAGAATTACTGAATGTTATGATTTTGTTGCAAACTGTCATGATAATCTGGTGGTTTACTGAAAACAGGAATGAAAGCTATGAAAGTTGTGAATTTTAAATTTTATTTATTTTTTTAAAAAGTTCACTTCTGTGTGCTACAAAAATATCTAGGCAAAAGATTTTGAAAATATGATCTGAAATAACATGAGCCAAAAGCATCATAAATATCTCTGCCTCTATTCCCATGTCTGTCTCTGCCTCTATCTCTACCTTTCTCTCTGGTTGTGTCTCCCATTCTCTTTCTCTCTTTCTTCAGCTGTGTCACATTTTTAAGGACAATCTCATTATTTCTGCACCCCTTATGTAGCTTTTCAAAAATTCAAGTATTTACATAATATTCTGGAATCTGAAGGACTTTGAAACACAAAGAAATTATTACAGAGCAATCATTTACCAGATGTGCTCTGATCTGTGCTAAACATGTCTGAGAAATCCCGTAGCACACATGATAATAATGGTGAGATACTTTGAACTAGCTTCACAGTCAGCAGAAAGGCTCAAACACTTAACCTGGAGCAGCTGATGCATGACAAATCAATAATTATGCTAATTTTAACACAAAATTATTTCTTCTCAAGCTTTTTAGTTAGACAGGGTAAAAAAAAGTTATGTGTACACTGAAAATACTGTTTAGCACCATTTGGATTAGAAAGGAAACTGATTTGATAAATCTTCAGCAACAATTTTGGTGCAATGTAATCCAAGGGTGACAAGGATTTATTAGACTGTAAGTGCCCTGGCATGACACAGAATGCCCAGGCCACAGGCCAACCTTTCTCTAAGAAATATGAAAATGTCATACATATCTTTTTGAGCCAAAAAAATGTTTTTTATTTCTGTCTCTAAGATTGCTTTTTTCGTATTTTGGCAATGCAGCCATGCTAATTTCTGTCTGTATTTCCTTCCTTGGTGCATTAATGCTGATGAGCCTGTGTAATTTCCTCAGTGATGAACAAACCTGCCATTAAAAAAACTGTTTAACCTAAAACATATAACAAGTATAAAAACAGCAGCAGTTCAGAAATGAGCCTGAGTTTCCATGGAGGTACTATAGATCTTGCTTGTGTTTTAATTAGCTTCTCTGTTCTTTAAAAGTGCATTCTGGCTAATCTGATGATCTACTGACAGTACAGACTGGTTTCCTAACCATAGATTCCTCTTTCTTCCTGTGTATAGTGACTGAGACAATCAGGATGACCAAAAACCAGAATCTGCACTCTGCTCATGAAAATCCATACAACACCCATCAAAATGGAATTTGCCCAAATATGATGTCCTGGAAAGTGGGAGTAATAATAATAATAAAAAAGGAATTTAGAGATTTTAGAAGAAACGCTTCATTTTTTTCCTCCAGTTTTTTATATTAAAAGACACTGATGGTATTTTTTTTCTCTAATAGCTCCCCAACTAATGTAATCTTAATTAAAAACTTACCTGTAAGGAGTACAAGATGGCTGCAATCAGCTGTTTAAATTAATAAATGAGATTATACACATTAATCATTAAATCTTTCTACTAAAAGACACTTATGGTAAATTTGTAACAAAATCTGGATCATTACTACATTAAGGCCAGCTAAAAAGGACAGATTCTCCAGAAAGCCTGTGAATTTCATCAACCCGAGTGAAAATTTATTTTTATCCCTTATTTTCATATGTTTACCTCCTCAACAAATTACTCCTTTCTTCAGATGTGTGAGAGCCTCCCAGTCACATTTTTCCACTGCTTCGTGTACCTGTAGATACCTTCTTCGCTGGCTCACAGGAATGACATTCAGCATGGCCCAACCTTTCCAAAGGATCACCAGAAAGAATGGTAATTTGCAAAAGAGTACTTGAGATTGTTCTGGTACTGATCAGCTCCTATATAAGAGAAGATCCCATTAAGCTTTCTATACACATGCTTTTTAAATACTGGTCAGCCTCCTCCCAACCAAGAACTCCAGTCATCCTTTGTTTGCAAACAGTACTTTCTCACTTCTCTCTTGAGTTTGGTTCACTTCCTTATTATCTTGTGCCAGCTTCAGCTTCTCATGTTCTGTCTTGTCATGGATGAGCAGACTTTATTAGCAGCTCAGAATGTCCCAGGTATGGATAGATCCTTCCCTAGTGTTTTATCTTCAGAACAGATTCAGATAATTTTTGTCAAAAAATTTATCCCCTTGTCTCCTCTGGAGCAATGAGGTATCATACGTATTACACCACAGTTCCTCAGGCTTAGTTTCTTCCATGCTATAGAATAGAATCATAGAATCATAGAATGGTTTGGGTTGGAAAGGACCTTAAAGATCATCAAGTTCCAACCCTCCTGCCATGGGCAGGGACACCCTCCACTAGACCAGGTTGCTCAAAGCCTCATCCAGCCTGGCCTTGAACACCTCCAGGGATGGGGCACCCACAACTTCCCTGGGCAACCTGTTCCAGTGTCTCACCACCCTCACAGTGAAAAATTTCTTCCTAATGTCTAAGTCTAAATTTACCCTCTTTTAGCTTATACCCGTTACCCCTTGTCCTATCACTACACTCCCTGATAAAGAGTGCCTCCCCATCTCTCCTGTAGGCCCCCTTCAGGTACTGGAAGGCTGCTTTTAAGTCTCCTCGGAGCCTTCTCTTCTCCAGGCTGAACAACTCCAACTCTTTCAGCCTGTCCTCATAGGGGAGGTGCTCCAGCCCTCTGATTAATTTCGTGGCTCTCATATGGACTCTCTCCAACAGGTCCAGGTCTTTTTTATGTTGGGGGCCCCACATCTGAACACAGTACTCAAGGTGGGGTCCCACTAGAGCAGAGTAGAGGGGGAAAATCACCTCCTTTGACCTGCTGCTAATGCTTCTCTTGATGCAGCCCAGGACATGGTTGGCTTTCTGGGCTGCAAGCGCACACTGCCAGCTCATGTTGAGCTTCTCATCCACCAATACCCCCAAGTCCTTCTCCTCAGAGCTGCTCTCTATCCATTCTCTGCCCAGTCTGTGTTTGTGCTTGGGGTTGCCTTGACCCACGTGCAGGACCTTGCACTTGGCCTTGTTAAATTTCATGAGGTTTGCACTGGCCCACCTCTCCAGCCTGTCAAGGTCCCTCTGGATGGCAACCCTTCCCTCCAGCGTGTCCACCACCCCACACAGGTTGGTGTCATCAGCAGACTTGCTGAGGGTGCACTCCATCCCACAGTCCATGTCTCCAACAAAGATGTTAAACAACACTGGTCCCAGTACCGACCCCTGTGGAACACCACTTGTCACTGGTCTCCACTTGGACATTGAGCTATTGACCACAACTCTCTGAGTGTGGCCATCTAGCCAGCTCTTTATCCAGTGAGTGGTCCTTCTGTCAAATCCATGTCCCTCCAACTTAGAGACAAGGATGTCAAAGGCTTTGAACAAGTCCAGGTAGATGATGTCAGTTGCCCTTCCTCTATCCACCAGCGCCGTGGCTCTGTCGTAGAAGGCCACCAAATTCGTCAGGCACGATTTTCCTCTGGTAAAGCTGTGTAGGTTGTCGTCAATAACCTGTTTGTTATTCATGTGCCTTAGCATAGATTCCAGGAGGATTTGCTCCATGATCTTTGCCAGGCACAAAGGTGAGACTCACTGGCCTGTAGTTTCCTGGGTTTTATACTTTTATACTACAAAAATAGCCAGAAAATTTTACAATGTGTTCTCTGTGTGGCAAACTGATGCTGTCACTGGGGGAACTAACCTTCATTTATGGTATTTCACCTTTTCACTGAACACTAATCCAGGATCCTTGTGTATATTGTTGTCTTGACAGTTTCCAGTGAGTTTCTCTGTTAGAAGCGCTCCCGTTGTCAGAATGTCAGGCCTTAGATTCACGTGAGAGTATAATCTTTTTTTGATCCATCATGGATTGTCATTATGATAAATTTATTTCTCTGCAAACACCAAAATAACACTTGACATAAGTCAGATACCATGTCTTAGGTAACTTATGGAGGCCACCTACCTCTTAATCACCATTAGATTCGATGGCAACAATAATCATGTTAACCAGAGTTATTTTAAAGACAGGTTCGGAAAACATAGACTAGAAATGTGTTTCCTTGTTAGATGTGTTAGGCTTTTGTGAAATTTTTCCTCCTACCTCTGCAGTGCAATCTCAAGCAGTAAATAAGTGCCAAGAGGCTTGGACAACATGCACTAGAGGCACTCAGATACTCAAGCAACAATGTGGGAGTTCAGACAGACAGACAGATAGATGGACATCAAAGAACCTTGTGTTGATGTGGTGGTATCCATGAACTAAAAGAGCAGCCCCCACACAGCCTGAAGTGAGTCAGGCTGATTATAAAATGCAAGGGATGAAGCCTCCCACATCTGACTCTAAATTCCCATTCGTTCTGCTAGGAAAAAATCTTCACTTACTCAATCTAGCTTAAATGTTTTTAAGCACTGCTATGGTCAATGTGAGCCCCAGCAAAGCATGTTCAAGCCTTTAGACAATACTGCTTACTGGATTAGGTAGGAAAAGATTTTTTGAGCTATCACAGAGGGAACTAATTCTAAAAGAAGGACATGAATTAGTGTGTCTAAGCAGCAGAAGCAGACTAGAGAGCCAAAAGGACTTTCCAAGGAAAGCTGCAAAGGGTTGTTTGCATAGAAAACCTGGGAGGAAAAATGTTTTGGGGCAATAGGATGTAGAAAGATAGAAAGTTTCTCAGATCTAGAGGGAACATAAAAGACAAATGTGGGGTACTCTGGCTCATGAACGTATCATTTACATGAACGGCTTCCATATAAATTTTTTTCAGATTGCCATTAGCACTTTTCAGTAACCATTCTTCAAGCTGTAAAAAATTAATATATTTCAAGCCATATTACATCCGGGATGAACAGCAAGACTAAATCAGGCTGTACTTCAAGGAATGATGTTTGAGAGCAAAAGTACTTCACTCCCTTCAGCTCACACTGCTGAGAAAGTGAAAGAACATCATAAATGTAATGCCAGAATACATTAAGTAATAGTAAGGCAAAAACAAAATAATTTTTTGCTTACCTTCCACTCCCCAGATCCAGTCCAATAACTTCTGAATTGGACTCTTTAGCACTGGGCTCAAGGCATCACAATCAACTCCACAACTTCCACTGCCACATGCACTCCTCGCTTGCAATGACTCTCACTGCTTCACTCGTAACCCATCCTACCTATCTGCATGCAGGGACTGTGATTTGGAGAAAACTTACTATTAAATGAAGTGCAGGATTAAAGGCTGTATAATATTAGAAGCAGTGCAGGATTAAAGGCTCTATAGTATTAAAGGCAGCAGTGACTGAAAAAGTAACCAGCAAAAATGAGATGTACTTTGAGAGATGTACTTCTGTAGTCCTTAGACAAATCTTATTTCAGATTCTATTTTGTCTCATTTCCATTTAATTATGATTTGGGATTGTATCCCTCTAACTCTGTACTTCATTATTACCACAGCATATCTGGGCCTTTTTGAATGGCACTAATTGGCATCCTTGCTGGCAGTCTCAACAAAGAGGCCAAAGACTGCGTGTGCATGGAGAATGAATTGTCACCTTTGAAACTGTCTCTCTTAAATAGAGCAGGGGCATGGTGGAGATGCCGGGTTTGTGATCGTTGGTGATGCTGAACCCACTCCCTGGAGGCAGGCTGGGGATGTCACTGCACATGGAACTCTTCCTGCTACCAGCCCACCAGCCAGCCATCAGCCAAGCTCCACTCCAAGGGTCCTCACACACAGAAGTTAGCAGGACCAAAATGTAGACAAAGAGTGGACTTCACCCTCAGAGGGCTGTTAATCCTGTCATTTTTTAAAGTAGTAAAACTCAAATGTACAATTAAAATACAAATGTCCAAATACCTGCTACTTTCAGCTTGTGCTGCAGTATAAATTAGATGAAGTCCCATTCATATTGAAATGTAAATGAAAACCAGAAATCTAAAAGGTAAAAAAAAAAAAAAGGTCAGCTTGGAAAAAGATAACATTTTTCATCTGTGTAGAAGATAATGATACAATATTCAAGTTTTCTACTCTAAAGGTAATATTTTTTGTCTAAGTCAACATACTTTACCATTTTTAAACTTTTCTCATATTTTTGACAGCAGGTTTTCCAATTTTGACAGCTTTTAAAAAGTAATTTTAACAGATGAGTGATTTCTCCTCTCAGCAAAGTCAGATTATGTGAAATGTCAATGTAAAAACTATATACTGTGACACATAATCATTTTTCATTGAATTTACTTATTAATTTTACTTGCTATTGCTAACAAAATGTAAGTGCTTAGCTAATTGTATTCCTTATTTAAATTTTTTAACTTAATGTATTTTAAAATTGTTTTTTTTTCTGACTACAGAATTTCTCAGAGGCAGCTATAATTCGTCACCTTTCCAATTTGTTTAAAGAAGAAGAATTACAATTGATATTCCCAGCTGTGCGGCCAAGGAATGAATCAGCAGGGAGAGGTTAAACCAGCCTTCCATCCATAAGGGTGGGGTGTCTGATTTAAAGGTTGAACCATATCTGCAGAATTTTACAGGAATTTTTTTTTAGACATCGTGCATGTACTCCACAGAAAACTGCAGACTTTTGTTACTTGTGCTATCAGTTGGGCACCCTCAGCAAGAGTGAACTTAACAAAGGGGGAAAAAAATCAGAAAGACAATGGACAGCTCAAAGTTTTCACTTCTAAATCAGACTCAACTGAAGTGAGGTACAAATGAGTTGAATCATCTGCTGCCTCTAAAGAAATACAGTAGTTCTAAATCTAAGTTTTCTATTTCTGCAGTGAGTTTTATTTGCAAATTTCTATACCAGAAATCCAAAAGGATTATCTATTTCTACTCTGCAGGTCTAAATGGAAAAAAAAAAAATAAAACAAGTCCAAACACCTCACATGATCAAGATCAGCACTATAGGTAGATCCTGTCTTCAAAGCCTTCAGGATGTATGTCCAAAGTCATGGATTCACTGCAGTTTCACACACCAGTTGCAAAGACTAAAGTGCAATCCCAGCATAAAGCTCTTTCTTTATCTGTCTCTCTTCATCCAGGAAAATACTTCAAGGCCTGAGAGAAAGTACCCAGATAACAGAAAATTAAAAAGAAATAAAGATTTTCCCTCTTTATCAGCCCTTAAACCATCAAATAATCTTATGAAGTAAGGAGTATGCCTCATAGGAGGAAAAAGGCTTGGTGTAGTCCCTGTGTTGAAAGTATTTTCACTTAAGTGTCATTGCAGTCTATTTTGTATTCCATTTTGATCCATCCACTTCATAGGTTGCTCGGCCAAAAGCATGCTTGTGTTTGAAACTGCTGACAAACTTACCACAATGTAGGCTGCTCCTTCACAGCATTAACATGAAAGAGTTCTAAATCAAGCAATGTTCAATTATCCCTGAAAATACAGATGACTTAGTTCTTCCTTACCTTAATTGTTTTCCAGTAAAAGTGAAATGTGCTGTATGTAAATTAAATAATACCAAGTGTCAGCACTTAAAAGAAATGCTCATTGAGCTTCAGTAGAGTTTTTTTGTTGCAAATTTTGTTCATTTATTTTATAAGAAATTGTGTTTGTCTTAATTTGTTCCAAACACAATGCGACTGTGAGACACAGTGCCTACTGGCAAAGTTGGAATTGCTGTCAGCAGGAAATGGCAAACTAATAATAAATGGTGGTAAAATATTTATGTTATAGTTTACTGGGAAAATGAATGCATTTTCTATTTCACTTGTGCTTGAGACAGTACACAATAACATAGTTGTTTTACAAAATAAATGGACAGGACTCTAAACTCTGTGGTGACTTATCTTGTAACCATCAGCTGGAAATAAAAAAAAAAAAAAAGAGGAAGAATTTATAAAAATAGAGCCTTTTACTATCTCAAATTTAAGAAATTTTAACTGGGAGTACGCAGTGCAGTAATTAGTAGCATCTCACATTCAATGTCATTGGACACTAGTCTGATAGATCAAACGCTTGTGTATGTGGCCTACTTACTTAATTGTTCACTCATAATTTTCAATAACAGTGCTGTTCTCATACAGGGAGGGGTGGTCCAGAGCCACCAGAGTACTCTGCAGGATGGTGATGTTCAAGTACAACACTGTGTTTATGTACTCCCCAAAGTGTATCAAAGCTCAGATCCACAGAAATAAAAGAAAAGTCAAACAAAACAAGCATTAGACTGCGTAAAATAAGGTATGGACAAGGCAAACAGGTGAGGCATTGTTTAGGTGGATAAGGTAGATCAATATCTATGCTTGCAAGCCAGGAATTCTGCCTGCTTTCCTCTGGCACTATGCAGATCATCTTACGGCCTGCAGACAGACTGTCGCCTAAACCCAACTGACAGACAACCTATTTTACCCTTGTAAAAATCGTACCCATCTTCATTCTTGTGGCTCACAAGGGAAAAATAAAAGCCTCCGTGCCTGTACAAAGTCATGCTGAAGTGCAGGCATAAAACCACATTGCAGCTAACATTTATTTTATTATGTTAGTTACATTATGAAAGCAGTTAAGTTTTCTATTTCTTCAGTTACCGATGACAAGTCCATGCATTTTGCCTACGCTGTCTTATCAAAGCACACTGCAGTAGTCTTTCAGGGTTTGAAAAAGATTCATATGACAGGTTGATACTGTTCCCTCCTTTCTCTTCAAATGACCTGTTTTATTAGCTGAGATGTTTTGTGATTTGAGACAGGGAGACATCAAGAAGCTCTGACTGCACATCCTGATAACGTAAATTGGTTAAAGACCTTTCCCTTAAAAAATACGTTTTAATTTCAAGCAGGTTAAATTAATGTATGACCAGTTTAAAGAACCACTAGACTCCTTCAATAAAATTTTGAAGACCACCAGCCAGATAACATGGACCACAGCTACCAATAGCAGAAACTGAATTTTGTAGGAAACCAAGAAGCACTTCATTTCCAACACCAGAAGGTCCTATGGGAAAACCTGCCCACAGGAGGGATAAGCCGCAAATCATGCCAGCTTCAACACAGCAGAAACCATTCCTGCAGCCTGCATCTTTTAGGTCTTAGGTACACAGTGTCACAATTTGGGCTTGGGGAAGGAAGTGAGAATAAGTAGACCTTTTCAGACCCTCAGAGAAAACATAATTCTTGTTTTTATTAAAGATGTTAGTACAGATACTACATTCTGTTCACTTTCTACATTGAAAATGACACACTTTTTTCTTCATCTCTGAACTGATTATCTATTAAAATAGAGTTACAATTTCAAAAGAATGTCTATTTCCCCATTTTAGGAGGAAAATGTTCAGCTTTAGTCTCCAGAGTGTAAAAGGTCACCTTTGTAGACTGATACATATCATATCCCCACATAATGAGAACAAGCGTGCTTTTCCTCAGCACAGCCACCTTAGTTACTCATGTTGGAACCATTTTCCTGCCTTACCTTTCTTTATGGTAGAGGAAATGTAATTTACTTGTCAGATTGAAATGTTTGATATAAATCTTTAGCCTTTCTTTCAAACAGGTATTTCTGAAACATTATATTATAAACAACTGGCATGTTTAATTAAACAACTGCTTTATTTTCAGCAGCAGAAGAAGGTGTGATTATAATAATTGAATAGTAGGACCTGTGACCAAATTTAAAGAAAACATTTTCAGCTCAACAAGGAGGTATGATTTTCTTCATTTCAAAGCAAGCCATGTGACTAGAACTGAATCAAAATAGTTAACTCTCTGTCTTTGCAATTATTTAAAAATATCTTCATTGTAAAAAAAGTTAATAAATGCAATTTACAAAGTATGCCTTCCCACAATAATTTTTGTTTCAAATCACAAGCTGTCTAACAAATTAAAATTAGGCAAATAAAAGTCCTAGAGCAATTTATTTTTATGATGAAAAGTGTTTGAACCACAATTTTGGCATGTTAACTGGTACTTTTGAATTAAAATACTATGTTTCCACAAATGCATGATAGGACATCTTCTCTATGTTTTATAAGCATATTTTTGTAGCTAGACAGAGAACCAACACTTAAGCTCACATGGCTTGCTCGCATAAGAAGTCCCTTTGATATAAGTGATTTCACCAACATGAGTAAAGGAGCAAAATTTCACCTAAATTGAATAACAAATATCAGTTTGTATCAATTGTTGCTGGGCTTTATTCTGTTGTCTTGAAAACAGTTTCTGTCATTTCCTACATATATATTATTAATAAATTTAAATGTTCGTGATTTCCTATGAAGAGAAACAAGTTACAAGGTGTTAACAGGAAAAGAGATGAGACATAGAAAACAACTTTTTTTAAAACTTTCTTTTGCTTGTTTGAAATGAAGGAAAACAAGACATGCATAATTTAAATGCTTATGACCAAATGAAATTATCAATGAAAAAGGATAATTTTTTTAAAGGAAATATACATTGAGTTATGAACCTAATTACCCATCTTTAGATATGTTTATTTAGGTAAACAGATGAAATATTTTTGATACATATGTGACAATTTCCATGCTGTCATTTACATTGCAGAGATCATAGAATTTTTGCTTTTATCACATTCCCCCGGGTACTTTCATGTTTTCATTAAAAAGCAGCAGTTGAGAAAACATGTCAGATGTTAAGCACAAAATCCACAATGCAGCAACATGGAAAAAATGTAACTGTTTTGGAAGAAACGTTTTTAAGTCAAGCTACACACAGTCTTAAAGGACCTGCCAATGAATGTTAATTAGCTTTAAAATTACACCATGACATGACTTCAAGTGCTAAAGAACACTTCCTGATTTAGACGGTGTACACCAAACAAAAATTAACAGGTAAGGTTTTGACAAACATCCATAGGTGAAGTTGTGTTGGTATTTGGGATGGTTACTCCAGTGCTAGCCAGAAATTAAGCCAAAGGCTAAGTAATGTCAACAGGCAAGTTATGATCATTAAAGATGTGATTTTTTTCTTAACAACTGACTTAAAGTGAAGCTTATACTGAAGTGCAAAAACGTCACTGAGACTAGAGTGTTTCTCTTATAAAATATATATATATAGCTAATGAGACTCCTCAGGAATTTGAGTATATTATACTAGTTCATTGTATCATTATCCGACACACCTAACAGTTTGCAGAATGCTCATTAAGAATATTTCCAGTCACAATTAAGCTGAACATGAACATTTTGTAAGTAACCTAAAAGCATCACTAAATGTCAAAAGCATTATGTAACTATTTCATATAGCAACGTTCCTTTGTCAAATGTGGACAGCAGATCAGTTCCATTTAATTTGTTTACCTTTACACAAGCAAGTGCAATATAAAAGGACAAGTCTTCTCATCCTCTCACACAGAAATTGCTTAGATGTCAGTGGAATTATTCATGAAGAAAGTTAATGAAGTTTAGTGCAAGATTTTGAATTGTTAATTTACTTTGGGGGAAAAAATGTATATGGGTTAACAAAGATGAATTTTTCATTTTCTTGATAATAGAAGATTTCCTTAGAGTCTTCCATGACATATCTCATCAAGATTCATCATTCTGCAAAGGACAGAAAGAAACCAAAAGCAAGCATTCACATTTGCTAATATATCCTGTGAAGCCTGTTTAAAAGAAATGAGAGCAGTCTTTACTGTGTTTCTCTACAAGCCTAAGCAGTCAGCACTAAATAGATAAATAAAAAAAACTGGTTTGCAGGAGTTTTTGAAAAAGACCCCAAAACTAATAGCCCAACTCTTCATGGTAACCTCCTAATATTTCTCTGCAATGTACCTTTCTAGTTAGAAAGTCCTTCCACTCAATATGTAAAATGCTTTGCTGATTCAAGCTACATATTTAACTACTGACTCTTCTTTACTCCTACCACTATAATTTCAGCCCTTTACTTCATCCCTCCTCTTTGTTTCAGCCCTTTCTCTCTCTGTGTACCCTCAGGTGAATTTTGCAGTTGGTCCTGAATCAAGCTCTACTTCCTTCAATTTAGAGAAAGGAAACTGCTTCTGTTAACACCTGTGATCCCCAGCCTACACGTGGTGTTGACAAGAAAAAAAAAGTCAGCCGCTGGTTTTTGTGCCTATCACCCCAAAAGCCTCCACTGCACTTCTGTTTAAATTATGATAGTGAAAATCACAGTCTTCACTGGGCAGTATGAATCTGCTTTGGTCATTCCCACAATTCAATAAATTGTGCCTGCTCTTTCTACCTTTTAAGAACTTTAGCAGCAATTTAATCTGGTTTTAGCTACAAACTGTGTCCCTGTTTCTTTCTAATGGTCAAAGTGACTAATCCTGAGGAGTCCCTGTATTGAAGTGATCTCTAAGTAGCACCCACTCCCTTTCATACGCCACGCTTCTTGGACAACTGAACAGCCTCCACTCCCCTGTCCCTGACCTCCATCATTGAGAAAGGTAGATAAGAATGACTGATACCGAGCTGATCTTCCAGACTACACACATGTTCACAAATGGAGTTTTATTAGAGTTTTAGGACATCACCAACAAATTTTAGTCTTTTTCTAACCTACTTTTTTCAGTTTGAATCATAAGAGTTTCAGAAAAGATACCATATCTTCCTGTCATTTTATGGTGCCTGAGACTAAATCCATGCTCCTCCATAGCATTCTAAGCATCTTATAAGGAGGAGAAGTACAACACAGAGAAAGTGTTGTACTGGAGTAACCTGAAGTAACAATAATTCAGTTAATCCAATGGCAGAGACCTCATGGACAAGAGAGTACATTGGAAAACTCCACAACTTCCCATTTGCTGTGGAGCCCAAACCTTTCTTACTGCAATGAAATATATTCGTCTTCCAACAGCTTTGGTTACTGGGTAGAGAGCTGTTGGCATTACTCAGGTCTATTCAAATGATTTCGTCCGAAGAATCTCCAGAAAAAATGTCATGTAAATATTAGTTCAAATTTGAATATGAGTATCAGCTTGACTGCGTTTGTAACCAATCATACTTTATTTGACTTTTTTTTTCTCATCTAAATATGTCTTTCCATTGAAGCCAAAATGTTTCATAAAAATGTGTCAGTTTTAATGAAGTTTTCAATGGGAAAGTTCTAAATATCCTGGCTTGTCTGTTTAGTCATTTCCCAATGACAGAGTGAAACAAAGAAAGGGTTGGAAAGAGAAATACACACACACAAAAAAAACTGTTTATTTTTTTGCCCCAAAACAGATACATGCAAATTTATGACATAAAAAAAAATGTTCCAAATACTTTTGTTTTATTTCCAGTGTGGAACAAAAAGACATCTCAAACCATACATATTTTCACAGACTGGGAAATAACATGTTGCCCTTAAGTTAGCTCTAGGCATGACATTTTGTGTTTGCTTCTACAAACAATACAGTAGGTCTGTAACAAGGAATATCCTCGCGGCTAAACTGAGGAAGTGCAATCTGGATGATCGGGTAGTGAGATGGATTGTGAACTGGCTGGAGAAAAGAAGCCAGAGAGTTGTTGTGAATGGGATGGAGTCTAGTTGGAGGCCTGTATCTAGTGGAGTCCCCCAGGGTTCAGTATTGGGACCTGTGCTGTTCAATATATTCATCAACGACTTGGATGAGGGAATATAGTGCACCCTCAGCAAGAAGGCTGTGCTTCCATCCAGCGAGACCTAGACAGGCTGGAGATTTGGGCGGGGAAAAATTTCATGCAATTTAACAAGGGCAAGTGTAGAGTCTTGCATCTGGGCAAGAACAACACCAGGTTCCAGTATAAGTTGGGTACTGACCTGTTGGAGAGTAGTGTAGGG
Organism: Pterocles orientalis; assembly: GCA_011057875.1. NCBI lineage: Eukaryota > Metazoa > Chordata > Aves > Pterocliformes > Pteroclidae > Pterocles > Pterocles orientalis. The sequence continues at coordinate 449,203 of WKFP01014237.1, forward strand.
GAGAGGGACCTGAGGGTCCTGGTGGACAGCAGGATGACCATGAGCCAGCACTGTGCCCTCGAGGCCAAGAAGGCCAATGGCATCCTGGGGTGTATCAGAAGGGGGGTGGTCAGTAGGTCAAGAGAGGTTCTCCTCCCCCTCTACTCTGCCCTGGTGAGACCGCATCTGGAATATTGTGTCCAGTTCTGGGCCTCTCAGTTCAAGAGGGACAGGGAACTGCTGGAGAGAGACCAGCGCAGAGCCACGAAGATAATGAAGGGAATGGAGCATCTCCCTTATGAGGAAAGGCTGAGGGAGCTGGGTCTCTTTAGCTTGGAAAAGAGGAGACTGAGGGGTGACCTAATTAACGTTTATAAATATGTGAAGGGTGAGTGTCAGGAGGATGGAGCCAGGCTCTTCTCTGTGACATCCAGTGATAGGACAAGGGGCAATGGGTTCAAGCTGGAACATAGGAGGTTCCACTTGAATATGAGAAAAAACTTCTTTACAGTGAGGGTGCCAGAGCACTGGAACAGGCTGCCCAGAGAGGTTGTGGAGTCTCCTTCTCTGGAGACATTCAAAGCCCGCCTGGATGCGTTCCTGTGTGATCTGATCTGTTCCTCTCCGGCAGGGGGATTGGACTAGATGATCTTTCGAGGTCTCTTTCAATCCCTAACATTCTGTGATTCTGTGAATACTTAGGAAAACATTTTTCAGCTTGAATTCATTAGTAGTCACAAACACAAATTCCAGTTGACTGTAATTTTTATATCTACAATTTTTTACATGTGTTGTGTTTGCCTATATAAATCAGCTCTTTAGAGAAAAGAAGCAGTGCTTACAAATATAACAAACCAGTACCACATACACAGATGACTCTGAGGGTTATATTCAATTACATTTCAAAAAATGTCAGTTGTATTGACTATATGTGTGTGAGGTGTCAGTTATATTGCATGCAAATATATTTTAACTTCACATTTATACTGACTTCTACAATGTTTTTGATTTAAGGAGTAGAAAAATCAATTTTAACTTTCCATTTTTGGGTAAGAAGACAGAACTGAAAGGATCCACAAGACAGCGCCCGTAATCACAGTTGGCCATTAAATAGCTGCAAGGCTGATATGAATTTGTCTTAGTCAGCCCAAGTTCCCTGACATTCAGGAAGTTGTGGCAACTCCTCCTGCCCCTAAGAAAGTACAGTGTGGACAGGTATTTGCTGTAAACTGTGCCCCTGGTTCTACACAATGGTCAAAGACACAAAGGTCTAAGGAACTTCTATGCCCTCTGCTAAAGTATGTCAAAAAACACTTCCCCAAATCCTAAAATAAGGTTGAGAACAAATGTCACAGGTTCCTGTAGTAATAATTTTTATATATTAAATAAAGCTCCCAGATAATCTATGGAATACAATCATAATCCTCATTACAAAAGGAGGCAAAAATCTATTCAGTGGTGCCTCTAGTCAGACCTGGGGAAAAACAATCTTCCTAGTCAAAATTTGGCAACTGGTTTTACCTCGTATCCACAACTGTGATATGTTATGACTTGAAAATGAACCCATATGGCATGCTTTTGTGTCATTACTCAGATTTTCATCTGAGGTAAACTAGCATAATATAGATCTATCCATCCTGAAAATAAGAGCACAAAGAAATTCACACAACTTACTTAATTAACTAATACAAAGTAAATTGTAAATTGACAAAATTCACAACAAACAAGAAGGGTCTGTAGACTGAGGATTATCCACCGAAGTGATTTACAAATAATTTTAAAGGGTAAAAAAAGTAGAAAATTTTATAGCCTGTTTGCAGACAATTGGAGATCAGGGGGAAAAAAAGCAAAATTTGACAGTTGATCAGTTCACTTTAGCTGATGTTGTAGTGGAGACATTTTCTATAAGCTTTTCATCCTGCAGTGATACAAGGCACGCACGCCGCATAGGAATGAAGGAAGGCCATTTGCTGGCCTCATTTTTTTTTTCTCTCACAGTCATGTAGAGACTCTTTGGACTACCCACTCTGTTTATAAGGTGGTACATTTATCTCCTATAAAACATCTGTGAAGCACAATATCCTCTAAATGTTAGTCAAGGATCGCTTCCTTTCAAAGTGATTATTGATCCACTGTTAAAACAGCTTACAGAAACAACCATTGGGGAAAAGACTTATAACTTTCTACTGCTATTCTATTACACATTTTGAAGTTATTTTTAGAGGAAATTTCAATATTGTCGAATAATATGTGATCTAATTACAAATGCCTATGAAATCTAGGAATAAAATAGTATTGGTATTATTTATATTTCTATAGAAAGGAAAGATATGTCCAGGACTGGCTTTTAAAACTATTAATGAGCCCCGGCAACGCGAAAAAGAGATGGATTAGGTAGATGTAATGAGATATGATTAAAGGGTGTAGGCATTGAAGGGTGTTGGAGAAAATCTTTTCAGAAGGAGTATAATTAGTGTCTGATAAAAGTACTTAGGAGATGAGATTTTTTGAGAAGAAAGGTTAAGACAAACACATACCATATGACAAACCTGTTTAATTTTTTTCCTTTGGTTCTTTGCGTACTCATCTAAATGAGTATCTGTTGAAGTTTTATACATACATAACATTTGTTGACTACTTGATGAAACATCACAAGACAGTTAGAGGGGTTTTAATTGCAAAACACAGAAAACAAAGAAAGTGTTGGAATGTCCTATTGCATTTCCATTATGCATTTCTCTTCTGATTTACAGAACTTAAATATGCAACCTTCTCCTGAAATTAAACAAACAGATCAACTTAAAAAGCGAGATTTCTAGAAGCTGCTTAGCAACTTTCAAAGCACTTTTTATTAAATTGGAAGTTACTTCTTTTAGTTTAGTCTTTAAAATATGCAGCAGACTAAAGAAACCATCCCAGATACTTTTATATAAGTCCTGTGGATATGCTTTTTTGTCCATTTGGCCAATAGTATTTTGTGCACTTTAAAATATCTGTCAGAATGAGATAGCAGGTCTTTGATGCTCCAACTATAAGTATGAACCTTCAGTGCACAACTGGAGTTTGAAAAATGCCAGATGTTAGGCCAGTTAGAGCACTCACAGATGAATGGCAGGCAAATATGTTACATACTTAGGGATCCAGAAGAGAGGTTCACTATTAAGGGTCTTTCTAACTGTATATGTATGGTCAACTATCTGTGTAAGGAACTTAACATGCAAAACATGAAAAACCGAAATAATAGCTAGTGCTGCCTACAGCGCATCTGGGGACTTCTCACTGAAGGAGAGCTACCGCATCCTGACCTCTGGTCTCTCTTTTCAAGTCCAGCAGTGATGGACTCCCCTCTTGTTTTCTTGCCCTTACAACACATTATCTTTTCTACAGTAGCTCGTTGCAACAGAAGATTGTTCAGAATTTGCAGTATTTTGATAGTTCTTCTCTTCATGAGAAGAATTAGCAAAGCTCAGCATTGCAAGCTCTAGCCTGACACACGGTTTGTGAAATATCTTCTCTGAAAGCTAATTAAGGCCCATGCGCCAAGAGAATCTGCCTCGACATGGCTGCTTCTCCACATTCAGTCACTGAGCAAAGTAACTTACTTTACAGTAGCAAAACAGAAAAGCAAAACAGCAAGCCTGATTTCAGCGCTTTGCATGGAACCCACACAGTGATAGCATTAGCCTTGTTTCATTGTGTCCTGGTTTCAGCTGGGACAGTTAACTTTCTTCATAGCAGCTAATGTGAGGCTATGGTTTGGATTTGTGCTAGGAAGAAGGTGGATAACATACTGATGTTTATAGTTGCTGCCAGGACAGTCAGCTCTCGGTCGCTTGTACACTCAGGCTCTTATCTCTTCTGGGACTGGTGTTTTGGGACTCTTCCTGCTCTGGGATCATTAGTTGGGAACAGGCTGAGCCTTAGTTATTGGGTGGTGAGCAGTTGCACTGTGCATCACTCATTTGTATATTTGCATGTATTACTATCATTATCATTATCATCATTATTATTTTCAATTTTATTGTAGTTTAGCTATTCAACTGTTCTTATCTCAACTCACAAGGCTCTTTTCCCTTTACCCCTTTAAGTCTTTCCCCCATCCCCAAGAGGGGGAGTGTGAGCGAGCAGTTGCTGTGGTGTTTGGTTGGTAGCCAGGGTCAAAACCATAACACGTTGCAAAGACATAAACTATGATCATCCATCTCATCCTCAAAAACATATCAACTTAAAGGACTGCCACACATCAGGAGCAGGTTTTCTTCCTCTGTCTCTGTACAGGATTGTCACTTGTTTCTTATGACAGACTTCCTATTTCGCATAGCACATGTGATACTTGAGTCCCTACATGGCGTGAAGGGTGGTCCTACTTATTGAAAAATGCAGTTATACAAAACAGTCTCTAAATCATTGGCCAAGCTATTCAAGTGTACTTCTTATTCAGTACATAATTCCCATTCCCACTAGGCATCTAATCTGTCCACAGAACGTCTGAATTCCTTACAAGGTGATGAGTTCAAGTGTCTTGCAAGAACTGCCCCAAAAGACTCAACTTTAGCAATGAATAAATAAACAAAACAATGCAATTGGCAAAGAGTTCCTGTCCCTAATAAGCAAAACTCAAATACATACATCCAGACTTGAGGATTGTTTTCCTGAAGCTAGTTATGAGCAAGGGCACAAAAGATATGCTTTTGTGCTATTTCAATGCTAGTTCAAGATCTTAAAAAGAAATTAAATAGTGTCATTACTGTGTCATTACTACAGCAGTTTATACAGATCCTACAGGTCCATTACTAATGAGGTAATCTTTATATTTGTAGCTTCTCCAAATATCAGAAGGACTTTTCAATAGAAGTGAATGTAGGGTCCTATTCTAGGTGCCAGAAGGAAGCTTCAGTCATTCCTAATCAACAGCCCTAAAAGAAGATTGAAAAACGCCTTTTCTTGGCAGTAATATGTTACTTCTGAAGTGTAATGATAGCACGTTGTAAGACAACCCTGTTCAGCATTGTCAACATTGTTCAGCATTGTCAACATTGTTCATTGCTGCTTCTTTTTCAGCTTTAGCTAAGTATGGCGCCCCAAAAAAATCTGAAATGACTGACTTCTTACATTAGTATCCCAAGCTAATACACTAATTGCGCTTCTGGTTTATTGTGAAGATATAAATTCTAAAAATATACAGGTGAAAGATCTTGTTAGACCATCTATTCTCTGTTGATGAAAGGACATTCCTCAGATTACATTATTCTCTAGATCTTTTGTGTTCGTTGGCATCAAATGGTTAGATTCATGAGGCTTCTGGCATTTACTTGAAGAAACTTCTCCACCAGATTCTGTCAATCCATCAATCAGGAATATTTTAAGAATATTCAAACCTATTCTTTGCATTTTTTAGTGTTGGTCTGTTTCTCCCAGTAATAATCCAGGACCATCAGGCAAGGAGGCAAAGATTCAATGGACTCTGGAGGAGCAGGAAAGACAATGAAGTGCCAGGAGCTCTATAATGCTGCAGGAGGAGAAGGAGAGGAATTTCTTTGGAGAGGAAAAGGCAACTAGGCAGCTAGTGTCCTTCTCACACACACTTCTTGTACACACCCACTCACACACTTCCTTATATAATTCCTGATGCCCAAGTTTCTTCCTATAAACCAATGACTGCATTTCATAGTTTCAACAGAGGTCATGGTGGAGTTGTACTAGGAAAGTTGGGTCATCTTTAGCATCTACATGAAAACAAGGTAGCAAGTGCTTTTCTGCTTTGCTTGTAGAGACATGGATGTGTCAGAAAACTCTTAGAGACACTGATGGAGGTGGTTTCATGTGCCGCAAAACAGAGTCACCACTCAGACACCCATAGACCAGCACCATTTTCTGCCATCACCTGTCTGAGTGCTACAAGCTGTGGCCTGCTCCATCTTTGGGGTAGGAGTCACTTAGGCTGGAAATTAGTGGTACCACCCTGTTCTGTAAAACAGAACTGCTTGAATCAGGAACCAAAAACTTGTGACTTTTCCTAGATTTCCACTTTTTTTTTTTTCAGTTTCTGCACCACTCAGACTGATGGCACAGCCTCCAAAGCAACAACCCTGGGCCTTTCATGGGTGAGTCTTAAAGATGTACAAACACACCACAAAGGGAAAGAAAGAAGTTTGCCTATAGGTACTCTACACTTCTCACTGAGCTCATTTTAAGCTGACCCAAAGTGTCCACAGTGCTTGGGTGACAGAATTTACCTTATCCAGAATGGAAGTTGGTGTAGAGGAGAGGAGCATCAGAAACATAATGAAAATCTTTAGTAAAGATGGGGGGGGGCATCTGTTTGGAGGAAAAACTGTGGACTAAGCCCTGCTGGTGATAAATGTTTAAATGGTATTTCTGCAACCGGAGAACCGAAACCCATCATTGGTTAGATTTTTTTACACAGGGAGACTGTAACTAATATTTTCTCTGTAGAATTGCCAGTGTGTATCACTTGATTTTGTATTTTTCTTTTTTTCTGCCTACACTCAAATAGGTTCTACTTCTAGGTGAAGTGACTATTTCCCTCCTCCCCTCTCCCCAAAATAAAAAGTGGCTCTTCTGTGAATCACGCTCCTTCAGGAAGGTCTCTGCACTCTGTTGAAGATTTAGAGACGTTGTATGTAGGAAGAAAATGGTCAGGGATTAGCCCAGGCAGTGGGGGGAAAAAAGAAAAAATAAAACCTCCAAGCTGATCTGAGAGACTGCAAGGCATCCAGCTTCTTCTGTGTCAGGAAAGCACATATCTTTTCCCCACTACTTTCAAGGGGTTGAAATAACTGTTTGAAAAATAAGGAAAATCGCTCCTCACCTCAGGCTTGAAACAATCATGAGATTTAGGCACCCATCACTCTGAGCTGAAGCTTCAGGAAAATATTGGCCCCCTTTTCACCTCTCAGACTGTCAGAAAATTCTTTGCATGTTCTATTTCAGAAAGCGCCACAAATAATGGATAGTTCCTTTCAGAAATTGCCAGTAACACCCCATTCTTCTCAGGTTTTCAGAGCTCCCAGTAGTGGCTGCATAGATGAGTCCATCACGAGCCAGGGACATCATCAGCACAGAACACTCTGCTATTTATTTAGACTATGAAAAAGAGCTTTCTTGCTTATTTTCCTAAAATAATTAAAATGCATCACTTAAGTTCCGATTTGCTCAGAAAAAAAAAAAAAAAAAAGACGTGGGTGCATAAATGTTTTGGCTCTGAGCTGACAGTAAATATATCTTCATATCATGTTTTTATTTTACCATTTTTAATGCATCTATCCTTCCTAGCCCCTTCCCCTCCCTCACTAATTCCTGAAGTGTTTGAAAGAGCCCTAGAGCTCACAGTATTCTCTCTCCCCTTTCTGCAGCGGGGAGATCAGATGTACCACTTTCCCCCTTTGCACCCTTGCACCCTTGATGACGGGACAGAAATATTGGTTCAGCTGAGATTTACGGGCCTGAGTATGCAACGACACAGCGGGGTGACAGCGTGGCAGCAGCCCCCGCTGCCTGCAACCGGAGGAGGCACTGCTCATGGGGAACAAACCACACGGAGGGGGGGCGAGCGCCGGTGCGGAGAGCAGCGGAGCTCTGCGCGGCCGGTCCGCGGCCGGGTATCCGGGCTTACCCCCTGCCTGTGCGGGGCTCGGGTCTGGTTTGGGGTTTGGTTGTTGTTGCTGTTGTTTGTTGTCGTTTGTTGTTGGTTTTTTTTTAACCCGCAAAACAGGTCGTGGGGGCGTTATTGCGAATTCCTGTGCTCCTGACTGGCTACTCCGGGAAATCAGTTTCTTGGATTAATCTAGGGTGAAAAATATATACACACACACATATATTAATTTAATTTTTCCTTGCTCTCGAAAGCTAAGAGATTACTTATCTGCACGTTGTGCAGAGAAGCCAGCTCGATATTAATTTAAGAAGGGTAAAACCAGCACTGCTGATGATGTTCATTTGCAATTCCTACACACTGGCTATTATGTGCAGCCAACTAATCCTGCCTTGCCTTGGAAACAGAGCTTCCACTTAGCTCACTGCGCTCCTCAGATTTCCTTTATAAGAGAGCCGTTGTTTTACTGGGATTTTATGATTATTAATAATATTACATAGAGATCTGAATGCTCCCAACACGTATGTTGAATTTTCCTCCTTTTTTTCTTTTTCTGGCCTTTTCTCTCATAAACTTTTGGGGTCCTGCCGTGCTCCCCTTGCCGTGGGACGAGGAAGCTGGGAGCACCCACCTTTCGTTTCTCCTCCCTGTTGCAGCTGCCGGGGGTGAATACCAGACCGTAGGCACCGCACAACGGTCACTCCTCTCACACCCTGTGTCTGTGTCCGGCCGCGGAGTACTGCCGAGGTTTAATTGCATCCATGTGCTGGCATTTGCTGGAAGAGTGAACCGTGTGGGCCATGCTTCACACCAGGAAATTAGTCCCTGGGAGAGCTGCTTCTCCTCCCAGGCAGCCACCAAGTTGGACAAAATTCTGGCAGAGATGTCTCCGGCCGCGGAGAGAACTTAAAAGTCCTGAAACCCTGACCCCTCTGAAATGAAGCGAGCCCTTGCCTCTGTGACCCCTTGCCAGTCAAGACCGGCCCCTCCGAGAAAAGAAAACCCAGCAGCCCGTGCAGCAGCCTCCGCCAGTCCATGCACGTTTTCCCAGAGCACAAAGTGCACCCGGAGGCAGGCAGGGCGCGGACCCCAGGCCCGGCCAGGGACAGGGCTCCCTCGCTCTGGGCCTGGGGGGCTGCAGCATCCTCTGCCACTGGTGAGGCTCGTTTAAAGCGTTTATTGGCATTCTGGCAATACAGTGCATGGTCAAAAACAATGCAAGAACTTACAGGCTCAGCTACTACAGCCTTCTGCCAAGCCTGAGGAAGAAGCCTGAGATCTACACGAAGTTACCCAAGGAATTAAATAACGTTTGCAATTTTAGCGGGTTTTGGTTTATGTCATCCCGTGTCTCACACTTCTCCCCCTTCACCCGATCCCCTACCCTGAGGCAGATCTTGTTCTCTACGACTGTTCGGCAACTATCGAAGCGTCTGGCTTAGCTTCGGACGTTCGCCTGGGAGCTTTTGGGACTGATTACTTCGTAAAGTACTGTCCTTCGCGCCGGCTCGGGTCTGGATTTCACGGTGGCATCTCGGAGCGGTCCCGGGGGCGCCGCTGCCTCTCGTTTGGGCTCTGGCGCGTTTGCCAAACGCAGCCTTCCCTTCTCCCGAGGAGATGATGGACTTGTGTTTACACTCCAGACAGCCACTAACTTCTCCGATCTCTCCCTTCCACCCCC
>WKFP01014237.1:459470-478272 GCA_011057875.1 Pterocles orientalis
AAAAAAAAAAAAAAAAAAAAAGCGCTTCACCCCCTCCCCGACAAAATTTGCCGACAGCAAAAGAAGGAATGAAGAGCGCTCCGCGCCGCTTGCTCAGCACCGCGCTCGGGCCCTGCTCCCGCCTCCCCGCCTGCAGCCGGGGTCCCGCGGCGCCACTCCCGGGCAGCGCGGGCAGGGTGTGGGGCAGCGCGTGGGGCAGGCAGCGCGTGGGGCAGGGCGGGCAGCGCTGGCAGGGCGGCACCTGCTCCCCGGCGGGCAGCGCGGGCAGCGCGTGGGCAGGCGGCCTCCCCTCCCTGCACCTGGCTCCACACCGCCCGTCCCGACCTCGCCCTCCGCACGGCCGCAGCAGAGAAGGACAAACATGGATAAAGCAGAGGCCCCCCCCCGCCCCGAAACGGCCGCACAAGAAAATGTGCTGGGAGGGAAACCAGAGCGTTCAGCGGAGGCTCTGGGGCAATTTTTGTTGGACTGATTGAATCGCTAAAGCCAAAAAGCAACTTAAAATATCGCCTGCTTTGCAGCACTCCGATATTCCAGCGTCGATCCTTCTATTTTTATTTTCTTTATCGTATACCGATTCCTGATTTCTGTATTCAGATTACCTCCGATTCTTAAATTCCACCTATGAGGAAACCTCAGAGGCTACTCTATTGCTGGGAAGGTGTTTTACACTTATGAAAGAAGCCAAGGGCCCTGAAGGCGAAGCACACGCTGACTCTTGTTCAGCCTCTGCCGATCCAGAAAATAATTTTTCATTTGGAAAATATCTGAACAGAATGCCGTTTATTTAGATGAACCAACGCAGAATGCAACAAGGGATTTTAATCTGAAACGGTTTCCTAATTGCTGGAAAGGCAAGCACGTATAAGTAATTTGTTAAACTTATTGGATTGCAATAATCCACTACCAGGTTAGCTAAGAATGGATCTGTCAACTGCGTTTTCCAGTCTAAGCTCTTTCTTTCAAACCAATCTGGTATAATAATTAGCAGACAAAGAACCCGAAATATGTAAGCAAATACCTAAAGTTCTGCATAAATAAACATACTAATCAATAGGAAGCTACTCAACACTTGTCTTATTGATGAAGAGACAATCGATTTTGCTGTTCCAACCTGCAATCAGAGATCTGTATTTAATTATCAGTACTTTTATCTTCAGTGATTCAATAATAAAAATAGAGCTAAATAGTGCTACCCTTCCACCTAAATGCAAATGATATTGATGATACAACTAAAGGCAACTTATGCTTCCCAGAAAAACAAACAACTTTGCTCAAACAGAATAAACAAGCAAACAACAAAAGGAACGTGCAGTGCTACCTTTTCTGATGAATGCTAGAGGACACTTTCACACTCAGAAAAGATCAGGCAAATGTATACGTGCATATACACACACATATATATATGCACATGTATATATATAGCTATAGAGATATAGATATAGTAGGAAAAGTTCAACGACAAAACCACAATGCAATTTTTATTTGCATAATTCTCATCTGTTTTCTCATAGACCCATATGAGTGTGTGTATACTATACACTATTAAAAATACCCTTGCCATCCTATACCACTGTGATTCTCTGCTCCAGACGCCCTCACCATCAGAAGTGCAGTTCAGAAACCTGAAAGGAGATTTACTTATCACTACCGTGTTTTAAAGATACCTACGAGCCATGGCATGATAAATATATAAGTGATTATGTGATTCATTTGACCATATTCCTCCACAGACCGTTCTAATAACCTGTCCCAGCTTTGTTTTGCTCGGGGTCTAGTGAGAAGCTGTGTCGGAGCCGACACCTCTATTTGGAAATATGCTGGTGTGGGGATGTGAGTGTGCTTGGGTGTGCGCGGATCATCGAAGGGGGGAGGAGGGGAGATAAATGCAAATTCTACTGTAGCATCACCGATATTTTTGCTTCAAAAGAACAGTCTGGTAAGCGGTGAATACTACCACTATTTAATTCTCGAAAGCCTTTTGACATATGCAGTGCTTTACAATGAGGTTTTGCCTATTTTTATGAGAATGCAACTTTTTATTTCTTTCTCTTTTTTTTTAATTGTCTTCCAAGGATGAGGAAGAATTCCTCTTTTTTTACTCTGCAGACAGTCCTCATATTTTTGGCAGATATCTTTCTCCTCTTGGATATGACTAATTTATTAGACTACCTAATCTGAAATACTTGTGATCAGATCATTTCTGGGTGGAAACCAGAAAAGGGGAAGGTGGGGGGGGCGGAGAGAGGGCTGCGAGTTCTTTTCCTTCCACTAACGAACAGTGCAGGGCCAAGACTTAATTTGGAGGGCCTCCAAGTTAACGGGGAGCTCGGCGAGGTCTCCCCCGCATGCCGGCCGCTGCAGACCCCATCCATCCCTCCACCACCGGCACAGGAGAGCTGCCGCGAGCCCCGGCGGGGAAGGGGTCCCGGTTCCCGAGAGGGAAGGGCTCCTTTTATGTGTTCCCACCTCCCTGTAAAAGATGCCCCTGCGAAATCAATTGTAAACCGCTCTGAATTCCTCACCCCGGGGAATGAATAAATAAATAAATAAATAAATAAATAAATAAACAAACCCAAGAGAGCCTGGGCTTCGTGCCGCCTTTGTATCTCGAAATTCAGGCTCCCTGGCCAGGCGGCTCCGGGCGAGAAGAGCTTTCACCTCCCCGTCTGAGCTCTTTGCAGCTAACTTTACAGGGATGCTTTACTCACCTTAGGGTAGGGTGACAATGGCAGGCTTTTCTCAGACTCCCTCTCGTTTAGTCTTTCCTCTCAAATCACGGATAACCCCAAATACACTCGGAAGACTCCCTAGAGATAATTCTTTGAAACAGACTTTGCAGGCGGTCCGCATTCATTTCTCCGATGGAGAGAAGTAAATCCGCTCGCTTTAAGTCTAATTCGCTAGCCTGATACTGTATTCTATTTCACGGCCTAGAGAAGGAGGGGGTGCGGGGTGGAGGGGGGGAAGTAGCTGGTAGTTACTTTGGTTGTTTGTTTATTTTGTCGGTTTGTTTTGTTTCCTTTGGTTTGGTTTTTCGAGTTTTCTCGGGTTTATTTTGCCCCGGTGGAGTTTGGAGACACCTTTCCTGGACGGGAGCATCCTGGACCAATTCGCAGGAAGAGGAAAAACAACTCTAAAACATTTCCCTACGGCAGCAGCATGGTGTCTCTCGGTGGCTACCGAGACACAAACCTAAATCAGTACGGAGACACTTCGAATTTCTACTCCTTTCTATTTCTCCTTTCTGAAGGGGATGGAGGGGGCACGGGCTTGTCAAAGCCCCCCAAATACAAACGCCTGTCGCCTGCACATCCCATTTTTACCGACCGGCAGGTGAGTGCCGGGACATGAGAGAGGCCCCGAGCACACACCGGCCGCTCGGAGGAGGCCGGGCCCTGCGCTGCACATCCCCCCGCGGGGTGGGTGGGGGGGCGCGCAGCGCGACTCTCCCGCGAGGCAAGAGCGCCCCCAGCCCGCAGCGAGCGCACCGCCGCCGCCCCCGTCACCGCGGCCCACCCCGGCCCGGTCCGGCCCCCGCCTGGCCCCGCGGGCAAACGGGAACGGCCGCTTTGTGAGAGATGCGTGAGCCCGCCGGGGGTCTGGCAGCGACGGGTCCCCCGTCCCGGCGACACGCGGGCGTGGGTGTCTCTCTCCGCAGCGCGTGTGGAGCCCCACCCGTGCCCCGCGGGAGCCGCGGGGATCCCCGAGCAGGTCTGAGCCCATCAGACACCACTCCAGCGGTGCTGTCACAAGTCACCGCCGGCGTGTGTGGATGCACCCTTCCCCGCGCGCCGGGCACAATGGGACAGTCGCTCGGTACCGCGCTTCCGGCGCTGAGGTGTCTCAACCCACGGCATCTTGGAAAGCTCGGTTTGTTCTACACTAAAAAATTAATTATTCTCATGAGGTCACAAATGACAGGAGCAAGGGGGGTAAAGTCATCCACCGGGTGGGACACGAGCCGTTGCGCTTTCCCTCAGCCGCGTCGGCACAACAAAACACGAACAAGTCGGTCCACGGAGGGCCCCGTCCCGGGGTCCTGCCCACGCATCCGCGCGCCTGCCCCCACCAGCGAGTATGAGCAAGCTGAGCAAAGCAGTGGTTTAAACTTCCGCACGAGATTTCGGGTTTTCGACACGTAAATAGCCATAAATCCAGAACGAGGGCAAGGAATTTGGGGAGCGGGAAGACAAAGGGAGTGCCCGGAGCCCTCCGGTGAACGTGAACTCTTCCCGTGACAGGTTGCAGGGGTGAGGAAGGGTGCGTTGCTCCACCGGAGCACTCGGAGCAGAACCCAGCTCAGTTTTGGGTGCACGGCTTTTTACAACGTCTGTCTCCACGCTCTCCCAGAATTGTTAGCGTTTAGTCGCTTTCCTGAAAATGTAGGGGTATTAGCACTCTTTACACAACCCCCGAAAGGCGCGGGAAGCCGATAGTTTTTTCTCAAGTGACAGGATCAGATTTTTTAGAAATAATTCATTCCGGAATCCGCCTATACTCGCTTTACTAAATTCGTCTTTAATACTTTAGAGATGGAACAAGGAACAACTTTCATTCCGGGATGAGTGGTGGCAGGTAATTTTGACTAGCCCCCGTCATATTTCTACGCTCAGCCGTGATCAAAAAGGCAGGGCACGCTCTGGGATCTGCGGGAACCACGCACCCTCCCATCCTGATACCAGCAGACACAGATCACGAGTGTAGCTAGCTGATTCCTGGGTGTAAAAGAGGAGTAAAATCCGCACTCACCCGATGTCGGCGAAGGACTCCCGTCCCCAAGTGCCATCGTGCGCCTTTCTTGCAGGTAGAGGCAGTTTCTCCTGGCATCTTAAAAAAAAAAAGGCAAACACAACATTGCACTCGTGTGACTTTCCCTGGCGTTGGTGGCAAAACAAGCAAAGAAAGAGCACCTTAACAGAGCACGCTAAAAATAATCTGCAGATAAACCATGAGAACCGCTAAACCGTCAAAGAAACTTCCAATTTACCGATTGAATCGAAAGAGACCGAGGGGGAGGGGGGAGGCCGGGGGAGGAAACACTTTGAGGAAAAAAAAAAAAAAAAAAAAAAAAAAAAAAAAAAAAGAGAGAGAGAAAAAATCCTAACATCAGGCACACGCAGTTTTGGTGTAACTGGTGCTTTGAAACTGTGCTTCGGTTGCAGGGACGATCTGCTTCTCAGGGGCCACGGGGAAAGGCTACGTTCAGACAGAAGTCTGTTACCTCTATTCATTCGTATCACATAGGTCTGCCTGCTGGGAGAAGAAGTAGAGAGGGTTTTCTTGAAGTGCACCTACCCTTCTGGCGGGAAGGCTTGCTGGGATTGCTGGGCAGGTTTCTTCTGGAGGGTCCCATCTCTCTGGAGTAGCTGCAGTGGAGTTGAGGGCAGGTTCTCCGGTGAGGTAGGAATGTACAGGAACTCCGCCCTCTGGGCACAGTCGCACAAACCCAGCAAAACAGCCACAGACAGCCCTAAAACCTCTAATGATCTTCACCTTCACCTCTTTCTAACCCAGTTCTCCGCCACTTTTTGACCCATTTACCCAGGCACCTTCACCACGGGACGGGTGGGGGGGGCTGTTCAAAACAAGAACATTTCAGTGCACAAAACTGCCGAGAAGCTACTACAGACACTAGTGCATGGAGAGACCCTTCTGTAGGGCTGTGTGTGTCTACATGTATGTATACATATTTATTGTTGAATTTGTAGTCGTGTAATATGTATACACATATACGTTCTTGGGCGGGTATGTTATTCGCAGCTATTACAATTAAGTACATATCAGTGCCTATCTACAGGAAGGTTTTTTTTTTCTTCCTTCCTAAGGGAAAATACGAACAATTAAATAATAAAATCACTGCTAAAACAGTGAGTCTTACTCGATATTCTTTCTTAAGCAAAACTGCGATGTGGTTCAATCAAAACGTAACTGGCGTTCAGTGGGAGTTTTGCTTGAGTGAACAGTGAATACGCGGTGATTGAGCCCTCCTATTAACACAAGTGGTGAGGGGGTGTGTACCTGAATCATAATTTCTGACATAAATCTTAATAATCATCAGAAGAAGTTATAAAGAGCAAAATGACTTCCTGGTTAAACTATTTTTCAAGCACCGAATTTAAAAAAAAAACATTATAACTCCCCTAAACAGTAGGTTTGTGCCATTTAAGGCAAAATACATTATTGTTCACTTTCTTTTAAACCCTTTTGTAAGAATACATTCCACACAACGGATGGCATTTTACTGAAACAAAAGAAAAATATTTAAAATATCTCAAAAATTGGTTGAGTCAATATCCCATTGTGGATTCGAGTTACAGTTTATTATCCCTCAAACATGTTTGCGAAGGCAACCTTAAAATTGTAATTGGAGGTTTTTTGATGAGCAGATTTCTTCGCCTAGGTTCCTTGCGAGCAAAGTTAATCACCTCAAACATCAGCTAGGAAAATAACAATAGCTCCTTAATTCCATAAAGACCACCCGTCCCCTATAAACACTCTAAATTAGGAAACACTAAAGAAACAACGCTAAGACATCGCAACATTCTAGAAATGTGCATATTTTAAAAAACCAAAATCCTAAAAGCTTAGTTGAGGGTTTGACTCTATGGAAACAAGTATCAGGTAGCAGAATTACTGCCTGCTTTTTAGAAAAGAAAAAGAAAGAAAGAAAAAAAAAACCCACAACCACCCAAACAGCCAAAACCAAAAAACTCAAACCCACCACCTCACATTCAGTACCGAACGAGCCTGTGCACAGATTAGTCTAAAAGACATCCTCAGCGAACAAAAGGGTTTCTCTGCCCGGGGAGCAGGCAAAGGTAGAGGCATATTTGGGGCCTTGGCAGTCCTGGTACAATCCATGACATCTTTAGCGTTTCTTTTCCTTTACAAAGACAGTCTTATTGCTGGTATTATATGTATGGAAACGCGAATAAATTAACAGCTCAACAACCACCCCTTCCCCCAGTGTAAGAGAAAGTCTGTGGCACCTGAACTGCTTAGGCAGCACTTTGCTACACTGAACCTAAAGGAGCACATTGAGAGCGAGTGCTTGCTTAAATGAAGTCTGGAAAGACATCAGGGCTACCCTTTTCAGGAATTATTATGCATCACGCTTATCTAATTAATGCTTATTAGCCAACCCCAAACTCTGACATGGTGAGATTGTGCTTTCCTCTAACCTGACTTGTGTTTTACCTCCTTTTTGTACACTGTCAGAGGATTTTTTTTACCTTACGAACTAAATAATACTTTAAGTACGTGCGATTGGATTTCCAACAGTATACAACCAATTGCAAGTGGTAAATAACAAATAATTTCCTTTGTCAGCTGCAGCAGATGCCATTCTTTTCATTCGCTTAGGCAAAATTATACAGAATGGGGTCTCGAGGTTTCAAGAGTTTAAATCACACCTATTTAATTTTATTATTTCTGATAGGCTTGTTGCAAAGGAGTTTTGGGTTTTAGTTTTTTGCGATCACTTCTGTTAATGACAATAGAGTGAGGAGTATGGGGGAGGGCAGACCCTTCCAAGTGGTGGTATCATCTCTTCATCCCCAAACAAAGCAATCTTTTTCTCATAATGATGATTAATTTTGAATTGCAGAAGTGAGAGTGAAAGCCAAGAATATCAGACATTTCTCTCCTTCTCCTCCACAAAATGCAGAGCTGGGTGTCCCATCTCTCATCCATAACCTTTCACTCCTCTCTCATTCCTGCAGATCTCCTTGCATCTGTTTGTTTACTACTTGTTTTTGGAAGATTTCCCCTCCATCCCCTTATCTTTTAGCATGACAAATATTCTGTTTGTGAGAATTTAGATTTGTTATTGCTGCTTTATTCACCGCCCCTGACATTTTTTTTTCTCTTTTTATTCCTCTTTTCTATCTTTCTAAGATCAGCTCTTTAAAGTGTTTGCGATAACATCTCCGAGCTACAGATTATTTTTCATTGGGCCTATTGTGAGCAGTCGCCGGCTCATTGCAGTGCTGCAGAGCCCAGTTTAGTCTACACAAACGTAACAAATGAACAACTTGTCCTCTGTGGACTCACCGCAGGATCCAATTAGTTCCTAAACCTTTTGCACAAGTTTTCTAATTCTTTTCAAGAGTTGCGGCTTTCATAGGCTTCCCTAAACTCATCGAGAAACCGATTCTTTTTGGGATTAAATGCTTCTTAAAATTAGTCGTACCGTTGCCCCCTTGAAACTAACGGATTGATTCTCCGGGCAACGGAGCACGCTTGCGTTGGGGACGCTCGCGTGGGTTAGTGGGCTCTAGCAAGCGTTCCCGTCAGCTGGCAGAGTGAAAAAGAACCCAGTTCCAAAACTTTAAATTTAAGTGCATCCACACGGGTTTAATTTTGTTGTTGGGGTTGGGTTGTAGGGGTTTTGTTGGAGCTGGGTTTTTTTGTGTGTGGGGGTTTCTTTGTTTGTTTTTGTGTTTTTTTTTTTTTTCCTAAAACCTTTAAACATCGGTATGCAAGCCAGGACGTCACGTGACACCACCCCCCCTCTGCCTCCCTGCAATGTCCTGCAACTTCACCTCACCCCTGCTCGGCTCCTGCCCCGGCCGGAGGGCCAGAGGAGCACAGGAGAGAGGTTCTAGCTGAAAACTGTCTCTGCTTTTACAGTATTTAAAGCCAAAGTGTTTGCAGCATTAAAAGTATAGAAATGCATATAGTATAGATACTTCCGGAACAGTGTTCCTTTAAGATCAGGATTGCGTTTTATACACATACGTATCATAGCTTGCTAATTTGATCAAGTTATTACATGAAAGCCAATATGCATATGTATATACACACACATATAAATCCATGGTTAATAGATCTCCAACTACCATAGGGTCGAAGTTAATATATTTCAGAAGAATAATGCTTTGAATGCATTTCAGAAAAGGCAAGAAAAACATGTATCTGTGTAATTATGCACCTTGTTTTTTCTCCTGATGTGTGTATATATATTTACATTTATATGTATATATATCTATACATGGCTACGCAATTTTAAGCATCTTCAACGTAGGACAGTTTTTAGTAAGAAATCCTACCTCGCACTAACAACTTTTAAGCAGACTTGGTAAGAGTTCTGCCCCAAAACGGGCATCACAATAGTGGCCCTGCTGTTTAATTAAATACCCTGACCCTTTACATTTGAAAATACTGCTGTTAAAGACAGTATGGGGGGGGGCGGGGGGAGAAAGGAGCATTTGAAAAATGGTGGACTGCTGTAATAAGCAGCGCTCTGATCTCCCTGTAACTGTAAAGCTTCTGGCATACTAACTTTAGTTAATAAAAGAGACAAAAAAACTATCAAGTATATATGAATTTAGCCTATTTTTTATTTCTGTGTGTTCATAGTAAACATTTTTGTAAGTGACAAACACGGGCATATGACCACAGTATCACAATCAAGAAATTTTAAGACGACATTAACAATCACTCAAATTTATGCGGCATTTGCGCAACACAGGTTACATATTTGCAAGGTTTACCTATAAGTACAATAGGTATTAACATTTCACTACATTTAGAAAAAAAATAAAGGTGACCTGTTAGTGACCACATACATCAAAATATACACAACACAAACTGAAGGCAATCATTAATTTTGTCCCCTTCTGATTCATTTGAACGGGCAGTGCTGCAAACTGAAATAATGTTGCTGTTTTTTTTAAATTATTCCGAACACTGAGTGCATTTTCTAAAACCCAATCTTTGGTCTAAAAGTAAACAAACAAGCAAACAAACAAACAAAAAAAAAGGAACCCAAAAAAAGGCAGTTCAGTAAAGAAAAGGATAAAATAATAAATGGCCAAAATGTAGTTCTTGGGCATCTTTCGGTATTAATTCTGCTTAAATACAAATTACGTTTTAAGTTTTTTATAGTTTTCATAAATTTAGTGGTAGTTAATTTTTTTTTCTTTCAAGGTCTGCACCCACCGACATATCCATGATAACTTATAATACTGCAAACATGGAGAATCTGGCGGCTTTTAGTGATAGACTTATCATATTTGAATAAAAAATTGCAAAAGCTGTCACTATTTAGATACACATTCTACTATAATTTTGTCTTCCAAACTCCATAGTCTACAATGTAATCTCCCCACATTGCACCTTGCTGACACTCCTCACCTTGGTGGAATAATAAACAACCCTAAAGACTGAACAAACGCACAGAAAATGGGGGACTTAAAAAATACCTGGACTTTTTTGTTTTGCTTTTTTTTTCCTTTTAATTATCATTTACAATGCAAATGTGTGTAAAATGTTCACTTACAGTCTGATCCCATGGATGTTAATGTATTAAAGGGTTTGAAGAAGACCCCTGATTTTGATGTGTGAAATAATCAGAAAGTCCTCCGGAAAGTCCTGTTGTAAAACTTGGCAAAGAAGGTCTTAAGGACTCACAGGGGAGAGTGGAGGGCGCCTGCGGCGACGTGGAGGAGGAGGCTGCCCTGGCCGTCATTGAAGTGCTGCTTTGAGAAGTCATTGAAGGATGAGGAACATGGGGAAAAAAGTAACTCGTCTGTCCTGCTAGGAGGTTTACAGAGCAGGGATTTAGGGAATAGGTGCCGGAGCAGGGAACTGACAAGCCACAGGGCACTGAGGCGGCCAGAGCTGCTGCTGTGAGGTGATGAGTGGCGTAAGGTATCTCTCCATTGACTAGTCTATCAACACTTAACCCATTAGACGTGGAAAAGGAGTGGTTGTTTCCCAAGGAGTTTTGAGTCAACACTGAGCTGTAGGGCATGGGGTGGCTGGGGTAGGCGGACGTGGTCCCGTTGTAACTCAAAGTGCTGCTGGCCCGGGGGTGGTGCAGGGAGAGGAAGGGGGACATAGGCCAGTACAAGGATCCTGCCCTGTCCATGAACGTCAGCCCTGTGGAGGTGAGCCGGGCGCCCCGCTTGAAGGCCAGCTTGGCCCGGGAGGTGGTGGAGCGCCGGCGGAGCTTGCCGGTAGTGCCCCCGATGAAGACGTCGTCGCTGGAGGGGTCCAGCATCCAGTAGTTCCCTTTGCCCGGGTCGTCGTAGTGGCGGGGCACCTTGACGAAGCACTTATTGAGGGAGAGGTTGTGGCGGATGGAGTTCTGCCAGCCCTGCTTGTTCTCCCGGTAGTAAGGGAAGTTCTTCATGATGAACTCGTAGATGCCGTTGAGCGTGAGGCGCTTCTCGGGGCTCTGCCGGATGGCCATCATGATGAGCGCGTTGTAGCTGAACGGCGGCTTCTCATACTTGCCGTTCTTCTTCTCCCCCTCCTTCCCGCTCTCCCCGTCCTTGGCCCCCTCCGCCGCCCCCTTCTTCTCCTCCGCCGCCTTCTCCTTCTCCTCCAGCTCCGCCGCCGCCGCCACCGCCGCGCCCGCCTCGCCTTTGCCCGCCAGCATGTCCGCCTTGGCCACCTCCAGGGCGCCGGAGGCGGCGGCAGCGGGGGGGGGGGGGAGGAGGAGCTGGCCCTTCTCCTCTTCCTCCTCCTCGGCCGCGGCGGCTCGCTGGGGCTGCGGCGGCGGCGGGTGGTGGTGGTGGTGGTGATGGTGATGGTGGTGGTGGGGGTGGTGGCTGTTGTGGTGGCTGTGGCTGCTGTGGTTGTTGTCGCTCTGGACGGCTTCGGGCACCAGGCTGTTTATGCTAAAGGAGGATTTCGGCAGCATTTTCACTTCCTTCCTATCTCCCATGTCCAACATCACACACTAGTCTGAGGGGGAAAGTTGCGGCAGCCGAGGGAGCAGCGCGCGGGGCGGCGACGGAGGCGGCGGGGGCGGCGGTGGCCGAGGCGGCAGCAGCGGCGGCGGCGGCACCACCGGCGGCGGTGGCAGCGCAGTTGGACCGCAGTCTCAAGCGCTGGCAAGTCATGTAGCAAGGACAGGAACCGCCGGGGAGGGAAAAAAATAATAGTAATAATAATCACCAATCAGATAAAATCAAACCGAGTCAGAGCGGAGGAAAAAAAAAAAGGAGAAAAAAAGGGGGAAAAAAACCCTTTGAAAACCCAACAACAACAACAACAACAAAAAAAACCAAAACCACACAAACACACACACCAAAAAAAAAAAAAAAAGCTACTTCATGGTGCCTGGTTCCCCCGGCAAGGCAGAGCAGGGGGGAGGAAGGAGCAGCCGCAGCCGCGGGTCGGCGAGGAGCGAGCGGAGACGGGCTATACAGACCGCCCTGGCCGCAATTAATTTCAGAGCTGCAGACACGCACCGGGGCTGTAAAAAATTTTTGGTTTAACCTTTCCCACCGGCCGCCCAATCAGGGACGGCGGCGTGCCGGCGCGTCTGCCCGCCCGCCGGCCAATGACGGCTCGCCGCTCCGCCTCTCCCCGCGCCCGCCCGCCGGCGGCCCGCCCCCCGCCGCCGCCGCGGCTCCTGCGGCGCAGGGATACCGGCGCAGGGGCGCATCACCGCGGCGGTGTGCGCGTCCCCTCCCGCCCCCCCATGCCCCCTTGGCCGCCGCTCCAAGCACAAATTCCCTCACGCCAAACAAACAGCGCCCGTCCCACGGCTGTGGGCCCGGCCGGTTTGCCTACTTCCTAGATTCTCCGCTGGACTAATGTTACCCCGTGCCTCTTTGCCCCCTCCTCTGGCGGCGAAGGAGGCGGGGTGGGCGGCCGGGTGGGTGAGGAGGTAGCGGCGTACCGGCGGCGGAGGTACTACTTTGCGGTCCTGCCGAAGTCATCCGGCGAGTTTATTTTTCCTAAGCCCCGATGTCAGTTATTTCTATTTATTATTTTACCAAGAAAGGAGAAAAAAAAATAGTAATCATCTGGAGGGGACAGAGGCGGCGAGACGGGCCTCCGGCCGCCGCGGGCCCAGCGTCCGGCCGCGGCCCGGCGCCGGGCGGGACAGAGGCCGCTGCCCGCGGCTTGCCGGGGAAGACGGTCCCCTCCGGCCCGCCCGGTCCGTGTCGGCCGCGCTCCGGAATGTGAGTTGGGAAGGCACGGAAACGAGCACATCCTCTCCTCTCTCCTCCTCTCCGCTCTCTCTCGGTGTCCGCGGCGGCCGGGTGCGGCGCCGGGCCGGCGGTGGAGCCGGGCTCCGCGCCCTCCCTCCCCAGCCCCGCCGGGCTTCCCCCGGGGCCGCCGCAGCGGCACCGGGGGCGTCGGGGCCCTCCTCTGTCCTCCTTTGCGCTGCCGGGTGGTTTCATCCGGAAAAGCGCAGGCCGCGTGTCAGGTGTAAAAATAAATCATAATGTTGGTAACCCATGAAATAGATATTGCGATTTCCTGCCGCCCCCCAGCCCGGCCCGCGGTGTCTGCCCCACTGGGTTTGGGTTCCGCGGGGTCTGGGCTTGCTGGGGGAGGGCAGAGGGCGGGGGACAGCGGCCCAGGGCCTCCCGGGGCAGGGGGAAGGGCCGGGTACCGGCGCTCTCTGCCTGGCGGCCTTTCCGTGCCCCCGGTGCTCGAGACTCGGGCTGACGGCTACAGTTCCCCAGGGCCAAGGAATTGAGTGTTAATCGTCTTCATCACATCGTTTCTTACCGTCAGCATGGGGGGGAAATTAGCCCTGAAACAAAGCGAAATAAATCGCGCAGCTTCTTCACTCGGAAGCAGAAGGGGAAATGTAACGGACAGAGAGCGTGCTGACCTCGTCCAGACCGGAGCTGGAGGCAAAGGCAACGTATAGCGCCGCGTTAAGCTACCTGAACTCTACGTTTGTGCTGGAGGAAAATCGTTCCGTAGAAATCATACGTGCAGCTCAACCCTAGCTAAAACGATTTATCTCGGGGAAATTCAGGCTAGAGCTCAGCGCAGCAGACGTGGCTGTGTGTAGATGTGAATTTTATGTGTGTGTGTGAGAGAGCGAGCGAGCGAGTGTGAGAAAGGGAGAGTAAATAACAGGAACAATTACTGGACCGGTAATAAACAATTGCAATTCGGAATGGCATGAACTCTGTGCATTGGATTAACCTCGAATGACCTTACCACAATTGTATTTATTTACCCAATTTCATAACAGGTTGCTACCGACAAAAAAAAAAAAAAAAAAAAAAAAAAAAAAAAAAAAAGAAAGTCGATGATCAGCCACCATTTTTTTTACTTTTTCTTTTTTTTTTTTTTTAGAATTGTGGTTTTAAACAATCATGTCAATTTGTAATTATTTCATTGCTCAACACTGAAGTCTATGTATGGGAATTCTTGAGGAAGAGTGATGCAGAGGATATGACTTGACTCTACAATGGCAAGGGGTAAGAGGAAAGGTAAGATTCCTGCATATTATTATGATTATGATGATCATTAACTAATATGTGTCATTACGGTGCACTAGGATCCCATTAGGGTGGCTGGGCCCAATGCATTTTCCTACTCGGTCTAGCATGTAATGATTCGGTGTAACCGGATTCTTGAGAAAGGACAGGTTACGTAAACATTTACTGATGTGGAGTAACTATACTATTTGTACTCTGATATGCAGGAAGGAAAGTGTTGATTAACACAGAAGAAAAAAAAGCGAAATTAGCTGATTGCATGCTCATAAGTGCAAGCTGTCATTGAACTGCTTTTAAAATAGACACAGCTGGGTGTTTGTGTTGAAAAATTTCTTGTGTTTTTGCTAATACTGAAATAAGCATGATTTTGTATACCAAACATTTTCAGATCATTAAAATTTGTAATCTGTGCTGGTTTTAAACACAAAGAAAAGAAACAGATTCATTTCGCTGTAAAATTTGCTGATATTATATTAACTCAATCAGGTCTGTACAAATGGTGTATTGTGCCTTATCAAATCTCTTTGATCCATTTAATACACAAAGTGCCAAACGTGTGTATTGTTTGTTAACATTGAACGTTTTATTCAAATCCCAGCTCTGCAGTGAACTGGAGGAGTTCGCGTTTAATGTAACACTGACATTGCCTGTTGAAATTTTAATGCGTTGAGGTGTTTCTTAGGTCAAAGCTGAGTTTACTTGGCGTTGTGATCATGGATGAAAATGTAGCAGGGAAGAAAATAAACGTCTTATTTTCTTGCATTTCTGAGCAAAGGGCGAGCACCAAAAGAAACATTTGATGATCTAGATCTAATATTGTCATGTGTCCCAGCTGAAGAATAAAGCTCTGTGCACGAAGTTAAGATTTATATTTTTTTTAATGCCGTGGATATACAGTTCTACCAAAAAAGGAAATGTTGCGTCCAATATGTAGTACATATCTTTCTAAGTCCATGAAGATTAATTCATTGTTTACAGGACAGAAAAGGATACGTAAGAGAAGACACGTCAATTATTATTTCTGCTGCACTTTAACTTTTGAGTCCCTCTTGGTTTTTTTTCTTACACAGAAAATTCTCCATTTATAAACTGGAGATATTTACTTTGGAAATGTGGGAGTCTTGCTCTAATGCTGTTTTTTCCCCTGAGCTCTGCCCTGGCCACGATTCCCATTCATTTCAGCTGTAGCTTTGTGTGCCATAGCACTGCGTGAGCAGCCGATTTGACCCCTCAGCTCTGGCTAAACTCGGATTCTTGTAAGAAGGTCCCTCATGGCAGCATTTTCTAACAGGGAAGTTTTTGTGGAGTGTCTGGAGAAGAAGATTGTGTGTGGAATGGAAGTGCACGGCCCCAACCCTTTGAAACACGGGTGGGTGTGCAGAGGGGACCCAGCTCTCTGCAGAGTGCGGGTGCTCCCTCACCTGCATGCTGCCTGCAGCTCGAACCCACTGCAGGATGGACTGGGGGTGTCCAGGTCCAGGGTCAGGATGGGGGTGAACAGTTCAGTTGAACTGTTCTGGGTGAAGTGCCATTCAACAGTGACATCCATGTAGTTCTTGAATATAACTCACAGGGGTAGTGTTTCAACCACACACTTTTCTCACTTTAGTTTTATCTTATCATCTTATCTTATCTTATATTTTATTTTATTTATTAAATGAAAGGCCAAAGGAAAAACAGACCCTGTCCACTCTAAGCTTAATGGATATAGCGTACTCCCTGCTCCAGCCTTCAATCCCCCTTCACACTGGTATAGCGGATCTGTACTCTCAGGCCCTTTCAAGGGGTTAAGCTGCTAAAATGTACTGACAGCTTAAGAAATGAATGAGAGCTTTTTCAGCCATGAAGAAAGGGTATTTAATAACCACGCTTCGATGGCATCATCCTTCCATGAAACGAGTTGGGACACTTGGGTTTAACAATCAGTAATATCACATTCAGTACAGTAAATGCCTGGATGTACGTATATATAATTCTATTCCCCCTTGACTCTAAGCTTCCCTTATTTATTCCAGGTTACCTGAGCAATTAAGGTGAGGGCTGCTCAGCGAACACTGATACCCTGCTGCTAGGGCATGAGGACCGAGCAGTACGCTAACAAAGAGAAATAGGTAGTCAAACATTTTGAAGAGGGGTGAATGGGACTGCAAGTGGATGGATGGATGAATGGAGGCAAAGAGGGAGAGGAAGAAGTATTCAACCTTCCACCCTTCTATCCGCATTTGTAGACTTAAGTTTAGGTGTCCGTCTCTAGCCAACTTCCAGTTAATCCTCAACAGCTGGTAGTGGTGCTAACGTTTAGTGATTAGAAGTTAGTCTGTTTAGCATGCTGTATCCTCCTTCCATGGGTTTTGGTTACAGGTTGTACGATTAGGATTGCGAGAACAGTAGTGAACTAAACTTCCCAGTAAGAGGTCTTCACACCAGGGAAGTGTTACTTTGCTGCAACAGCCCTGCCTCGTCAGTCATTAGGAAGCTGCAGGTTGTCAGAGGCTTCTCTTGCGCGCACACACGCGGAGACACACACACGCGCACACACAAAACCACAGCACTAAAACTAAATTAAGAAGCCGATGATTAAGACAAGCGTCTACGAGGCCTGTCATTTCAGCATCCTTCCATCATAACATTGTGGCACCGAGAAATTTGCTTGAAAACCCCGGAAAAAATGTCTATGGGAGAGCCTCGTGTTTGAGATAGCATAAATGTTAACATCAAATATAGACTGGGAACTGCCTCGGATGCAAGAGAGTATTCCGCAGAGGAAACAAGCACTGCAGAGACCTTTGGACTGTACGCGCACTCCCGAAACTCTGGTAAGTATCTCTCCCTTCTATTGCAGCAGGTACACAGGCGCTGTGTGACTGGAACTGGACCGAGTTTGAAATCCGCAGCTCTGTTCCCTTCGGAGACTTTGGGGAACTCCCCCTAAAGATAGATCTGTAATGAAAAGTCCCTACTGGATGACTAACGGTTATTGGCACCCAGTGCCCCTTTAAGGAGAGCAGCACATATTGTGCCGAAGACCTTGCAAGCACCCTTTAAATACAAACATTTTAAGTCCCCCTCCCATGCATCCCCACCCCTGTTGTTTTCGGGCTAGTTGTGTTGTATCTCCTCTCCCCCCCGTTCCTTTAAGCTCTGTAGTCTTCCCTCCCCCACCCCCATTCAGAACTAATTGCTCGGTTGCTTAAATGTTTCAAGAAGAGCTATATTTTTCCCTCCGAGGATCTTTTGAGAAGCTGCACTGTACCGTACTGAGTAGCCAGCGGGGCACTACGCACCTCTGAGCAGCCTGAGCAGCCAGGGGAGAGGCAGCCTTAAAACAACGACATTAATCAACGAGGTGCAAGGAGTTCCCCTCCTGTTGAACTTTAGAAAGCTTTATGGACGGGCGGAGGTTGGACGGAGAACGTGGAAATAGGAAACAACGGCTGTAGGGGCTTTGCTTGTGTCGTAAGCGTTAAGACAAGATAGAATAGTGACAGAAAGAGATCCGGGTAAACACTGGACGATACATTTCCCACGGTGGCTACGCCGAGTGGAGAAGTCTGAATTAAGTCGCCTTAATTAAAAGCTAAAGATTTTATTTATTAATTGCTGTAGCTGCAGAATACCTTCTGCAGAAAGCATCCACTAGATTTGGTGTGCTCCGCTGCCACTGCCAGAATTTTTCAGAACAGAATATTTTTACACTCGCTGCCAACTTTAACGTTCAGACATGCGACTTTTTTTAGATCCTAAATGTCGCTATTATTTTATATGCCAGCATGCGTAAGAGAGCTGTCACACCTGCCTAGGTAATACGTATTCCTGTGTAACAAAAGCTCTCCCTAATTCAGGAATCAAACCGAAAATTAAAATATCCCTTAAGAATTATCCACAGAGTTACGCAGACGACGACAATAAAATGCAGGGGGGAAATGGACACGTTAAAATCCTTCTACTAGTCTCGATGTTTAAATACATAATTTTATTTTCTTCTGTGTTTACTGTTAAAACATTCTTGGCCAACATCGTGCTTTTGCCGAAGTTATCAGATTGAATTAAAGATTCGGGAAATAAAATACAGGGAAAGAGAAAGACTTGGGAAGAAAAAAAAAGAAACCAAACCAACAAAACACCAAAAAAAAAAGAATAGTGCTTGAAGAGACTTCTAGCTGCTCTTTGACTTTTAAGAAACTGTTGCTGGAATATCTTCATGGTGTTGCTCTAAAGCTCTTTAGCCTCTTACAAACGTAATCTTTGGCAGATGACACGCGTATCTGGCTTTGCAGTTTTTCAGTAACTCGAGAAAAAAGACGCTCTCCCCTCCCCGGCCTTCTCCCCCTCCCCCAGCACGGAGACGGGTGCAGCCTCTCCCAGCGCTGTCTCGCCCCGGCGCTCGCGGCAGGCAGCCGGGCCCGGGGGTGCCCGGTGTGTCCGTCGGTCCGTCCTACCTGTCCGCCCCGCCGCTGTCGGCCCGGCGCCGCTCCTCCCGCCGCTGCCCTCTGTCCGCACCGCACCCCTCGGCTCCGCGGGATCTCGGGCTCGGCCAGATCAGCTGCGGATCCAATTTTTAGGGCCTACAAAAGCGCAACATCCTCCCCTAT
>WKFP01014237.1:478292-503261 GCA_011057875.1 Pterocles orientalis
TGTAACCATAGCAAAACGCTCGGGGTAGCACAAAAGCTACAAACAACTATGCACCCCTCCAGGAGAAGGCGAGCCTGGGAGCAAAGCCTATTTTAGCTTTCTCCGTGCCAGTGGGTCAAGGCGGGAGGAGGAGGTGCCGGTGCTCGCTCCGGCCGCCTCACGGTAGCGGAGGGACCGGCACCTCGCGGGTGCCGGGATGGGGCTTGCGCCGGCTCCCGGGAGGCGACCAGGGGGGCAGACCTTGCTCTCTCCTTGGTCTCTTCGCATGAGTAGGGCTCGCAGAAGATGGCTCTTTATGTAGGCTGTTCTGAACACTTTTTATATCGGGCAGGGTGGTCCCCATGTTTTTTTTTCTTTCTTTAGAGGAGGGAGGGGGGAGTGATAGCAAGGGGCTTGCTGGATGATTATAACCGCTACCACTTATAAATAAGTTTTTTGGGGAAGGGCTGATATCGTACCCTTGATATCAGTGGGTGTGTTCATGTATTATTTTAATATTATATGTCTTTTATACAGAGCTTGCTTTCCTCCTCCCTCCCCAACCTCCCCGCTCCCACCCCCCCAGCTTTGTTTCTGGAATTTGTTTCGTTTTTAAATCACCAGCACAAACAAACAAACACACGAAAATGACTGGCAACAAGTTAAATCCCATTTGTGTCCCTCCCACCGAGCACGGACGGTGTATCGCTAGAGCCTGGGGTTTATAGTTTTGCCTCGACAATAATTTGACCAAGAAAGAGAAGAGGCTGCAGGCAGACTTTCAGTGCACTGACAATGCGGAGAGGAAAAATGCTGAAAGAAACAGTTCTCCTGGGATGCATCTCCTTTGTGTGTTTCCTCCTCTCCATCTTTCAGATGGGGCGCTGGCACAGGCTTGCACACACACACACAGAGGTTGTGTTTCCTAGGGAGTTTTTAGAAAACAATGTTTGTTACAATCCAGCTATAAACTCCACCTAAATAATGAAATCTTGCCGTAACTCCTGAAACTCCAACAAACAAATAATTACCATTTGTCTTCTAGCAGAATACTAGCAGAGGATGACATTACACTTTATTTTCACACTCATTACAAAACATTAACAAAAGAGGGTAAAGAAAAGTCTCACATGTCCTTGTCCCCGCTGGAAATAATAAAACGATATCCGTTTAGGAGTAGATAACTTTTTTTTCTGATTCTTCCAAAGAGTCTACAAGCTAATTTCTGTGGTTATATCAAATAGTGAAATCGCAAATGCGAGAGACGTTTTCACACCGAGAGTCGTGATCATGTCCCACTAAGGCTTCACTGAAAGTCTCTCACAGTGAGGCACTTGGATTCCCTTGCCTTCCCTTACTTTTACCTTACAAGACAAAGAATACCGGAAAAAAACATTTGGTGTTTGTCTGTGCTAAATGTATCTAAGAGATACCTTTTCAGGCAATCGCATTGGTTGCAAATGATAGTTTAACTTTATCTGCTGTGATGGCCACGTGTTTTGTCATATGAAATTAACTTGTGAAAGCCTTTGTATCATTTTTTGATTTGTGTTTGGCGACAAAGCGGATCATATCTCATCGCGTTGATGGCTGTTACAATTGCTAACTTAAAGGCATGTTTTCGGCTCTGAAAAACAACAACAAAAAACCAACCCTTTGAGAGCTCCTCCTCAGCAAAACAACCCGAGGAGCTGTATAATAACGCAGCGCAATATTTTCCATGTGTGTGCGATATCTCCTTATACTTCTCTATCATTCTGCGTCTCTATTGTCTATACCTAAAGATAGCCAGGTCATTCCTGGGCTTCTTATAATCCCCACCTGAAAGAACATAAAGACAGTATTCGGATAATCGCTCTAATTGCTTGGAGGAATGTACTTGGCGTTATATTTTTTTTTCTGCGTCTTTGCCTATTTTCCCACGGTAAATATTGGTAACCGAACTGCTGGTCTTGGTGTGTTTCTGTTCGATCGCCAAGAAGCGCACCAAATCATTGCAATAAAGTGATCAGCCTTCCGATGCACGACGCAGTTTTGTTTTCTCTGCTTAAGTTCTGCTTCTCATTTCAAAGCAGGACACAGCGTTGAGCCAAATATTCTGGTTTAGGCGCTTCTCTGGACTTTGGATTTTAAGTCTAAATCTTTCCTTAAGTTGGGGCTGAAATTATGATTTTCCGCATTTCAAAAAGGATGAGGCTCTATTTATAAATGTTGCAGAAGGTTTCGTTACTTCAGGAACAACAGAATAGGGATAAAGCTGCAATTTTCAAGAAAACAGAATTTCAAAATATAGAAATAAAAAAAGTAGCGGAGACGATATATAATTCAATCAAATTACAGAAAATTGCTTTAAAATTCAGAACAGTAGAGATCCATTATGTCTCTGTTTTATTAGTGACAAGTACAATTACTCTAAAATAAAGAACACTGGTGAATATATAATTGGTTGTAATCATGTTAGTGTTTGAATAAAAATGACGGGGACATTTAACACTTTGACAACAAAATGTTCAGAAACAACTTATTTATTCAAACAGTTTTTATTTGCATCCACGTGAAAGAGAAACACACTGTTGCTTACGGTAAATCCAGGTTTTTCACTTTCAATGAATATATAACTAAAAAATTATTAATTATTGTGTTATCCAAGGCTTAATAAAGTCTCCTGAGTATGACTGTATTATTAGTGATTACTCAGTACCCAAAGGACGCCATCTACAGGAAGAGGTCTTTAGGCTTAACACGAATCTAATAATTGTTGATCAAAAAAAAAAAAAAATCAGAGTTAATATTCCTCTATAAACCCGGCTCCGATTTTACCCACAACACCGGTCACAATATTTGCTTTGTAATTGCTTCTTGCGATTCAGTTTGTTATAATTTGACACAATCTAGGAATCTGTTAGAAGAGGCCTTTTCTCTGAGATACGGCGTTAAATAAATTTAACTCCACGAAGAAGCACTTTTTCTCCTTCTAAAGAGACTCTTTTCTCTCAGGATTGACTTGATCGCCCCTGAAAATGCAGAACAGCCCATGAGATCTCTCCCTTCAAACCAAACATGTGGAAGATGCTTGCAAAAGAGCCCTGGAAACAAAACAGCTTGACTGAAGGCAGTGTGTAAAACAAATGTATAAAGGAATAGCTAGCATTTATTTATCCTTAACTTATTTCCTTTCGAATAACGTCAGTAAATATCAGCTATCACAAGCATACTGTCGTCTCTTCTTACAATACATCCTTTGCCCCATAGCTGGGTACTTAAAGGTGCCGTTTAGCCGGATTGGTCCTTTCTGAGCCCGCGCTGGGAAACCCATCGAAGTAGAAAGAGTGCCCCTTAATATTTCGATCATACAAATACAGACCCGCGAAGATGGCATGTGCCCTCCTTGATGCGGTTCCAACACACCGATTCAAACTACAGAAAATACGAGGAGAGCTAGAGAAATCTTTCAGGACTCCTCTCTTTTTTTTTTTTTTTTTTTTGTTTGTTTGTTTTTGTTTAAGCACACGGGGCACTGAGAGAAAAAAAATCTAAACCTTTTCACCTTTCTCAACCCCCCCCCCCTACTCCCACCTGCCCCTCAAAAAGACCTCAGTGAGAACAAAGAAGGAACGCAGCGGTGGTGCTCCCTTCCATCTTCCCCCTTCGAGGTGTCCCCGCGGGCTGGCACTGTCCCTGCCTGCACCGCCCGAGCCCAGCGTGGGCACTTCTCGGAGCTGTGAAGAGGAAGGAAAAAAAACAGTATTGTTGAGACACCACTGGCGAAACGAGCCCTTGCTATTTAAATCTTAGTGTCAGCTCTCATTAACAGCTCAAGTCATCTTTTCCCCCGGGCAGACCTTGTCTGGTCTATCGACTTAATGGAAAACAAAACACATGTTTGTATTCTATTATTGCAGACTCGTTCCTTGCCTTGCGGAGAGCAGGGACAGGCTTCGCCTGCATCGTGAGGGACTTCCCGAAGCGGCAACGTTTTCCCTTCGTTCTTCGCTCCTGCTCTCCCAGAAAAAGTTAAACATTGGCGTTCGTCTCCTGCCCTCCCTCATGAATAGGGGCTGCAATGGCAGCCTCTAGAAAAGGCTTTCGCTGAAGCCGCGGAGGGTAAAAAGAGTCCAAGAAAAATAGTTACTGGTGTGTTCAGCCAAATTTAGCACAGCACAATAGTCTCTGCGGGAAACTTTGGGATTATTTGTGCATCAGGTGAAGTGCTCAGGGGCTCGAATCCAGCTGCCAGGACCACAGCATCGCCCAGCGAAGCCGGCCGTGAGGAGCCGAGCACGCTAGGCAGTAACAAGCGACAGACAGGGTTTCGAGCCAACCCAAAACAAACAAACAAGCTCCCCCGAGTCCCCTACCGGGAAGGTGGCTTTGTTAAGAAAGCAGGGAAAGTTTTGAAGAGCTGCAGACGCTTTTGCAAATGCATTTTAACTCGTTTGTGAAGAACAAGCCTTTTTTTTTGTTTTTCTTTTTTTCTTTTTCTCTGAGACAATAGAGGGGGAGGGTGAGAGTAAGAGCTTCATAAAAGTAAGGAATACATTTCTCACCCAGTGAAAGCTGGAGAGGTCTGTAGGAGTGGCCACCTGACCTGAATAAGGTAGAGGATTCTGGTGCACGAAGAAGAATTTGTTCATTTCACCCCGTCCTTAGAGCCTCGGCTGGGGTACGGCTCTGTGTGCACTCTGGAACCTGACAAGATCGAAACGAACTGTCTAAGATATTTTTAAGCCATCCCCAGCTGACCGTTTCCCCCGTCCCGCGCCGGGACCCGGGGATCTCCGTGGGGAAGGTGCGATCGCGGCATTGCCCGGAGGCAGCGCCGCTCCCGGGGCGCTCCCTGCGCGGCCGCGGGATCGCGATGCTCCGCACTAACGGAGGGAGCGGGGCCCTGTCCCGGGGGCCTCTGTCTCCTGCCGGGGGTCCCTCTCCTGTCGCGTGGGGACTCTGGCGCCTCGGGCATAGAGAGTAGGGCCCACAACTTTCCCGCTTTTGAAGCGGCGGTTGCTCTCAAATGCTTGGCTGTAAATAGACGCAATGGCAGTAACAACACAGCCGTCCTGCAGTCAGAGCGGAGGCTGCCTCTGCACCTTTCCGCACGCCGTCAGCGTTTTAATTCCAGCTCCAAAGGGAACCTGCAATTATGAGCCCCCCTCCTCCCCTCCCACTCCCATTCTCTTGTTTGAAACATTCACTGAGGAAGGTTATTTGGATTGCGAGTAAAATCAAACAAGGAAGGGAGGGGGAAAAAAAAGCCCACAAACCCAACAACCCAGCAAACCCTTCCATTTGCTATTTACAAAACTCATTGTCATGCTTCACTCAGTCTGTCTGCCTAGCTTGGGGAAATAAATGTGACCGAACCAAAGACAAAGCCGATGCAGCTGTATTTGAATTTCTCAAACACTGTCAAAACGTGCTCTTGTCTCATAATTCTCGGGGTTGTTGTTATCATTATGACCATCATACCTAACGTGAACATATTCGAAAGAGAGGTACTTGGCGGCATAGAGACCTCGTTCTGATCGGGAATGCACAGATTCCTTTAGGAAAAAGCCAAAGGCTCCTTTTCCCTCCTGCTTGGAAGCCTTGGCAGATAAACTAAGGAAAACTTGAGGCCTGTAATTTCCCTCTTGTGGTTTGGTTTTTTTGTTTGTTTGTTTGCTTGGTTGGTTTTTTTTAATGTTCCTCGTGTTTCCCTGGTTCCCTCAGCAGCGGGCAGGTTTCACTGCCCAGTTCCCCAACCCAGCCCCGCAGCCGCCGACGGAGGGAAACGTGCACTGGGGTCATGCGAGGGGACGGGCGGTCCGCAGGGCGTCGCGTCCCAGCCGTCGCGTCAGCTCCCCTCTCTGGAGGACTGTTAGGAGCCTTCCAGTACGTTTGATTTTACCAGGGCTATTACGAAGCAGATCCTTGTCCTCGACTCTGGAGAGGAGGCGGCTGCGGCACCGCGGGGACGCTACCGGAGGTATCCCTCAGGGAACACGTTGGCGCATTCCCCGATACCTCGCCTCAGCTGCCCGGCTTCTGGCGAGGACGGGCAAACCTTGCCGGCCCTTCCCCAAGCCCCGCCGCCCTGGAGCACACCCGAGCCCCAGCAGGGCCCGCCGGCCTCGCCCGGCCGCCCTCGCCCCCCGTCGGCCCCGTCGCCGCGGCATGGGGAGCCCCTACACGTGGGCCGGGCCGGGCGGGAGCTCCGGCTCTTCGGCGGCCGGCCCGGCTCGGCCCTCGGGTCCCCTCCGCCTCCTTGGCCCGTCCTCCAAGCCCTACCGCCGCCCCGCGTGCCGCTGCCTTGCCCAGTGGCGCCTGAGCCCTGGGCTCCGGGGGAGAAATGGGGCCCTGAGGCTACCCGCGCGGCCTGAGGCGTGAGCTCAGACCTCACCGCCAGCCTGGGGAGCATCTCACCAGCCCTCCTTTTTCCTAATCGGCTTCTTCGTTGGCACACTTCTGGGAGAGCCCTCCCGAGCTCTCCTGCGGGGAAGAGGTCTGGTGTCGGCTCTCTTCAGCAGGACCGTGCCCCCGGGCAGGGCCACCCCCGACCCAAAGGCACTGCGCTTCTGTAACGCCCTCGGCGGCTTTCCTTGCCCGGTGTCCTACAGTTAGTGGAAGCAGGGAAACGAAAAGTAACGCAATCAATTATTATTTTCATACCATATTTATGGACGGGTAGAAGTAATAACAGTTATTTGCTTTGTCGAAGCGTTTATTTCACACTTGGTATATTTTCTTACAATCAGAGAACCAACGTGGGAAAAATAACCACAAGTAAATTAAAGTAACGAAAACACTTTCTTAGCAAAGGGCTACCCGTCTCCTGTTTAATTTTCCCGGGTGCGTTTCTTCCTCCTGACATTAATTCAAACCAATGAAACGGCTAAATAGATTAATCTCTAGCCCTGAAGTCAAGCAAGAAGCAAAATAATCACCTAATTGTCTGCCCCCTTCATAAAAAAATACCTTCCCCCCCTCTTTCCTTCAAATTGGCGATAAAGAACAACCAAAAAGCAAAACATCCACGAGGGTAGGAACCCCGGCGGGTCCTCTTGAGGGTACGGCACCAGTACTCCTGCTCTACTCCGGTCCTGCGAGCTCTGCTTTCCTCCCTTCCCGCCCGGGTTGCTGGGTATCGCCTCCTCTCCTCGGCGCAGGTCCGAGCGCTGCTTTAACCCCTCCTGCCCCGCCTTTGTCCCTTTTGAGGCTTGTTAGCTTCTCTAATTTGTTAGCAGCACTTCGGCTCCCTCTTCCCCAGCCCCCAGGGCAAGGAGGGCGGAATGATGCCAGGGCCAGGGAAACAGCCATGGCAATAGCTCTTTCACACGCATATGTCACATATATCGCACACATCAGGGTCACTTCAGCGAGGGGGACAGAGAAGGGTGGTGGAGAGGAGAATTTTAAAAAGATACAGTTCTTCCGTATGTGTCAAGGATTTCAAATAGATTTCAAATAGAATAGTGCTTGATACCAAGGTAACACGCCCCTATTGCCGGCTCTCGGTCTTTGAATTGCTTAATTTCCTGTATTCCTGTTATTCATTTTATTGCCAGCGATTGTGTGCACCAGTGCCACAGGTTGAGTGACCCGTGTTAGCAACGGGCAAGAAAATAAATGACTCCTGGCACGGCCAAGGTCTCCAGCAAACGCTCTGTGGCGAGTTGCACGACGGCTCGGCTTCTACCGTTCACACGGAGCAGTCGGCGCTCGCCCGCCGCGGGGCCGCCGCACCGGAGAGGCCGGGGCCGGGGGGGTCTGCTCCGGGCCGGGAGCGGGGCTGGACCCCTCTGACCAGCAGCCTGCACTTCTGCAACCATCCCCATCTTCACTCAGTCCCACCCCCTCTTGCTGCTCCACGGGTAAAGCTGACACTTCTCACAGACCAAGGCCCTTTGCTGCTGGATCTGCCGGCACAAGGACAAAAAAATACTGGAGAGGAGAGGGAACCTCATCAATCCCTGCTGCTGTTCTTTTTGGAAATGCATTTTTTTGTATCAGCCTATAAACCCCCTGTGAAGCATGCAGTCTCCAGTCTGTTTTCTCTTTTGGGGACAGCAATATGCTGTCCTTTTCCCTAGCTATGTAGTCTTTGTTCAGTGCCCATAAACAAGAAATCAGGCTGCAACAGCTGGATTCAAAGCCTCCACCTTCCTCCCTGTTCTGTGGTCAGGGCTTCCCCCAGATAAGGTCCTACCAGCACTGAAAGATACCTGCTGTCAGTGTACTTCAGGGCCCTAGCCTTGTGCCCTGTCCCTGAAGGGCAGAGAAAAGAGCCAAAGACAAAACTCCACACACTCAGCTGGGCTGCCATCCCAGCCCTGCAGATCCCTCCATGCAGCACAGCCCTCCCTTTGGTAGCACAGCCTGCTCAGGACTCGAGCATCAGGCATCCCCTGCAGAACCTGCAGGGCTGATGTTGCACAGGCTGCTTGGTTTCTGGCTCTGCCCTTCAGTCCACCTTTCCAAAGCCCAGCAGAGACAGCTGGTAATGCTAGAGGATCCTGTTTTCTCAGGAAAGACAGGCCATGAGAGAAACATGGTAGCTGGAGGTATCTTTATGTTTACAGTCCTGAAAGAAGGTAAGGAATAAAGGAGGAAGAATCTTGTTCTTGAGACCCACAGTTCTGGGGCTACTTCAGTGCAGTGTTATCACTTGAGCAGCTCAAGCTCTGACAATACTGTACTTGGCACTTAGACAAAGTGCTTCCACTTTGTGAGCCAGTTAATCCTCCTGGTAGCTGTCTGAGATGATAGCCCTATCTTTCAGACAAAGTAAGGCAGACAAGTTAAACCTCTATAAAGTTTATAACCACGAATTACTTCTTCTTATTTTTTTTTTTATTTTTTTTTTCCCTCAAGTGAACCATTTCAGTTGAGTTAGACAGATTACTTTGTATAATAATAAACCATCTGAAAGCTACCAGGAAGTTTCCAACATATAAAAAAATGGCAATCCTATTTAAACTCTGGGAAAGATAATTGTTTGCCCTTGCTGTATGTTTTGCATTCTTGAAGTATATCTTTTAAGGCACAATATACATTTTGAAATCTCATATATGCATCTTTACAATAGTAATGGCTTTCCACAAGCTCTGTGGGAGGTGACATTTCAGCAAGATACTTCCCCTTGACTTTGTTTATTCCAGCAGTTTAAATTCTACCTCTGGTGATAGCTGTTAACTTGGCAATGTGAAAAGTGCTACATGATGTGTACTGTGCTCAGTCAGCTCATCAGAAGCTTACCAATTATGACTGTGGAGCCCATTCTTCCTGCCACAGCATGCCACCCACCATGCATGGCCGGACAGCTGATCTTCACATGTGCATAAAATCTGATAGCATGCACACATTTACACAGAGCCTGTACAAAGCAGGCACAATAAGTCTGATGCTTCTTAGAAGCCTTTTTGTTTCCTTCAATAGCTCATACACAGGCAGTTGTAGATAATTTCCTGCTCCCCATCTGCCTTGGAAATGCCATAAAAAGGGAAGCTTTCAAACCCCATACTGCAAGGAGATGAGCTTTGTACCTGTCAGACAATCAGTATGTCTGTTTTTTGGGCAGAGGATCAAATTGTCAGGATGGCTGTGAAGCAGGAGGCTGCAGCTATCAGAATTATTAATCTCACCCGCGATTTAGTCTCCATCCACATCTTCAAGGTGCTTGGGAAAGGAGGTAGCTGGAACTAGATCGTGGATTCAATTAAGCAGTTGAAATATGCTGGAATGGCTCATGAGTTGGACACCTCTGCATTATGAAATTAAGAACTTAGTTAACAAAAGCCTTTGTAAGCCTGTTTCCCCAGAATGAAATCTGATCTCTGTTTAAGGTCTCCTAATGACATCAGCACAGCAAGATTTAATTCTAGACAGATGCTGCTTGCAAACACATAGGGAGTGTTCAAGCTTCAAAAATAATGCTACCTTTGAGCATTCATTTTTGTTTGGAATATCCAACTGAACATGCAAAATCCAGATTGGGCTTTTTGTTAAACTGTGATTTGCACTTACCCAAAGATATTATTTTTCTTTATTTTGAAGCAACTATTTACAGAACAATTTAGTCCCAGACTCTGTCACC
Source organism: Pterocles orientalis (assembly GCA_011057875.1). Taxonomy (NCBI): domain Eukaryota; kingdom Metazoa; phylum Chordata; class Aves; order Pterocliformes; family Pteroclidae; genus Pterocles; species Pterocles orientalis. Next base: position 488,344 of record WKFP01014237.1, read on the forward strand.
TTTGACAGTAGTCTCTTTTACGTCAGCTAAAATAGAAGTAACTCTGTTCAAGTAAGCAGAGTAACACTAGTGAAAACCCAGAATAAATAATCAGAGAATCAAGCCCTTTGAATAGCAAATGACTCCATAAATAGTCCCATTGATTTCAGTGGTATTTTATGGCATAAGTAGTTACATTAATGGAAACAGCACACAAGACCCTTGGTGCTTGGACAGAGAAAAAAAACCTTATAATTATTAAAAAAAAAATTCCATGGTGCATTAGTCAGTTGACATGTTACTAGCTTACCTCAAGAGAGTTGATGACAAGGATGTCTCCTTTGTTAGCCTGTGACAATTCAACACACCTGTGACACAAAACCACTGTCTCTTGTTTCAGAAAACAGAAAGCAAATAAAGCCATGCCAGTGAAATGCTTTCTATTACTCTTAAACAAATGGTTCTTTAATGATCCGTGAGAATGTAATGATGTTGTCCTCCTGGGCTCTATTGCGCTGTGTGACTTGGAAAAATTATTTTGCTTGCTTTTCTTTGAAATTTAGCAATGAACCAAATGAAGTCCAAACATGCTTTCTTAATTATGTTTCTTTGGCTAAACACATTTTAAAAAAATAGAGAAGTGTTCTCTGGAAATGTTTTTCAACATCTTTAAGACTGAATCTGAGAACTGGTTCTGGATCCAGAGATCTACCCAGCTTTAAGTCTTCTGGAGCCAACAAAACTGTTGCTGGGATCTAACTGCTTTGCTGTAGACCCATTTCTGAAAATGACTTTGGGTGGCTTGACTTCACTTAGGCAGTTGGAACACAATGAACAAAAGCAAAGGAAGAAACCATGATGATCGGGGAGCACCAGAGCCTGACTAGCAATGGCATCAGGTCCCCACATCTTCCTGCCAGTACTGAATTTACTGTCAGCGTTCTTGGGGGTGCAGGTGATTTATTTCAAGTATTCAGTAAAGAACATGATACTGCTGAAAACTTTTGTAATTACAGTAATTCTGATGAAACCACATCAGCTCTGTCCTTGCCTTCCTCTTATTGCTTCTCTTTGTACTCTCTTCTTGTCATATCACATAGTAACTGTAAAAAATGCTTTGTCCAAAACACAAACTCCCTGTTCTGAATGCCACCCTGCTATCAGCAGGAACAGTATTTCAAATAAGCTGCTGGGCATTTGCCTCTATGAATAGCTACTTCTTTGCTCGTGCTAGACTGTAAAAAGCTCGTATGTATCTTTTGAGTGCACATTTTTCATTAAGAACCTCTAGCGCACAAAAGGAAGGGGTTGCGAAAGGCGAAGAAAAGAGATCTTTTGCTTTATCGCAAACAGTTCTCTGCTGCGTTTCCTCAGTTACAACCAAGCTGCAGCTATTTTCTATTGAGTGTGGAGCATTCTTATTCCTGGGAAGTTTTTAAGGAAAATACTTTGAATAAGGTTGTACAGTGCTGATTTTTTAATACTATCTGAAACTAGCCTGCCACTTCTCTTTCCATATAAAAGTGAAGTGACACAGAATGCATAAAGTGTTTCTTCTGTACCAGGCAAGGATGAGCTGTGTTCCAGCCTGTACCTATGCTGCCCAAGCTGTCATGGCTGAAGGGAAGGAGGGTCTGCCCAGACCCCCACTTTTGGGGAAAAGGTACTGTTTAGTGCTCAAAATGTATGTTGCAACAGTGACTGGAGGAGGTTAGGAGGAGGATGGTCCCCTACAGTTGACTTTCATAACTTTTTGTATTAGGAATAATGTCTTGCTGGTCTTGCTCCTACTGAATTATTGATGCCCTTGAAACAGAGAGGACAAAGGGAAGGTAGTGACATATTTGTGAACCAATACAACACTGAAAGATTCCCCAGAATGGGTTTCTCACAACCTTGACATAAGCCTGAGGGATACTTCATGCTGGCTGCAACTCTTGTCCCTAGTCTCATAAAGACCAGCTCTCTACTCTTTACAAAACGTGACTCTAATGTTAAAAAACAAGAAAGTTTCTAGTTTACAAGTAAAAATTTTTCCCAAACTCCCAGAAAGCATAAATGAAAATTCAAATTCTGCTGTTTTCTGAAAATCACTTGTTTCTAAGCAATCTCCTGACATGTAGAAGGGAGAGTAACTATGCTTATCTTTTTTTTTTTTGTGTGTGTGTGTATGTGTGTTTCGATAAATTTTTCTATACTTATTCAAAATAATAATAAAAAATTTTGAAAAGGATCTCTCAAAATATTTTCTTAACTGAGTGACTGTATTCTGTCTTACTACATTAAAAAAAACCTGACAATGTGCAGTATGAACTCCTGGGGGCTTTTAAGGGGTCTTAGTTCTAAAAATTTTAAGTTTTCCTTTTTTATTTTCTGGACTGAAACAAGATTTTTCCCTTCTTCTTGCCCCCTGCTTCCCCTTTATTTTAATATTTTCTTTTTTATCTTCTTTTCTTTTTTTTTTTCCTTCTTCCCTTTTCCTTTTTCTTTCAAACCAGCCAACCAAACAACTATTGAAATAATTTGGTTTTTTTTCAGTTCTGTTCTGAGATAAATTTACTGCCCAAGATAGTACCAGTCAGGACCCCAGCAGTCCAGTGTTCTCTACTTACTCACAAACCTGCCTCTGCAATATCAATGCAACTTGATCTCACTGCATCAGTAACATAGCATCCGGTTTTACAAGCTTGACAGTGGTGGCATGAGAAGGAGTGAAAACTGACAGCAAGTTGACAGAATACTACTGGGACTACTCTGGGGTCTGTCACACAGTTATCTTATCCCTATGCTACTAAAAAACTAACAAATTTCTCACCAGAATATGTTACAGGAAACTGACTTAACAGTAACGTTTTTTTTAGGTGTTTGCTGTGAATGAGGCTTTCCTCTTCAGACCCTGGAATTATCCTTATGTATAGATGAAGGAGACGTAAAAGAAGGTAAATGAAAACAAAATCACATGGGAAGTGGAAAATGTTTTGTTTTCTCCATGTGTGTGCATTGTGCTGAGTGCAGCAGGGTGCAGAGATGGACTCCTCAGATGCTATCACGCTGACTGCAATATCATGTAGCTGTGTATCTCCTTCAAGCTCCTCTGCAAAATTCTATCGTGTGATCACTTAGCTGGCTATGTTCGATCTATACAATCTAAGAATAAAATGCATTTTCTTTTAGATTCTGAGCTTATTTTCTGTTCCTGTTGCTGCTCAAAATTCATTGTAATAAGGAATAATTTTATTGTCATGGTTCCTTGGTTGTGTTTTGGTTTCTGTTGTCTTAATAGAAACAATAGTACAAATTGCTCTGAGAACAGCAGAGCTGATGCAGTCATATTTTGAGGATTTATATTTGACATTCTTACATCCCTTCCCTTGCCCCCTTGCAGCATGTTTGTCCATTTGTGCTGAGCTTTATGCCCAGCTCCATTAGACTTCCCTTCCCAGTACCCTCAGCTGGCTTTCATGTCTGCGGATATCAGCTGTGCAGAAGACACTACTCTCAGTACTACTACTCGCAGTAGTTCAGAGCTACTTTTGCACTGACATGCTGGCAGAACACCTGCTGACTGGATAGCAAGAGACCAATCAAAAAAGATAACTGCTGAGACGTGACTGATGCTTTATTCCTAATGGAACATGAATTGGGCTCTGTGTCCTCAGTCCAGCCATCAAATTCAGTGAGACTTGTGAGATTTCTCTCCAAGACTTTGACCTCATTCTTATCTTTGTCTGAAATTGGCCAACAGTATTGGAAGTTATGATGATTGGGGGGACTGACAGACAATGAATCAGGTGGATCTATAATGCAATATGTGTAAGGGCTAAATTAAAAAAAAATGTAAATATAAACCCCAAAATATTTCTCAGAAACAAAACAGATTTTAAAGGAAAATTATGGAACTGGTATTCCTAATTCATATAAATACTTTGAAAATTCCTCTGAGAAAGATTTTTGATAGAGTTGGAGTGAGAGAAAAACACAGTTTTTGAAGGCATGATGTTATGAGTCCGTCTTGGCTGTGAAAAGAACATTTGAATCATGGCACTGACACTGAAATGCTTTATTTATTTTAAATTTGTGTCTGGCTCAGAACCTTACATGCTTGCTGCGTGATTTTGACTATCTGTTAGCGCATTCAAGCTGTATCATAAATAGCAGTATTGAAAACATATGCCACAGGGGAAAGAAATCTGTAATAATACCAGCTGCCATTATATGATAATGAATTTCAGTCACTACTAACCTGGATAAGTGTTTTTCATAAGGAAAGAAGTCACAAATTTACTGAAGAAAAATTTGTGTAAAACTTTCAAGTTTTTAAACCAGCTCTAGAAGTGAGAATCCCCTTTTATCAATAGGGAAAATAATCTGGGACTAATTTTGAAGCTGAATACATAAAGTTTGATTAAGCCATGAGGAAGAGCAACATGGTAACAGTTTTCACATATGTAGAAGGGCAAACCTTTTAAGGGAGTATTTTTAGGGTATATATTAACAAGAAACAATAAATAAATTACAGGAAAATTTAAACTGAGTGTTTAAAATCCTTTTAAAGGCTAGCATCCATTAGACAGCAAAGCCACTTGAAAAACACCAGTAAATATTTTATTATCTGGGATATATGAAAAAGTTTGGCTTCATTACCAAAGATATGTACTGAGGAGTAATTTAGCTTTGGAGTAAGAGAGCTTAGATGGTCTCACTATTCCTTCACAGTTTTAATTTCTATGATCCTATGACTGAACCTTATAATGAAGTCATTTTGCTCTTCTGGAGGTAGCTAGCAGATGAAATAACTGTGTAAACTATGGCAAATAATCAGTCAGCTTAGCGTTAGCATTTCGTGGCCACTGAGTATTTTGCTATTAGGACAACAGCCTGTGTATTTCTTTCGAATTCTCTGTTTATAGAAGGTTGTATTCCAGCTGGTGACTATTATGTCCTGAAGTGGTGTGATTATCTCCAGGGGAAATGTGCACGAGCACAACTACTTCAGGAATCTTTTGTCAAGAACAAAGTCCATACACACACACGCGCGCGCACACACACACACACACACTTACACGCATACATACATATCCCCCTTATATATGTATAGATATCACCTTTGATGTAGAATTATAATTATAGATCATATTTTGGTATAACCAAAAGTAAATAACTTTTCTTTGGAAGGTTATAAGGTCAGTTGCAGGTAGGAACAACACAGCAAAAAGTAAAGCTGTGAGATTTTAAACAAGTAATTTACTGAATAAAGCAACATGACTAAATTTGCTTGATTCAGAGGTGTTTCAAGATACACGAAGTGAAGAAGAGTGTCAGTTCATAACAGGAAGAACAAGACTTTTGAATCAGATGTAGTTTAACTCAGCAAGAGTAAGTGAGTAAGACTGTAAAGTCTTACTGAGCTTTTCAAAACAAAAAAAATGTATTTGCACTGTCAGAGATGTCACTGGAAAATAGGCTTGTGTGAACAGGTCAGATGCAAATGTAGCTTTCAATTGGGATTACAACCTATAGGTTGCTTGGCAGTGTCACATAATTAGTTACAGAAAAGCTTTTGGCTTCATTGATGTCATTTGGATTTCTGTCACTGTCTTAGAGGGGACAAAGCCTCATGGGTGTTTTTTAGAAATTTTCTGAAATACACAGACAAGATTTTTTTCATGGCCTTTTGGCTTCTGATATTTAGGGCAATAAAGAGAGCTGGTAGGCTTGATCAAGCACAGACCTCCTTCTGTGTTGCACAGGTGACCCTAACAGGCCAGCACAGGATTAAAAACATCCTCAAATAGGGCCTCCTGGTCCTGAAGGACCCAGCTGAGATGCTATACAGAGAGGGCAAAATATTTTCCTTTCAGGTGCACTAGGCTGCTGCATTAAGAGCTTTGGGAGGAACAGGCACATCCAGGGCTTCCTGCATAGTGCCTAGTCCAAGTGGAAAGATCTCTTCCTGAGACAAAGCTCAATCTGTTTTCTGACAGATCCATGCCAATCAGTCATAGCACAGGCATCATGCTGTTGGTATAAATAGTGCACAATAATGTTCAGCTAACATATAGTTCTTTCAGAAATGTGTTTACTTGGCATCATTTACAGCAGCCCCGAGGTACCATTAACCTCTGCTGAAACACAGGATTGTATAGATCTGTTCTGCCAAACTGATCTATGGCAAAACAGAGATTTCCAGGCCTCTCTATTCAATTTAGAGAGCTGTTTCTTACTGAATGGTTTGTTTTTCCAGCACAAATAAGGGTCAATCAACATTTTCAAATAACACACAATTGTGCCAGTTTTATTAGAATTTGTCTCTCTAACATTTTTATCATGGCCCATGAAAATCAACCCAAGATAACAGCAGGAATAATTGACCAAAGAATAGCAGTTTCTTTAATCAAGGGAGCATGATTTAATCAAAAGCTTCAGATCTGTGGATATCATCAATGGTCTTTTGTCTATTAATAACAATATGTCATTACTGAATTTTAAAAACGCAGTTGCTAGAGGGTAAAATGTCTACATCTAGATGCAGAAAGGTCAGAACAGTATTATTTGTAATTAAATCCATTAAATGTACCGTGGACAGTTTTTCAAGTGATTTAGATTAAAATATATTACTGAAGTACAGCAATACTTACAAAGAAAAATGCCCAAATCCTGCAATTTCTTGACATTCAAGTGTGCTTTCCTTGGACCCTTTGTTGTTCTAAATAGGATTCAACCTGTAATATTTTTTTTAATTAAAAAAAAAATAAAAGAATAAAAGCAACCAGAACAAAAAAAAAATGTTGCTAATGAAAGGCTTGGTAGAAATACCCCAGTGCACTGAAGCTTGGGAGACACCATCACTTCCTCTTCCTGTGCTGTAGTCATAGGGACAGTGAGCATTCTACACCTTTTATGTGTAACAAATCTCTTTAGCACAAGAGGATATCCAAACTTGTAGGGAACTTCCTAGCCTAGGAAATGTAGCCAGCGTATAAAAGCAAGAGCAAGCATATGGTAACAGTTTTATGTTAGCGTAGTCTGTGACAGTGTCACACTTTCAGAAGCCAAGGTATATTTTTGCATGAAACACCATTGCACAGTGCAGGTATGCTTTGCAAATATTAGTGCATATTACATGCAAAGGACGTGAGAAGGTATGATTTTTCTGTTTCCTGAGCCTGGAGGGAAAGCAGATTACAATTTTCTATAGCAATATTTAGTGGCTGTAGCTCATAGATCCTCCCTTTTCTTTCCACTCTTCCTTCAGTCACTGAGGTACAGTTCCAAGGGAAAAGTCTTTTATAGGCAATGATGTCTTACTGGTTTGTCTGTCCTGTGTAGTGGCCAGCCAAGAATACTGTGAAAAACAGATGTGATTTTCTAATTAATGGCAGTATCAAAACTTAACCATGAGGACACCAAATGGAAGTTGCATAAACATCTCAGTTCTTACTCTCTGCTACTATTGAATGGTACCACTAATTTTTTCCCCCTGATTGTCTCATTAAAATAGATAGTTTCTATTGATTTGTTAACTCAGAGTGTATTTTACTAGAATTCTGTAGAAAACCAGGCATAAAGCTGTTTGACATCATGTAGGCATAAAATTTGTGTTTGGTAGAAAGTACTCATTCATCAGCTGGAAAAGTGGCACCAGAAACACTTCTATTGCCTACCTTGGGAAATTCTGGGGGGACAGCGTGAGCATCTGAACAGCAACAGTCTTGACGTCAGCTGCGTGTCTGCTGAGACTGGAATACAAGGACAGTCCAGGTGCTGTGGCCTGATCATGGTCACTTTGTGGGATAGCAGTAGTGTGGCTACTACCCATGTAGATCATACATAGTGAGACAGAGCATGGGAGGTGGAAGGGAGCATGGCTGCCCACACAATTGTCTTAAAAGCATGTTGAACTGAGTACAGTTGATCATCCAGTGCTTTTGAGCTTTTAGCCACAAATAGGAAGAGGTGAGTAATTTTATGCAACAAACAAAGCACAGATAAACATAAAGTATTTGTAAAATATTTTAAAGTATCTATTGAATTAATTGGTTATAAGTGTGAAACCTTTGCACTTGCATTGTTTATTACAAGTCCTTGCAGGATTTTTTTTTTAACGCTCAATTATTTTAGTCCTTTCCTACTAGAATCTGTAATTTTCATTTTGTAAGTGCTCATATACTATCAAACTTTTTCCTGTCCTGAACACTTTTGGTGTATCTATTTCTCTACCTTTTATAGAACCATTTCCTCTAATACCAACAGCTTTTCTATACTTCTTTCTGACTGCAGCTCATTTGTTGAAATTTCCAGTATATGTTCTAGAATATAATGATAATTTTAAAGGTTTTTTTTTTTTAATGTGAAGAGATCCTACCTTATCACAAATTGCCATAAATTCAAAAGTACAATGTGCTGTAGGCAAGTCAAAAGTATCCAATATGTACTCTTCTTTCATTTTTCCGATCATCTCTATTTAGTTCTGTTAACACTTTCTCAGAACAGAAAGTAATCCTTTCAGAAATGATTGACTCATCTGTTTTACCCTCAACCAAGCGACATTCATTCACCCATTAACAGTCCTTTTTTCCCATAGTAGTAGAAGTAGAAGTAGAAATAGTTCTTTCTACTTAAAACACCTAAACCCAGAGGATAATGGGAAATCAACAAATGCAACTAATTATTTCATAGTGTAAAATGTTATTAATTTTTAATAACATCAGAACTTAAAAAAAAAAGGAATGAAGGAAGAACACTGAAAAAAAATTGGCAGGTAAGTAAACAACTACAGTAATTTCCTTGGGGAGAATATGTGCTTTCTCAGGTTATAGCGCTACACTGGAGAGTCTAATATAGGCTGATAATTTCTACATAGTTACAATTGCAATCAGCCTTCTATTTTGAGTCATTTTTTTACTCTTTTCATTCATTTAAGAGATTCTTTATTTTTTCAGAACAGTAAAGTTAGCCCTCCAGACAAAGTAGACTCCATCCAAGCCATTTGGGAGGAAATGGAACAAATATTTTTTTTTTTTTTACTTGAAAAAAATTAAAAGCAACTTCTTTAAAAATGTGAAGAGGGTAGTGCGTCTTGGTGTTCTTTAGGTGAAGGAACAGCTACAGCTGGAGTTTGCTGAAATGCAGTTTGAAAAGGGGTCATTTTCACTTCAGTTTTCACTGACGTTTCTCTGAGAGGAAACCAACTCCCTGCCCATTGCTGTTCATCTTGTTCTGTCCCAGGTCATGGTCTTGGTGATGTTTTTCATAGTGTCATTAATAGCAATATAATTTATTTTTTTTTAGCACATCAAAATGACATACTTAGTTTGCTATTTAACCATGCTGGACTTTGTAACACTGACCCTTATGACATGTAGGGTCATTGGCTTTGGGCCCTAGGCTTGTTTTTAAAATAGAAGGGGTAGTCCAGTCTAGTCTTATACTTTTGCCTTCTTGTCCTTTCTCCAAGGGAAATTACTGTGTGCATTGCGATGTTGTTGGTTTGTTTTGTTTTGTTTTTTTTTTTTTTAAAGATCATATACACCCACCAAAGATCACTGTGCAGTGATGCTGGGGAACTAAATTGAAAGAAGATGCATGTTGTAATTTGATCTGAAAGTGATGAGCATACGATGATTCCTGAGAATCACAGTCATTGTCTTAAGGTGGGTGTTGAAAAAGATCCATCACCTGCGTGCAAGATGATTAAAAAAAAAAAGAGATCATGGTGTCAGACAGTGAGATTTTGCCAGAATGATTCAGTTGTCTTTTAGGCACATTGAGCAGTTTGAGTACCTTGAAGACATGGAATCTAACACAGGAAGTACTCTTCAATTTGTAAAGCACGACGACATCTGTCTTTGACTAGATAGATTTTTTATAAAAGGAAGGGAAAAGAAGAGTTAGGCATACCAGAAGAGAATACCATGATTCGTAATACACAAACCCACTTAAGACCATGAACTCTCCATGTGACACTGTACCCAGAGTGCTGAAAAACCAGAGCAGTCACTGTTGTGAATGTACCCTGCTGTTCATATGGACTTTGAGGACAAACCAGTGTGCTTGTAGGGGTAAGTCAGATTGCAAACTGTTTTTTCCAAAACTAAGTTTTTTCCAACTAAGAAAAAGATATCTCACGTAATCTGAGGAACAATAGAGTTTAAGAATAAAGCCATATTCTGTGAGATGCACAGAAAAATTTGGCATAGGAATGTCAATTAGATTGCTATTATTTCCTGTTTTCTGTATTTTGGGAGCCAAACAATTTCCTGCCCCAGTCTTTTTAGATCTAGTCGTTCTTACCCTTTTTGCAGTCTGGAACTACCTTCAGATTTTTGCCTTAGCCATATTACCTGCTAAAATCTACATTTCTGTTGGATTAGACTCACTTGAGATGCTTTTTTACTTCTATGGCACTCCAGTGGGAAATATTCCAAGATTCCATTACTTAATACATCTTATTCTTCAGCACTTTGCTTCTAGTTTTCTGTTTCAGGGTTTGCAGACTTTAACTGTAGTTATCCTCACAATTTGGCTTTCATTGATTTGTGATGTAATCCTGATTCCTCTCCAGAGTATCTCACACAGTGTGTAGGTTCACTAATACTGGGGATAGAAAATATTTCTTAAAACAAGGGTGGAAAAAGTGAGTCTACATACACCCAGCCAGTTAAACCCTGGTAATAATAAGACAACTATGTGAGGATTATGATTACTACTTCTAGTCTGAATCTGTATTAATTCCCCAAATCTTTAATACAACTACTTAGTGCCTCAGTTGTTTTGGTTTTTCTGCAATCCTACCAGAGGGTTGCCTTCCTTACTAAATTGGTGACATTCCCAGCAGCTGCTGGGTCTCACACTGCTCATTGCCCACATATGGCTGCCTGCCTCACCTGGGCTTCTTGCTATGAGAGGGAAGCTGGTGATATCTCACCTCAAAGTGTCTGTAGCAGAGGCAGGATGAAGGGGCATGGGGGTGACTACCTGGCACAACAGCAGGCCCCAACAGCAGTATTCTCCTGGTGGTATTCGTTCCAGCTTAACATAAGTCAGTCATGCACAGGAATCAGCCCCTTACGCATGACCTCCCAAACCAGGACATGTAAAATACTCAGAGATGGCTTAAACTTTGTATTTTACATAAACATTAATCTGCCTGTGACCTCAGAATGCACTGGTTACGGTTTGGCTGGGTGGCAGGATCTTGTATTCAAGAGAAACAGAGAAATTCTCTGGAGGAATTGGAAGCAGTTTTGAAAGTCTTGTTCATGGTAGATGAGATTGTTAAATTAGTTATACAGGAATGAGTAATTTTTAGATAAGTGTATTAGGTCTCCCAAGTGATTTGCATGTATAATCAAAAGAAAAGACTTGTGAAATATTGAAAATCTAGATGAGAAAATTTAAATTCTATTAAGAAAGAAACTCCACATTTATAGCACATTCAGAGAACATATCAGAGTATAAATTTAATGCAATGCAGCGATGCTCATCTTACTTTAAAGGTAATTATGCAGAAAAAGGGGCATTTGAAACATATAAGTAGAGGCTTTTTTTGCACTCATAAAGCGTATAATTAACAAAGTTCTTTAAATCTATTCATAAAAGAAAGTACTAAACCACTTGTAAATAATAGCAGTCTCATATTCTTTACAGTTAAATGTCAATAATCTGAATATCTTTTTTATACTCAGTTATAAAACTACATTTTTGACATATTAAGTAGAAGCAGGTATTACTAGTGTGGCATTTCAATTTTGTAGAGATTTAGACATACTCATATAAAAAGGATGCAAAATGAAGAACTCTGGCTATAGAAAACGGGAATGCTTGTAAATTAAATCAATAACCTTCCTGCAAAACACAAAGCAATAACAGAAAAGTGAAGTTGCAGAGCATTTCATAGCAAAATTAAAAGGTGTAAGTGTTGAGACCTTAAAATATGGAACTGTAGGTGCAGAACAAGAGAACAAGAGAACTACAAAGTACCAAAGCTTGTAGTATTGTACAGATCGATTAATAATGATTTGTTTTGCAGCAATTACTGAATCCTCACAAGATTAATTTGGAAAACAAATCCAGCTTTCTTCAATGCTCATTCATCTTAGAAATAAGGAGGAAGGGGAAATAGGGAGAGATTAAAGAAAATGTAAAGTAATGAAGAAAAAGTGTAGAGATCATAAGTGATTGTTTACTTCTTTTTTGTTTGATTTATTTTTTTCTTCCTCACCTCATTCTTTGAGAGTCTGTATTGCACAGTAGACCCCTGTTCTGACATATGCTGTCTTGAATAAGCAAAATGCAGGATGCTTCCAATATATTCTTCTTTGTTTGACCTTGCCCTTGAGCTTGTGGGTATCCAAGTAGGGGTATACACCTGGCTACGAACAGAGAACTACTAGGTGTCTGGTCCTACCAAAGCAACAGGGAGTTTGGGCTAGATTGAAGTTTACAGGACTGGAATAAATTCAGATTAAACTAGTTAGGGTTGGATTTTCTTTTTTTGACTGATCTGACTCCATATGTTTAAATTTCAGTGTTTAGGAACGTCTAAGATTTCTTCCATGTTTACTGCTGTCCATTGAAAAACATGGCATTTTGCCAGTTTATAGCAAGAAGTGAGAAAAAAAATCAATATTTCCCTGAAATTCCTACTCCCTGTAGCAGTTGTCATTTTTACTATTCAGAGACTGCACTTTAAGAGCTACAGTTTATGTTGCACCAAACCTTGTATTTTTTGAACTAGTTTTCCACAAAATACCCTGAATGCACAAAATCTTATTTGAATGATTCAAAAATCTTTAAAAAAATCTTGATTATATATTGAAAATATAAATGTGATGCCTGAGTGAAGTAAATGTTTAATATCAAAGAATATATTACCACAAGTAAGGTTTCCTGAAGGACTTCTTTCCCTCTTAGAACCATCAAAATGTCTTCTTTATATTTTTAGCTAAAATGTTATTATGTCTGAACAGCCTTCTATATTCTAAGTTATTGTATAGATAGATACACTTCTATCTACATATAAATATCAATATATCTATGTATCTATATACACATATATACATACACACATATTTTTCATGGTACGTGGAAACAGAGTGATTGAAACAGAGAAAAAATTTGCTATTAAATTTTATTTTATGACAAAAGAAAGCACCATTAGTTCTTGTATCAACATTAACAATCACTTTTGAAAGGCAAAGGCCAAGCTCCTTTTATTGTTGCAGATTTTCCAAGAGTTGAACCAGAAGCAGATGAGATCAGAATTCCTCTTCCAGGTACTCCTCTCTTTCTTGGCTATGAAGGAAGACTAGGTTAAGTGAAGCTATGTTACAGCTGTAGGTGGACACTGTGAGATGTCCCAAGGTCTTGGTCTTTCACTTATTCTGTTTAATACCCTGGCTGGATGTCACCATGCGTCCCTCCTGCCTGCATGCTCACTTTTCCTTTCCAGGCAAATCCAGAAACACGGGGAAAAATGGTGAAGCCTGGGAGGGTTTCCCGCAACACAGAATGCTTGTGCGACCACATCTGATGGTTTAGACACAGTCTAAATTTCTCCTAGGAACCTCTCCTAGAGCCTTAAAATTACATGGAATCAATTCAGTGTTTAGTCTTTCAACACAGAAATTGAAGTAATACTTGCTGTTATGTTTGGTTTATACTGGGTTGTTCCAGTTACTTCTTTCTTGTACGCACCTCAAGACAATCTTCCACATGCATGATATCCATCCTAAGATGAGAGAAGGCACTCGCCCCTCTGTCCATATGAAGTTCAAATTCACAGTATTGCTCCTTCAGATCACACAAAGTGTCACTGCCTATGCTGAGAAGGGTGCAATATGAGTGTGATGGGTTGGCCCTTGGCTGAGGGCCAAACCACACACACCCGATCACACAGTCCCTGCCCCCACCCAATTATAGGGGAGAGAATTAAAGAGGTAAAGACTGGAAAAGGGGAAACATAACCCCCATTTTTAAAAAAGGAAATAAAGAAGACCCGGGAAACTACAGGCCGGTCAGTCTCACCTCTGTGCCTGGCAAGATCATGGAGCAAATCCTCCTGGAATCTATGCTAAGGCACATGGAAAACAAGCAGGTGATTGATGACAACCAACATGGCTTTACCAAAGGGAAATCGTGCCTTACGAATTTGGTGGCCTTCTACGACAGAGCCACGGCACTGGTGGATAGAGGAAGGGCAACTGACATAATCTACCTGGACTTGTGCAAAGCCTTTGACACAGTCCCACATGACATCCTTGTGTCTAAGTTGGTGGGACATGGATTTGAGGGAAGGACCACTCGCTGGATAAGGAATTGGCTGGACGGCCGCACTCAAAGAGTTGTGGTCAACGGCTCAATGTCCAAGTGGAGACCGGTGACCAGTGGTGTTCCGCAGGGGTCGGTACTGGGACCAGTGTTGTTTAACATCTTTGTTAGAGACATGGACAGTGGGATCGAGTGCACCCTCAGCAAGTTTGCCGACGACACCAAGCTGTGTGGTGTAGTGGACACACTGGAGGGAAGGGATGCCATCCAGAGGGACCTTGACAGGCTGGAGAGGTGGGCCAATGCAAACCTCATGAAATTTAACAAGGCCAAGTGCAAGGTCCTGCACGTGGGTCGAGGCAATCCCAAGCACAAATACAGACTGGGCGGAGAGTGGTTAGAGAGCAGCTCTGAGGAGAAGGACTTGGGAGTATTCATAGATGAGAAGCTCAACATGAGCTGGCAGTGTGCGCTTGCAGCCCAGAAAGCCAACCGTGTCCTGGGCTGCATCAAAAGAAGCATTAGCAGCAGGTCAAAGGAGGTGATCCTCCCCCTCTACTCTGCTCTCGTGAGACCCCACCTTGAGTACTGTGTTCAGATGTGGGGCCCCCAACATAAAAAAGACCTGGACCTGTTGGAGAGAGTCCAGAGGAGAACCACAAAATTAA
>WKFP01014237.1:504755-529387 GCA_011057875.1 Pterocles orientalis
AGGAAGAAATTTTTCACTATGAGGGTGGTGAGACACTGGAACAGGTTGCCCAGGGAAGTTGTGGATGCCCCATCCCTGGAAGTGTTCAAGGCCAGCCTGGATGTGGCTTTGGGCAACCTGGTCTAGTGGGAGGTGTCCCTGCCCATGGCAGGGGGGTTGGAACTTGATGATCTTTAAGGTCCCTTCCAACCCTAATCATTCTATGATTCTATGATTCTATGAAATGGCAAAGAGGACTCATGGGTTGAGATAAGGACAATTTAATAACTAAACTACAATAATATTAGAAATAATACTATATACAAAGATGCAATGTGATACACAGTGATACTGCCCCTCCCCACCTGATGACCAAAGGCCCAGCCCACTCCCAGCCAATGGCCCCGAAGGAGGGAGAGAATAGGTTATGAACAATGATGCTGCCCCCCCGGAAAAGGCTCGGCCTGTTGACAATGATACTGCCCCCCCGAAAAGGCTCGGCCTGTTGCCAGCTAATAATCCCCAGAAACCGCACAGACGATTCCCCCAGAAAGGGGGGGAAAAGGGGGGAAAGTGGGTGCACCGCTCCCGGAGGCACTCACGGAACGGAGATAACAGCCCAAGCGTCCCAGTCCGAGAGCTGACCGAAGCAGGAAAAAAAAAACAGCTAACCATCCTCCGGGAGAGGGAGGATGCCAAAACTCACAGAACGGAGATAAACGAGTGTCCCGGGCCGAGAGCTAACGGCGACCGTGGGGGGGAAAGGCCTTGGGAGAGCGAATGCAGGAACCCCAAAGCGAGATGAATCTGGAAGTGAAAAGACAGCTCTCCTCGAAGAGTCCTCTTCTAAATACTGGGTATGACGTGCATGGGATGGAATAATTGGTCAGTCTGCTTCTCAATCTTGACTTAAAAGCAAATCCCAAGCTAGAAGCCGGGCTCTCTCTCTGTCTATTGAGAGGAGAGAGGCTGAATGTATCTTGTCCTTGAGAACAAATAGCAACATCCTAGCAATAACTATAAACGTTCTTCTCTTATCAAATCTCTCCTGAGCAGGAATCCAAAACATAGCTTTTTGCTAGCTATTTATGAAGAGAAGGGAAAAGGGAAAAAAAAATTAACTCTGCTCTGCTTAACCCATGACAATGAGCTGTCAGGCAGTCAGGGTGGACTGGCAAGAAATTTAAGGAAACATTTAATTGAGGTTTTTGAAACCTTAAATTCTGGATCAATATGGAATCAGCACTAGAAAATCCTTCCCTGTGACAAAATCTGCTGGTACATCTGATTCCTCATTTTGCTTCATTTCCATGCTGGAATGAAGAAAACTGAAACAAATGAACAAATTTCACTTGGATGCCAAAGTAGCTTCACTGAAATGTGAGGAGGATCTGAAAAATCAGAAATCTGGTCTATAATGAGGAGATTCAGACTTCTCCAACACTCAACTTGATCAAACTTGTGAGCTGAAGTTCTCCTGCGTTTGCTAGTGATGAGAAACTGGGTGATTACAAATCAGGAGATTGAAGGTGCAAGTCCCACAAGAATACAAAACCAATGAAAACTGTGTTTTGGTTAATATTTGAAATAGAAGGTTAAAGAATACCCATGTGATGAAGTTGTTCCTATTTTTTGGTCACATTTATGTGTGTTCATTTTTTTTTTTTAAATTAAAGCTATCAAACACGCTTGGAATTTTAATAATTAGACATCATGCAACAAAAAAGCATACCTACTTCAAAGACATCACTATCACTTTCTGAATTAATATGTGATTATGTGGTATGGGATTATTGAACTGGTAACCCAATGATCATTCCTCTTTTTCTTTCTTCCATTCCAAACAGTAATTTATTCATGGGATGGGAATCTTTGTCTGCTTTCTGAACTCAAACCTTGACACTGTGAAGCAAGCTGCTATGTTGATATTCATGATTTGGGAATTGAAAGCTGTTTGTTTTTCAGTCTCCTAAAATTTGAATTTAATATTTTATTAAATGTACTATAGTCATTCCCTCATTTGTGCAGTGAACAAACATGAAAGACAAATGACGAAGACAATTTTAGGTCCAAAGGCAGAAGGATGTATGTGCAGAAGTAAAACAGGGAATAAAAAAAAAACTCTAAGGCATTTAAATAATAGAAAATTCATCAGACATTTCTCTTCTATAAAAGAAACATAACTCTACTTACATTAAGGCTAATTCCCTAGTGCAACTCTATAAATCTTTTCACTTTACTTGGATGTAAAACTCTTTAAGAAAGTAACTTGACACTTCACTGTTGTGCAGTATGACACTGTTTCTACAAAAATCACCATTTCAGTAACTTGTTCCAGGAGAAATCCAATGAGCTGATCATCTTGAGTTACTCATTTTTACCCCTTCACCACTGTGACATGCGTTTCTTGAACCTTGCTTAAAAGTTCTTCCTTATCCTTACAGGGCACCTGGAAGCTTATCAAGTCCAGGCTATTTTGAGCTGTGAGTGGGTGGGAGGTAGTAAAATGAGAATTGGATTCTCATGTTTGATGGAATATTGTGATGGTAAGGAAGACCCAGATAATCACAGCATAACCACTGGCCTGAGCAGAAGTGAAAAAGCAAGTGCAGTTTTATCATTTAAAGCATTATCAGTAGCAGCATAAAAGTTTCAGTGCCATCTATAGAAAGAGACTTATTTAAATACAGGAAAGGGACACTAGCAGGATTAAAGAGATGGAGTAAGTATTGGACAGTAAAGCGTCAATAAAATAATAGTGTACTCATCAATAAGAAAAATGGGTGGTGACATTTAGTGTGAATATCTTCATAGAATTAGGCAAAACCTGAGAAAGGAATGGCAAAATCAGTGATCAGAAGCTGAAGTCAGACAAATTCAATACAAAAAGGAGAAGATATATTTAACAGGAAGGATGATTCATGCAAATTGTTGAAGGGAGTAGTCTAATTACAAAAGTAATTACTTCAATGCAAATGCACCTTTTTTTTTTTGAGCTGTGAGGTACCAAAGCACATCAGGTGACTTATTGGTCTTTTTTGACCTTAAACTCTACTGGTATATTACAAAATATAATAGACATCTTTGCTGTTCTTTTCAAGTCCCTTATCTGAGAGTTCATACGAGTCTGTTAAAATATGGAAAAGGTTCTTATGCTAGTTATTTTTCTAAAAGTTGCAGGAATGACAAAGTTTTACCCGTAGATATGATAGCTCATTTTCAGGCCTCAGAACTGGTGCTCTGCCAAGATCAAAAGAACAGGCGCTACTGCTTGCTGCTGTTCCAGAGACTGCAAACTCAGGGAGACATCTGTAGTTTTGCCTACCTTTATGTGAAGAATAAAGGAAAGATACCTATATAAAGTACGAGAAATTAATACAGAAGCTGATTTAATATCAATACTACTAATAGATGTAATTAAATTAACCAAAGCTATTAGGGAAAACAGAAGTGTGTCTGCTCAGTTAGAAGCGCAATTGTAGCGAAAATATACCCCCACAGGAGATAACACAAAAATTTTAGAAGTGGATAAGACACTAATTGCAAAGAGGGTACCTACTTATTGTTTGATAAATAACAGGCTTATTTTTACGAGATCTGAAATGAAGGACTAAGTCTAGTATAAAAGTTCATGTCTTAGAAAAGAAGAAGGCTGAAGCAGGCAGTGTTTTTTGGGGGAAGGGATGCAGTTGTAGATGTACGCCAAGAAAGAAGGAAACTGTCTTTCCTTAACAGTTGTAGGCAGAATTTGTACCAGAGCCATGATACTAAGGCTGAATCACTAGAGGATGTGTTTAAAACAGCTTGGTCTATTCAAGTTTTAGAAGAGCTGATGAACTGCAGTTTCAGTAGGGAGAAAAAAAGAAAGAAAAAAAGAAGAAAAGAAAAAACTATAGCGAGGCTGGGCAAAAGGCCCATATGCTGACTTTCCGAGTAGCCATTATGTGACAGTAAAGATAATAAGCTTTTGCCACTTACATTTTTGCTTTTTCATTACATGTGCATGTGGAAAGAAGGCAGGATGGTATCAACCTGACATCCTGCCCCAACTGCCAGAATGTCTTGTTATGGTTTCAAAGTCTAGATTCACACAGCAGAAGGCACTGTCTGTTTTACTCAATTGCACACTAGTAAGGGCTCTCATACAGCCTGTGGGAAACCTGGGCTCAAATCCCTCTTCTGCTTTTGGAAGTCTAGAAAATATAAGTCTTTTACATTTCATTGGTAAGAAGAAACTCAATTGCCAGACTATAGTGTATTTTGAAATTGAGAACTTCTCAGTCTCTTCTGCTAGTTCTTTTTAATTTCACATGTCATACTTAAATGTTCTTTGAGTTAGAACAAAAATAGCTATCAAGTGCCTTGAACACCTGCCTGGAAGATGGAGAACCTGAGTTTTTTGTTCCTGTTTGACTTAATGATAGACACAAACAGTGTCTGTGTCAGCTTGCTCTCCTCCTCAGTGTGTGAGCCACTGTGCTGCTCTCACCAGGGCTGTTGCTCAAGGCAGCACCACTGATGTTCCCAAAGGAGGAACTTGTTGGTGACACACAAGGGTGATACCACTTGATGGGATTCAAATTGAAGCTCTGCCCAAAGACAATTGCTGGTAAAGTTTCTTTTGCCCATGTGGATTGCAATTTGGACTTTGATTTGCAAGAGCCAGCTCTGCTCACTAGCTTCCTGTCTCCTGCATGTCTTTCTTGTTGTCTTTCTCCATCCTGACTCATAATCTCTGTATTTGACTATTTTGTGTTAAATTCCATCTTTTCATCCTGCCTGTGCTATTCTGTGTTCCTCAGAATGACCTGGCTTTGTTTCTGACTGTGATTGCTATTTGCAGTACAAGTCTCCAGGAAACCAGCAGTCTCTAAAATTCCCAGTATTATTTTGGATATACAAATCCCACATGTTGATGGAAAGATCCAGGGGTAATTGCAAAGACAATATCTCCAAGCTATTAAGGTCTGTTTCACATGTTTTTCTTTGAAGTAGTTATCAATTCCTAGGATGTGAAAAAG
Organism: Pterocles orientalis; assembly: GCA_011057875.1. Taxonomy (NCBI): domain Eukaryota; kingdom Metazoa; phylum Chordata; class Aves; order Pterocliformes; family Pteroclidae; genus Pterocles; species Pterocles orientalis. The sequence continues at coordinate 509,756 of WKFP01014237.1, forward strand.
TTTATTATGAAAATTTTGAACAGACTATACCATTCTAATAAACTATTCCTGTTTCATCTTTCTTTTTATGCAGATATCAAATTGCAGATCTTTGTCAGAAATGAGTTATCTCAGCAGGGTGTGGAACAATAATTATTCATGCCAGGACTGCGGTGATAGACATTACTCATAACGACTCAAATTAATCATAAGGCATATGATTGATGATGAGTACATCAAATTGTATGGTGTGGATGCATAAGGACTATGGATATTGTTAAACATGTCTTTGATCCAAAATCAGAGGTGATTTTTTTTTGAGAGAGCTCAAATCATCTGGCTATTTTATTTAGTCATTAATATGGATCCACATAGCAAATAAAGGCAATCAAAGGCACTTCAGTTGCCACTGGCAACTTTAAAATCTCTGAAAGAAGAGGCTATAAACATTATTGCTTCTCCATAGAATATTGTCAGTGAAACATGCCAGGCATGCCAACATTGTATGCTTAGGACCTGTGTACGGGTCTTAAGGTTTTACGGTTGGTGTCTCAAGTCGAATAAAAATTAAAAATAACCCCCACACTTCAGGATTATTTTGATTAGGTAGAAGAAGGATTTGACTTTTCCACTTTTGAGGATTTTGTTTCTTTAGTCGTACGTTGTTAGCTGATAATGGAGGGTTGGGCTGATGCCTAGATTTTTCTGTCGTTACTGAAGTACTGAGTCTCTACATGGCCTCTGTAGACTTTGAGATTGCCACAGGATGGAGAATAAAGGCTTTTCACTTAGAACTCCTTTCTTTTTCATTTCCTCTGCACACATAAGAAGGGTGTGAAAGTAATCTTGGCTCTCGCCCCTAAACATGGCAGCGAGCTGAGCTGAGCTGGCAGGGGTGGTAAACAGTCTATACTATAGAGCATTTGCAGGTTACTTTCTTTCTGGAGGAAGTAGGCAGCTGAGGCTGAGAAAGGAACTCTCTGAGTCACAATTTCTTTCCTGGCTTGCTCTGGAGGTGCTGTAACAACTTGCTGTCCCAGACATGGGCAATTGAACATAGGCTCAATTTGGCCCTAAATAAAGAAGAAATCATGAGTCTGAGAAAAATTGTTCCATTTCATGAACCAATTTTCTCATGAGAAGACACAGCACATCTACAGAATTTCTGCAAACATCATAGAAGACAGATGTATATTATCCGTGATGAGAGGAAATGGCTGAATTGCTTATTGGGAAAAAATTAGTTTCCTTGATGACTCATTATTTCAGAAATTGCCTGTCAAGTTAATAGGCAGACTTTATTATTATTATCGTTTATTATTTCTATTACAGTAGCACTCAGGGGCTGCAGTCAAAAACTGGGGTCTCACTGTGCTAAGCACCATGTACAAATAACATCTTCTGATGGTCTCTGCCCCAAGAAGCTTACTGTTTTGAATCTCAAGATTGCAAAAAATTTGGGCAAATATTTTATTTCAAGTCTCTGGGTAAGTATTTTAAAATTACTTCTAGTGTTGCTAATCAATAAAGAGCTTTCTGAAAACACGCTGCTAAAAAATTTAGCTTTTTTTTTTTTTCCTAAAGGAATTTTTTATACCGGAGGAAATAGCTTGAAATAGTAGAACCATTCAAAAGAATCTAAATTTATGTTTGTCCATAACAGGCGATGGCATAAGAAAATGTGTGATGAACTTAGATGAAGAAGACTGGATGACTAGTAAAAGTACTGACTGTTGTGGATTTGATTAGTTGCAAATCTTCAATAAAGGCGTCAGTGGGTAGATTCTAAAATAATTTTAGGTTGACATAACACATATGGTCAGTATACATATGCATAAGATAACCTTTGGCAAATTAGGAGTTCCTTAGCAATAATTTTTTTTAGCACTATCCCACTAAAAGCATAGCATTAAATGAAGCCATTCAGTACTGAGACCAGTAGAAAAATGTTTTATCAACTATTATATCTTGGAAATAAAAAGAATATAAGTTCTTAAACAGCTGATATTTTAATAGGTGCTGAATAATAAGCAAATCATTAGGTACTGTGTCATGATGCCTTTACAACTTTGCCTGTATTTTTAGTAGTAACTATATCTCCATAACTCCCACGTCCATATCTTGTCCATTATTTTTTCTTACTTAATTTGGCAACTCTAATTGACGATAATTTCAGAGTCACTGTATCTTCTTGAAGTAATTCATATCACATTCACCTAGCAGTATGAGCTGCCCACTCCTGTATTTCAATGGAGGTTTTCAAAGAGAACATTTTATTAGGAGTGCATTCCCTACTTAATTTAGTGTGCTCAAAAATTATCTTGATAGTCTATAAAAATAACAGTACACCAACTTCAGAACAGTCTATTGGCAAAAGTGGAATCACATTTATTTGCTTCAGGCCTGACTTCAATATTGTCTTTTGATATTAGTCTAATTTATATATATTTTGTGTTGGATAGTTTATGTTTTAAAGATGCAGATTTCAAAATCACAGATACAGAGGTTATTCAGTATTTTTCCCTGGAGTGTAAAAGCGTGAGGCTAAAAGCAAAGGGTAAGAGCTGCTTTTACATCTGCTTTATATTCCTGTATTGTACACTACCAAAGCTTCTTTTGTGGCACTTCCTAAGTGCAAATGAGAAAAAACTTCAAAGACTGGTGTTATAGACCTTTCTGTTCTAGATTTTAATTTAATTTTTCATTAATATTCCAACTCTAGAATAATGTTTTCTCTTGGTGTTACCTGAAGGCTATCTCTCCTTCCAGGCAGTTACACTGTTATTTTTTTTTTTGAGTTGGTTTTTCTTAGTGAAGGGTAGTTTATTTACAGAATTAACTGCTCTGTCCCATAAAATTCATCGCACTACAACATAGTGTGCATCACCAACCTGCCCAATGTTATGCAACAGATTTCAGGTAAAGGTGAGAACAGAACCTCACAACTTTTTAAGCATTTCATCCCAGTGTCTTAAATGCCTGAATTATTTCTCCAGGTGTATATTTTTTTTATAAGCAAAGTAATGAAAATGGTCATGAATCTGTTCAGAAACTAAGAATTAGTTTAGTAGAAATAGAATTCTCATCCACAGTGTTGCTCCAGTGTGCATTAACTGCACTTTTTTTTTTCTATGTTAAAACATCAAGGTATAGTGAGTGGCATTATTCCTTGATGTCTGAGGGGCAACCGTATAATTTTTATATATTTTTTTGAAAATTATTTTCCAGAATTTTTCCAGTAACGGTATGCCCCCTCATAAATATTATTGACTATCTTTCTATCTGTACTTCTCAATTAGTTCTGAAGAATGTCATTGTGTACCCTGAGTCTGGGAAGTGAAGTAATTGGGTAATATTCAGAATCACTGGGCCGTGTAATCTGATTATGAATGCTTACCTTATGATTCTGCTATAGAGGACAATCAAAGCAGTGGGAAGGACACAGGGAGAAAAATTCCAAAATGAGCACTAGAAGTTCATCGTTCTGAAATTAATATTCCTAAATGCAAAACACATTTGCAGTAGTGCAGATTAAAAATAACAACTCTTTTGTGCTTTACTGTAAAGCTTCTCTTTTAACTTAATAGATCAGGTAGCAATTCTTCCATCCTTACTTGATATTATTGGCTCAATCTTGTTCAAAGCTATTGTATTAGGTGTGAGTCTCTCCTAAGAGAATGAATTTTGGAATAAATTTTTTGGTTAAATGTTTTGAGCAGGTGGATACTGGTGATGCAATTGGTCCCTCAAAGCATTGAGGTTGCCTGATGCTATACAGCAGTAGCAGAAGAATGTTAGATTAATGGGTGCTCTGTTTGTGCTCACAGTGGCTCTGTAAGAGAGAAAGGCCAAAGAGTTGTGGTCAATGGCTCAATGTCCAAGTGGAGACCAGCGATGAATGTTGTTCTGCAGGGGGTGGTATTGGGACCTGTGTTGTTTAATGTCTTAGAGGGACACACAAACAGTGGGATTGAGTGCACCCTCAGCAAGTTTGCTGATGACACCAAGCTATGTGGCGTGGTTGACTTGCTGGAGAGAAGGGATGACATCCAGAGGGACCTTAACACGCTTGAGAGGTGGGCGTGTGCATACCTCATGAAGTTCAACAAGGCCATGTGCAAGGTCGAGGCAATCCCAAGCACCAATTTAGTCTGGGTGGAGAATGGAGTGAGAGCAGCTCTGAGGAGAAGGATTTGGGGGTATTGGTGGATGAGAAGCTCAACATGACCCAGCAATGTGCACTCACAGTCCAGAAAGCCAACCGTGTCATGGACTGCATCAAAAGAAACGTGACCAACAGGTCAAGGGAGGTGATTCTCCCCCTCTTCTCTGCTCTCGTGAGACCCCACCTTGAGTACTGCACCCAGCTGTGAGGCCTCCAACATGAAAAAAGGCCTGGTCCTGTTGGAGTGAGTCCAGAGGAGAGCCACGAAGATGGTCAGAGGGCTGGAGCACCTCCCATATGAGGACAGGCTGAGAGAGTTGGGGTTGTTCAGCCTGGAGAAGAGAAGGCTCTGGGGAGACCTTATAGCAGCCTTCCAGTACCTGAAGGGGGCCTACAGGAGAGATGGGGAGGCACTCTTTATCAGGGAGTGTAGTGATATGACGAGCGGTAATGGCTTTAAGCTGAGAGAGAGTAGATTAGATTAGATAGTAGGAAGAAATATATTACCATCAGGGTGGTGAGACACTGGAACAGGTTGCCCAGGGAAGCTGTGGATGCCCCATCCCCAGAGGTGTTCAAGGCCAGGCTGGATGAGGCTTTGAGCAACCTGGGCTAGTGGGAGGTGTCCCTGCCCATGCAGGGGGTTGGAACTAGGTGATCTTTAAGGTCCCTTCCAATCCAAACCATTCTATGATTCTATGGTATGATTCTATGACTAGGCATAAACTGGAAAAGAATTAGAAATGAGGTTTCAGAGACAAAGAGAAACAGAAAGCAATCTAAGGACCTCAGAAACACCATAGGCTACATAAAGATTAGGTTGAAGAGTCTGAGAAGAATAGAGAAATCTGGTGAAACAAAGCATTTTCAGAGATATGAGCTCCTAAGGTTCTTCTGAAGATTAACCAGAATGCATGAGAAGTGGTGTATCTGTAGGGAGGGCATTTCAGATCCTAAAAATACCTTGAAATGAGCAGAGCTTTTTAATGTAAAATTGTGTGCGTATGAATAATACCAAGAACACTAGACTGAGGAGAAGCTATTAGGGTTTTTAGGCTATGAGTTTCCATATCTACTGATATCAGTGATGATTCAGTCACCCTCTTACACAAACACAATTTACGAGGTTCTATTTTTGCCCACAGAAAGTGATGGTGTTACAGGGTGGCTATGATTCAAGAGAATATGCATGTCCCCATCAGCAAGCAAATGCAAAGTGGGTGGGAAAGAGGAGGGAAGGGAAAGGAAAGAGCCATAATTCATTCCTGAATTCATTAAGTATCACACAGGGCAAGAAGAAAGCAAGAAGGAATAGTGGTTCTGTGATGAGACTGCAAAATCGGTAACTTGTGGGACTGTTCCTGGCGTCTAAGGTCTGCCAAATTTACCAGTCTGATCCTATCCCACTCCTACACCAAAACTTGCAGTGTCTATGCCAGGGATATATACTCCAGTGAGCGCCCCGGCTACAACTTCTGGCTAGTTACATGGTCCAAAAGTGCCAAGGAAACTCGTTGTTATCTGAAATTTCACATATAGTAGGACAAAATATTCATAAAATGTGCAGCATCTGCTGTGACCCATGCGTAGCTTGTTTGGGCTGCACTGCAGTCCCTCATGAGAAACACTGTAACTTCGACAGTCTGGATCAAGCCTTGATGCCTGCCAAGTCTAAATACTGTTCACCTTTTTGTGATTATTGCAAAAAAGTCTTACGACCATTTCTTTCTGTTAAAGCCCTGATGATTGACAAATGCTCTGTTTGCTCCAAGATTGCATCTTCCTCCTTGGGAAGAGATAGTGCTGCTGAATACAGCTCAGCCTTCATTTGTTTGGAATCACTTCATGCTTTTCTCCTCTCCTGGCTGATTTCTTAATGCCTGCAAATATAATTCTCTCATGGAGGCCTTATTAATAATAATTTTTATTTTCTTTTTTTTTTTTAGGAAGGCACATACCAGCTCAGGAATAATGGTTTCCAGTGGGGGGTAACCTTTGCCTTTCTGTAGTCTAAGGTTTCCACTCCTGACTTCTTTTCTTCACCAATCACTACTGTTCCTTTCCGTGTCTTCTGTGAACTGTCTTGGTTGCTATTAGATATAACACATTAAAATATGCTGAACTGACATTTGATTAAGAGATGCCATTGTAAATTATTACCTTTTACAAACTGTTAAATATGCGAATACGGAACCACAACGATTACAAAAAATCAAGGGAACTGTCCTACAGAACAGATATTGTTATAAAATTTATTGACAAGTCTGAATTTTTGGGTTAATTAGGGTCTGATTTTTTGGGGTTGTCTTATAGTTGTATCAGTAAAAGAAAGTCATCAGGACAGAGAGGCTACATCACCCAAGGGAGGTGTGAGTGCTTGGACATAAATCAAAAGTTTGAAGAAACATTTCAATGAAAAAATAAAATCAGATGTGTCATGTATCTGTAGCATTAGGTAAAAGTAAAATAGACGGAAAAGCAAAATTGCCAGTCTTTTAAAAGCATGACTAAATATGAGAATGTCTGATTCTCACTAATCATGCAGCAATAAAATAACCTAAAAACCCACATGCATTTACCAGAAATGCTAAGATGCTGTTAACACTGTATAAACAGCTGACTGATCCATCTTGATGATCTCATAAAAAGCCCAGATATTATATTTTTCCACTATTAGATCTCCTACCTAGGCATGTCTGCAGTTAGTTGTATGTCTAGGTTTTAACATCACATTTGTTCATTGGGAGATTTTAGCTCTCTTTTTTTTTTTTTTTTTTTTTTATTTTAAAATATTGGTTGCTGTCGAAAGGGCCGATTGATTTTAAATTCACACTTGATTTTTAATCTCCTTTAATGATATAAGGCCTTATTGAATTCTAGGTGATTTTTCTGTATTGTGTTCTTCAGGGTTTTTATCTTTATTTAGACAGCATTAGCCTTTCAGTGATGCCATCTCTGTGCTTTAGACTGGTAAAAGATTGTATCTTCTGCTTTCTTTCTCTGCTCTGTACATTGATATTTTTCTCATCTCCTTAAGTTTAAATAGAATTGGTAATGTTTCTTTTGCTGAACCTATTTTTTAAAATAGTCACTCTCTAATTCCCTTTTTATGATCTTGACATTGTTAATTTGGACTTGCATTTCAAATCAGAAGCCTCATTTGAACCTGAGGGCTGCAACTTTATTTGTAATCATACATCACTGTAACTAATGGTAGTTACATAAGATGTATCAGGAGCATTAATACAGATTTCATAGCTTGTTATCATGTGTCTCTAATTGGAGTTATTTGGGGAAAGATTAAATGCACATAGTTTTCACAATTATAGGGAGACTTATTTTCTCTTCTTCTGCTCAAAGCCTCACTGGATGCCTACCACCGTTCTCTGAATTGGGTGATTTTCTTGTCACTGAGATCCTTTGGCCTTCTACTGACTTTTTAATATCTCAGATGTGGCTGCTGGTTGCATGGGATCCTTTCATAGGTATGCCTCTTTGCGTCTTCCACCTCCTTAACCCTTACCTGGTCTGGTGATGTGTTTAATATTTTTACTCTATCAAGATATTGGACACCTTGTTCAATCTATGAGGGCTATCATACCGTAATAGCTTTAACCAGATACTCTGGGTTTCCTTACATCCAGTCTATTCCCTCCACCAAATCAGTTATCTCAAAATTCAGTTTACTTCCCTATTTCTTCAGTGCCAACTGAAGGATATCACATTTACCTTAGAAAACATTGTGTCATAGAAAATACCCTGCATCCCTTTGACTGATTTATTTACATTACTCATGTTTAGTTTTCTAAAATAATTATTACAGAATTGGGTGCAAGGGAGCTCAGCAGCTGTTTGTCCTCTGACCCACAATACTGTGATGAAATAAATTGTTTCCACTGCAGCCCAGTAAAATGTCCCGTTCTACTGATATGGACAGCGATATGTTCTCTCTCTTTTGCTCATTTGCCTTTCTGGTTTTACCATTCTTATGGATTTCTTAAGTGTCTGCAGCATGACCAACTGTAATCAGATCTTCACCCTCCAAGTGACTCAGTCCTTCTGTCATACAGTTTGCCTATTGATATAACATCTGCTATGCAGAGCCGTTACATCCTATATTTAGTAGGTTTAAACCACCATGATATAGGAATCTCTTCATTTAAACTGCAGCAAGCTGGGGAGTCAAATTCCATTTCTGTGCATGAGCAAAAGGCAATTTGATTATACTCCACCTGTTAATGAATATCTGATTATCCAGAATGAACTTCAAGTTCCTGAACACTTGAGCAAACAAAGCTGAGACTAAAGTTTGGTTTAGGACCATGTAAACTGATTCTTAGTTAATTCTGGTCATAATTTCATGTTTGTGACACTATGATTCTAAGACACCCAATGCTAATGGAAAAACTAACAGACATCCCTTTCATCTTATGAACTATGCCAAGAAGCTCTGCATGAAACAAAGAAATACCCCACTGGAACTGCAAGTAGCTGAAACTGACTTCAATGTTTAGAACAACACATTCTGTACTCTTCAGACTAGAGTCTACTGTCCTACTTTTTGTCTCAGCTTGAAGTAAAGACACTGAATAATGGAGAATCTGGACTTACTGAAACTCTAGCTGAGCTTCTTGCCCAATATGAACCATATCTGGGATTCTTAAAGAAAGGGCCAAACAGCAGAGCCCCAATGACCTAGTCAAATTGAACAGTCAGATAACATATGCTTCATTTTTTCCTGCATTTTTTTCTTTTTCAAAAGGATTTGCTGGTTTTGAAAATACATCTTACTTTAGCCATCAGAGTATGTTCCTTTCTTCTTTATCAGAGATCACTCCTTGTTTTCAACTTCATTTTATTTGTAATTTCCGAATAGCAAAGACCAGAAACAGAAGATGCCCTAGTGCAAGAACTAGTTTAAAAATCAGATTGAAGACAAAACACAAATAAGAAGCATAGTGACAGAGAAATTTTAGTTTAAAATCTTGCACATTTTGTGCACCACAAGCTTTCTTAATTTCTCTTATTTACTGGCAGGCACACAGTGGACAAAATCATTTGTGTCAATGATTAGAATTCAGATTACAGAAGAGAACAAACATCCACCCTCATTAGTCCAACACTGCTATTGCTCACACAGAGAGGGTCAGTTTTTGGAGCAAAGTTAAAAAAAGTTTTTTGTGGTCTTAGGTAAACACTGGGTAATGAAGCCACTGTGACATGATTGCTGGTTCTTGGTGATCTCCCTTTCTCTCTCAACATTTTAATTACAGCTTTTCATCACATTTCTCTCATCTTTTCATTACAGCTAAAAATTAGAGATATCTAGTAAAGTTGGTATTACAGACTCTCATGACATAGCTTTTAAAAGCACAGTGAAGTCCTGATCTTTTTGCTTAAGGCTGGGAAATTCCTATTTTTCTTTTGCTGGTGTTTGTCTCATCCCTGCTGGTTTTATGCTGACATTGTTTAAAGCTGTACTAGTGATGATTTACAACAACATTACAAAAGAGAGAATTAGGTCTCTTTGCTTTCAGGGCAATTTCTCATCTCTTCTCAGAACAAAACTGTCATACATGCAGCAGCACACAATTTTGACTAATTTAATGGAATGGACAAGATCCTCATTAGCTGGTGTAGCTCCTTTGGAGTCAATAAAAGTAGATCGTAGTTTGATATCACTTGGTCTAGCTCAACTTCCAACAACAGATCTATCCCTGTTTATACAAGCTGAGCATTTAGCCCAGCGTTCTGGCACAAATGAATACTATTATTTTGTCACTAGTTTTATTTTTAGGTTGTTGTTCAATCTCTTGTAGGTTGCTCAAAAGTTTCTGCCTATTTAATCTATCTGCTTTGCTTGCTGTGAGCCTGTTCCTCAAAAAATGTCTAAGGCAGGGCAGCAGCCTACACATAAGCAAAAGCGAGACAGAAGGAGAAGGAGTGAAAACAAGAAGTCAGTGGAGCAGTGCCAAGTTTCACTAGTTGAGGATTTGCTCAGAAACATTTTCAGTGCTTCTTTCAGTCTTGCTAATGCTGGTGTGCAGCTTGAGTCTTTGGTTTGAGTCTTTTGGGAAATACAGTAGCAGTAAGAACAGAAAAGCAATTTAGGTGGCATCTTTGATCATCATTGCTGTCAATCAATGCAGGGCTTGGCATTAACATATGCTCTTCTGAGGAAAAACTAATCTACTCCATTTGGTAACATATTAAAATAGTTAATATTACAAAAATTAGACTGAAAATCTGAACTTTTTTTTTTCTTTGGAAGCCTGTAGGAGAGAGGGTAGAAAGTGTACGTAGTGTTCTTTTTTTTATTGTTGGAAAACCATAATTCACTGAAATGAGACACCACTGATATAATTTTTATTTTAAATTGTATTTTTCACCTTCAGCTTCTAGCAATAAGTCTAATGTTAGTAAAATACTTTATGTTAATTTTTTTAAATTAAAATATCATTTCTAATTTCAGGAGCTGTTTTATTTATAATTTTAAGCTAAATATAGTAAGAAGAGAAAACAAACTGAAATACAAACAATCAAACACTATAATAGGCTTATGCCTAGTTTGTTTTCAGTTCATTGTTTTTTAGATGTTTTCAGGGCTTTAACTTATTTCACCCAGAATCAGGCTGAGAAGTTTTCTCTAAATCTCAGTATTCTTCTAGCAATGGACGAAATACTTGGTGTCCAGTTCTAATCAGTCTATTTATATTTTTAAGGCTGAAAAGGAGTCTCTATAGTCAAATTACCTACATAACAGAGGTTGTAGACACCAGGATGAAAAATAAATTATTTTATAGGTATTTTTTCTGCAATTATATATTTATTCAAATTCTGAGAGTGATCTATCTAGATTAAGCTCTAAGCACTCTTAAAAATTGTGGTTTCTTTCTGATCACATCTGCAATGAACAATGGTGTATGTTATGACATGTATGACTCAGCCCAACCATGTATAACCTGTATATTTCATTGCTTCACTATAGAAAACTGCAAGAAAGCCAGTACTGAGTTTAGCTGAGATTCCCTTTTAGTCATATGTTCTACAGAAAGCTAGTGCCATGAAAAAACATACTGAAGTTAATCAGAATTTTTATTCAGTATATTTTTGTAATATGGATGCTTAGTTTATCCACAGAACAGATTTTTTTTTTTAATTAAGTGTAGGATGGAGTTAATAAAAAAAGTGACTCCTTCATTATCACTTTCAATATTTTCACGGTTGGATGAAAACTATTGAAACAGTTATATTTTAAGATTATTTTTCCCCCTGAAGGCTTTTAAGAAAAATATTCCTATGACTCTAGAACTGGTCAAAATGAAGTAATTTGAAAGTCTATATTGAAAAAGGGAGTTCATACAAACCTAAAAGTTACCGGCACTTTGCCCATCTCCAATGTTTAGGTAATTGTGAACAGATCCTTTTTAGAACAACAAACAAAGGCATAAATGGGCCAATCTCTAGAATTTTAGCTTAACATATTGAGGCTGGGAAAACTGGTTTTAGTCCAAATCCAGTAATTGTCAGAACAAATTATAGAGAGAGTGCACCACAATATGCAGCCTTGAAAGCAGGACGGTATACTTCTTTGGAAGGTATGCTGTAGGTAGAGAGAAATGTGGGAAGCGTGCTGGGCTCTGCTCTGGAGGAAATCCAACAGGGGAGTCAAAGGATTCTCTTCTGGGTTTAATTCTGAGAAACTGCAAGTGACACTTGATTCCCCTCAAATAACAATTCTTGTATCTCACAGTTGGTGACTCTTGTGCTGTATTATTTCCATGGCAGAATAAAATTTAAAGTGTTGCATGACACGTACTACACAGAATGTGTTAAGATGTCTGTCTTAGTTACCCAGAAAAAAATCTGGAGTAACTCAAGAATTTGGCTCATTGAGTTTAGACTTTACACTTAACAAAATGTAAAGGCAAGTGTAACTGAAGAAGTATCAAAGTCACTTGGAGTTAATCTGTTTTAGGTAAACTGATACAATGTTGTTAAATCATGTTTATAAAAAACTACAAAGGGCTCAAGAGAATTGGTAGAGAGAGCTTAAAAACGTGCGCTTTTTTTTTTTTTTTAAATGAGTCAGAAGAAGAGCTGTCCTTTCTAAATATTCTGTTACTTCCAACTGCCTAGCTAGTGCCTACTGACGTGATGCAGAGATTTGGCAGAGCATAAATATTTTTTAAAGCTTACTCATTAACACCTTGGGCCCATCCATCAGCATGATTGACATCAAGAGACAAAGCAATTTTTTTTTTTTTTAATAGGACACAACATGTACGAAAGGCTTTCTGGGGGCTAATGCAGCACACCTGACAGATGTGTGAGTCATTTGACACAATGGGTGGTATTCATGAACACTCTATCACCTTGCAATCAACTCAATATAGCATTCCTCCTTATTTTCTGGATCCCTCTTTCTTCAAAATAAAAGGAATTTAGGAATAACTGCACAGGATTCAAAGCAAAATAATTTACATTCTCCATCTCTGAGATGCTGCTAATAATGGTGTTCATAACATTATCAGAATTATTATTAGGACTTCCTCAACTGTGTCTAAGAGATAAGCTTCATGTGTTCCATTCCATGTGCTTTGTATTATTGCATCAAATGAATCCAGTAAAGCCTAATTGGCATGAGTAAGTAACACAGCAGTGCGATAAAGATAACTTGTCACCTTTTGCTCGTCTGCTCAATATTGTCTCTAAAAGGTAATAGATTTCATTACGTCCGGCTGTATTTCATGGAGATTCAGCAAACAGAATATGCAAAAGTAAGAGAATCACAGTGGGTTTTAAAGCAACATTACCCTTATGATGGAGGAAAAACAACAGAATATCAAAAAGAAAATATCCCTCAATTGAAAAACAAGTCTGTGATAAAAAGGCACTATGAATGCAGAAGTCTTTTGCTGAATGTTTCAGATCGTTCCTCTGCCTATCTGTAGTAATAAGGGTGGCTGTATTCTGTGGCTTGCCCTGTGAACTCAGACTGTGCAAGCCAGCCTGATCCATACTCATATTCATCATGTGCTTCAACCCCTGCTTCCCATCTTCTATCATACGTTTTCTGGATTTTTGTCACAGGTGCTTGAATCCTATCTTCATGAATCTTATCTTGATGCAAACAGTGGCAGGTTTTCTCTTATTCTGTGTGTCCAAGAGGAAGCAGTTACTTTCTGCACTGGTTACAAACCCATTTCCTTCTAATAACTTAAGCACTAGGTATGGGTAGCCACAGTTTATTTTGAAGGACTGAGGTCTCTTCTGCTGTGGCTAATGAAATCCTGTCCACACAATCAATATCTGGCTGCCCAGAGCACTCATTTATGCTTGTGGCAATTAAGGAATGAGAATGAAGAGCTTATCTGAAAGAATGAAGATCAGAGGACACTGCAAATTATTTAGCTATCAGTCTTTGCAAAACACTGTAGTGCTACTGGTACCTGCTGTGTTCTCAGAAGCTTCTTGAAGTAGAATGAGGATGTTGATAAACTGTTTTATCAGTCTGCAAAACCAGAAAGCATCCCTGCAGGTGATATGACCCTCAAAGTCCAAGAAAGCTATGGAAATTAGGAATGACATCTGTTGTCATGTGAAAAGAGTCACAATCAAAAAGCATAAGTAGAATGCCATAAAAATGCTGTTTTATTTAGCACAAACAGTTTTCAGCAGTCAAAGTCAAAAGTGCGGAACAACACTAAAATAGGCAGAATTATAAAATTACTAAAGCAGTGGAAAAAATGGCAGCCACATCAATGTTTACAATATCTGAGTCCTCATTTGCCCTCTGATTTTGCTTTCCAAGTCTCCATGTAGGTGCAGAGCGATACAGGCATGGAACAAGGCGTAACTGCCTAGATCTGCAGGCTCTAATAATTTTCCAGAAATGTTTGAGGAAAAAAAAAGATATGAGAAGTCTTAATACTGGATTTGGTAACCAGAGAAGTTTCAACATGTTGAAAGGCACATGAACTTTGTCCCCAGGGGATCAGCAGAGTGATTCCTGCTAGCTCCTTCATTGGAAACAGCACACGTTCTTGTTTCTGGACTGCAAATTCGCTTGTTGGCATTGCAAAAAAAATCAGTACCCACTTCCATGGCACCTCTTTCCACTGAAACTCTCTAGGTTTTGCTGTTCCTCCCTCCCTTCCTCCCATGCCAGCAGGTTTCTCTGCACCCTCTCCTCCCACAGTCACAGTGGCATTGGGTGTTTCACACTTCTCTTCAGCATTTCAGGCTGAAGCTGTAGTGCTCTTTTTTTAGTCCTTGTTTGTTGGACAGCTGGTCTCCTCTAGATGCCTGCAACGGGAAGTAAACACAGTCCATGCAACATTTCTGTTTCTCGGTGTTTGATAAACGTATGTGCAAGAGCTTTTTTGGAAGGCTGGGAGCTACCCAAACAAGACCTTCTCAGTCACATGGATGGTATGCCAAAACCTCACCTAGAGCTAATCTGAGTAATTAGGATCCCTACTACCTGAAAGTCCACTAAAGGAATTAAAGGGGTCTGTCACAACCGATACTGATACTCCAGAACTTGGTAGGGCACTAGAGCAGATTCTGCTGCATATGTCATGTTCTCCTTGTGTCTGTTTCCAGGACAGAGTTCTTGTCTGGTTGGATAAACAGTGCACATCCCTTTCAAAAAATAAACAAAAGCAGAGATGTCAGGGCATCTCGAAAGAGAGCAATCCCTAAAAACTGAAAGTCTGAATTATTCCAGGTAACATTGTTGGCTCATCCATGCTTCCTTCTAGCAAGATGCTACTAACCATGGGACACTGTCCTGTACACTGGGAATGACAGTGGCAGTGGTATTTGGAACATGGTGTTTCTCAACTTGTTTCAAGTCACATTCACTACGTTTTTGTTAAAAGCTTCACGAAGATGTGGGATAACCTTTTTTAGAGATTGATGTGTGGGAAAGAACAGAGTAAGAGGGATCAGCTGTGACTGAGTTTGATTCAGTTAGAGGTGGAGAAGGCAGGGCTTGGGATTTTTAGCAGTGAAACCCAGCCTTTAAAGCCTCATGTTGTTTTTGGCAGGCATTCTCCTCCTTGTCTTATTTACACTCTCTGTTCATGTTGGCTTCTCTTTGCAACCTGTTATTTGCAGAGCAGAGCTTCTTTGCACTTCCTTCTGCCAGCCTCCAGCTCATCATGAGCCATAGAACAGTCACCCAGGAATCTGTCACCACTGGAATGGTACACCAGGACGGGGGATACGGAGTTGGACTGCAAACCCTGTACAACAGGCTGTGGAAGAGGCTGAGTCAGCCCCTTGCTCAAAAGGCCACTATAGCATTCAGTTGCTGATCTACTTGCCATGTGTGATTGCACATTGCTGTTAAAATGGCATATTGGCCCTAAACCCGAAAAGATTGCAGACATGTATGCATTCAGTGAGATAAAGGACTATAGGGAGATATATACTTTTCCTATAAGGACATCATATGGGTAAAAAAGGATAGGTGCAGTGATCTCAAAGTGTTTTGTGATACAAAAGTGTGAGCAAGAACATAAATACACATATGTGATTTGCACATACATATATATATATATATTTAGATTACATCTCTGTAACTGAATGACATTACCACGGGGATAATAAGGCCTGCAAATAGCATAGTCAACATATTTAGCTTGCTATATTTGTGTCTTTCATTTGTGAACTGCCAAGGAGTAGACTGCTATATCCCCGAATTTATCTTTCAAAATCATCTACAAATAGCTTGTCTGTGAAACTCATCTGACAGGGTGCTTTACACGATCACCTCTCTATCGATCCACTGAGAATGTGAGTTTGTTCTAGTCTTTAATCCAACAAGACTAATTCTTTAGCTCAGCCTGTAGCAGTTTGTGCTCTCAACTCTTAAAAGTCATTTAGCATTTGGGACACTGTGCAAAACTCTTAGAAACATAAGAATTATTATTCTGCATCTGACTTAGTGTGACATCAAATTTCATACAATGTCATGCACTTCACACTGCTTAGGATACAGCAACATGTAAGGAGAAAGACTGGGAACTCGAGGCTCCTTGCAGCTCGATGAGCACACTAACCATACTGCGCTTCTCTTGTGGTCTTTGCTGTCAATGTGAATCAAGTATGCCAGTGACAGACTGATGCAACTACAATATCTAAACTACATGAATATAAATGAAGTGCATGTACACATGTCTGTCTACTGTGCATGTACGTATATATTTTTATACATACATATGTAGATTTACTGGTTCTATGTTTTTATTTTACCAGATTATCAGCTCTTTCCTTCAGCTAATCCAAAGCATAAATACTGGTGGCATCTTGCACAGCCTGTCTCTCTCTGTTTCTATGTTCAACATATTTAATTGAAAAAGAGAGAATTTTCAAGGTGGAAATTTCTTTGAGAAATCCTCTTTTTCAGTTGATGAGTCTGTTGAATCTTAATTTTTGCTTGCGGTAAAGCAGAGTTTTCTGGTGAAAAAGGACCAAAGAGGTTTTTCACCTCATAAATGCCTTAATACCAGCTGACGCAGTATGTACAGTACAGGCCACATTTAGTTTTTTGCAGTCCTGTGATTATGCAGCTGGCACACTCTGGGCTCCCTGCCTTCCCATGCTGAGTCCAGTTTGTCCATCTAGTTAGCAGTCATGTACACCTCAATGCTTGTTGTCTGGGGAATTTAACAAATCTGTCTCTGAGACAGTAGGTATTCCTGGTGCTCAGGGGTTAGTAATTTCAAATACACCAGGATTCATTGCCTAGGGAATATGCAGGGAAGTTCTGAGTCAAACCTTTTTTTCTTGTTTTTTTCTTCCATGTGAACCTTTCAATGCTTTATCAAAACCTCCAGCTCCTTGTATTTTATCATTTCCTCAAAGACAGACAACCTTTTTTTCCTGCTGACTGATCTGAATGAGCATAGCTATTGGGCAGCAAAAGAACTGCTCTGGCAAGTCGTTGGGTAGGTCTTTGTGAAAGGTCATTAGTAGGCTGGGTACCTCTTGAGGAGCTGGAAACCTACCAGCCTGCCAATGGCACTGTCAGTTCAGATAAGGAGGTACCACGATTTTTCCTAGTTTTCTGTCAACTGGAAGTTTAAAAATGTTTCTTGAAGAAAACAATGCTTTTAGAACACTAAAAGCAAGATTACATGATGCTTATGTGAATTTAATTCTTTCCCACTGGCCATCAGTGTGGCCCATGGTGCTGAGGATGAACTAGGGCTCGTGCTCTCGCTTCCCCTTGTCTGCTGCATCTTTGCAACCTGGTGCTTTAATCAAATTGGTCTTGCACCCCCTCTTCTTTCAAGAACTGTATTCCTTGAAGAAAGGTTGGGCCTTCGTAGCAGAACGGCTGTAATGGGGAGAGGTTACACTGGACGCTACAAGCGTCTGCTTTGTCCTGACTCAGCCATGTTTACTCTGTTTGCATATGAGTGTGTAGTACTCAAAACCAGGTTTTAACTGCACCTTGAAGATACATCATGTGGTGCATCAAAATGTGTGGCAGTCCACATTGAAAGTGGGTTTACTGTGTTACTTTTATACCCAAGCAACTTCCCAACATTCATGGTGTGAGTCTTCTCCTTGTTCTAGGCCTGTATGTTCTTGCTGATCCATTTTAAAATCATAGTCACAAGGTGATTAATTGTTGCTGGTATTTAATCCTAAATTTAGCTACTTGTTTTTGAACTTTAAAAGGAAAAGTATCCTTTAGGTTTTTTTTTCCTAACCAGATATTAACATTGGTATTAAATAAAATCTAGTTTAAAAATTAAGATACATATCGCTTGATAAAATTTACAAGCATGTTTTCTAATTCAGAAATTGCTTTGTTGTAGTAAGCATCCCCTTTTCTCTAATATAGAAAAGATATACAAAAAAAATCTTCCTTAGAAAGATGTTGCCTTCAAACAGACAGTGTTGGATAATAACAACATCTTACCATCAAAGACAAAGGAAACTTCTTTTGATAACATAAACTGGTGTTTTTCATCTGTATGTGCTTTATAGCTTAGCGTATGTTGGCTCCACGTACATAAAACTAGAAATGTAGCATTTTATTAGACCAGAAAAGCAAAATATATCCATAAAATTAGAACATAGCTAAAAATAAATAAAAAACTGGAAAATGGAATACGTTGAATCAGAAATGGAGGAAAAAAACCCAGGAACTTTAGAATTACATATTATACACACATTTTTATAAGTATAATCTCATAAAGAGGTTAAATCGGATTAAAAATCCCCCAACTCCCAAGTTCAGCTCTAAAACACGTTTTGCAAGGGGAGCGGTCCCTGTTGCACCCCGGCTCCCCGCGGCGCACGGAGCCGTGCCCACCTGCGCGAGGCCGCAGCCTGCAGTCTCCTTGACGGCCACGAGATGGCGCTGTGACCCCTCGCACCGCGCCCGGCCTCGGCCCCAGCCCCGGGAGGGGCTCGCTGCGTCCCTCTCCCCGGCGCTTCCAAAATTCAGCCACCGAGGAGAAGAAACAAGGAAAAAAAATTCCTTTTGCTGGATGAACAATATTTTGCCACTGTTTAGCTGAGGCAAAATACCGGCCATGGCCACAGGTACTTCGTGTAAGGCGGCGGGAGGGAGGCTGCGGGGAAGCCGACCCGCGGTTCAGGCCCCGTGACCCTCCGGGAGGGGCCCCCGGCCGTGCCGGGCTCCACCGCCGCCGGGCGCCGCGGAGGTGGGACAGGAGCGTCGCGCTGCCCCCGCCAAGGACGCGGCGCACCCGGCGCGAGCAGCGGGCTGTGACACCACCCCCGGGGTCCGCAGGTGCGCACAGTTTCTTTCCGGACCTCCGCAGCACCGCTCCCCTCCAGGGCTCTGCTGCCTGTGGTCCCCTTCGGGACAACTGCAAAACCCGAAACCTTCCAGTCCCACAGGTCTAACTTTAACCAGGCTAAAATCTGAGCGGTGACACTGATGTCAGAGGATGAGTGTGTGCGTGAGTGTGGCAATGAGTGGAGTAAAGTCTCATCAGCCTCGTCGTCAGGCCTGGTGAATCACCCTGCTGCGCTAGCAAACCTGTGATGTGTCTTTGAGTGATGCTTTGCCATATAGTAGTCTCTGGACGGATGGAGACAAATCCCCTGGGAAAACAGTCTGGTCATCAGTAGGGATGAAGGTTCTGAGTTCAGCCCCTAAAGCAGCATTCCTGTGTTGGGAAATTTGACTTCCAGGCACCATTTCCTCACCTTGTGCGCTTGCACCCATTCTACCTTTTGGCTGCCTCCTCTGTTGCAGCATGTAGATACTTGTAATAAATTGTACAGGAGTCAATTTATTAACTAGCAAATAATAGAATTTATTACTAAGCACAACAAGCGAAACAGCGCTGGGCGGCCACAGGAATGTGCTCTACCATCGGCACACACTTACACTCTCCACAGTCCCCCTTTTTATCGCTGGTTTCTTCCGGGTTACATGATCTCTCAGGCTCGGTGGTCCAGCGCTAAGGGGGGGGGGGGGGGGGGGGGGC
>WKFP01014237.1:529407-614039 GCA_011057875.1 Pterocles orientalis
GGGGGGCATCCCGTTTTAAGAGATTAGGGCAGCAGTTTTTCATCTATGTTGCTCTTCTTGGTCTTCTTGCAAAAGACATAATTGCTCCAGCGACCTTGAAACTGCTGGTTGCATGCCGTTCCCTTATCGTTCTGTCTTGAGACATCTTGTTTCTTACGGCAGGATGTCTCAGCATCCCTGGCTGTCTGTTAATCTTTAGATTCTTAAAGCATAACTTGTTCTTTACAGCAATTTCAATGAACAAATACCCACAATATATCACAATACTGTTCTGGGTAGAGGCTGGCTGCTAAGTAGTATATCTGCACAGTATTTACACAACACCTGGCACACTTGTTGCTTTTACATTATAAAATATTCAGCAATAGTGGTAAGTAAGACCAACGGGCAAAACTAAATTAAAAACATTAGTTTTATGTGTTCGTCTTAATGGTGTCAGTTGACTGTTCAAGTGTGAAACTTGTGGAACATGAATTTAGTAATTTCACTTGGCACTTTCAGCTCTGTTTTAAAGTGTCTACAAGTAAGCTGTTTACCCGTGCTTTGTAAACAGGGTGAGTGCTGTTTCAGTATGTGAATTCAGAGGGAGAAATGCCTCATTGAGTGGTTAATACACTGGTGTAAATGAAAGTCATATCAAGGATGAAGGAAGAGAAAACCAATTTTTAATATGAAAACTCCTTCTCTGCCCTCGTATTTCCATATCTTGGATATTTTAGAAGATGTTACTTTCCAAAATGAGATTAAGGTAGTTGTCTGTGGAGCCGCTTAGGAAATCAAAACACTGCTTTTTATCATATGAGCCTTTCCAGTGGATTAAATGAAATATGGCTGAGACATTTTGTTCTTTTCTAGTTAAGCAGGCTGTATGAGATTTGAGAAATAGTTCTTAAAAAAAAGGCATTTCACTCACATGTAATATCTCTGATGTTGTTTTTCTCAGGGGTTCTAGAGGTATTTGAATTATGAATTATCTATCCAGCTAATTACTTTTCTTTGGGGCCAAGTCATTTATTCTGAATAAACATTCTTGTCCTGGATATATATATGTATGTCTACTCCTACATATTTTCAATCTAGCTAGTAGAAGAGGCTAAAGAACTTAGGCAAACATGTGCAAGTGGGAGGCATTGATTGTTAGATGAAGTGGTTGAGTCCAGAGTACAAGTAGTCGTGTAGAGACATCCATTTTTATGTGAGTTGGATGACACACTGAGCTTGGCTGGTGAAAATAATTTTAAAGTAATTTATTTTCTCTCTTTAAATGGTAAACATTAACTTTAAGGCTCTGCTTATAGTGGGAGGTCTGTTCTGCCGTGGGTCCACCACTGGTGAAGAGACTGTTAGTTGTTGCTGAGCTGGCAGGAGAGTAGAGGAGAATTGGTGGGGCTAGATTTGTTTCAGAGATTTGCAAAATTTTGATTTTTGAATGTGCTTTTTTTTTTTTTATGAGTGCATGTGCATGACAGAAAGTGTATGGAAGTAAGGAAAGATTTTGGAGGGAAAACCTTAATCAGAACCATGTCACCACGGAATAAGGCATTTTTTGTTTCCTTATTATAATAATCTCTGTAATTGCTGGAACAAGTTTTCCTGTATTTAGCAGCCACAAATTCCAAAGACTTGAGCTGAGTCTAGATCTGTGCCCTTATTTGTGGGACAGAGACAAAATGATTTCTTGAATTTTCCCTGAGCCTCAGAGAGGATTAAAGTTGACAGGTTGTAATTTGCAGTGGTGGCAAGAAGCCTGCTCTCTGCTGCCCCAGAGATGGGGTTATCAACAATCATCAGATCCCCATCACACTTGTGAAGAAGCTGTACCCATCTGCTGAACTGATGTTCGTATGTTTATATGAAACGGCAGCTTTTTGTTCAGATCCCGTATGTGTTCAGTCTCAGTCATCGCTGATGGGATTCTTGTTCTCTCTTCATTCCCCTTAAGCTTCTTCCAGGTGTCCCGGAGCAATGCCAGTGAACCGGGCACCTAATCTGGGGTGTGTGCACCAGTGTAGTTACCCCTCCTGCCTTTAGCCCTGCAGCAGAAGCGTGAGCTGCAGCTGGAGGGGGTCTCCCTGCATCTCTTTCTATGTTGCAGTAGCATCAGAGCCAGTCTCCACCTGCTTTCACCAAAAGCAGCCTTCAGCCTTCTTTGCAACAGCAGGTAATGAACTGTCTTGGCCCTTACCCCACCCAGATCGCTTCCCTGGATGCCACCTGGCCCACTCTTACACCTTTGCCATGAGAAGCCTGGCCACGTCTGCAAGGGGAGAGAGTGGAGCGGGTCTGGGCCAGCCACTGGTGGCCTCAACCAAAACCTGCTGGGGGTCCTGCCCCAGAAGCAAAAGGTGCAAGGTTGCACCTACTGCTGGGAAGAGTTGTCCCTCTCTGGGATGAAGGAGAAGATGAACTGGAAGCATTTGATTTCATACGTCTGCACCACTGTTGGAGCATGCTTTTTGCATGCCGGCACTGGAAATCTTAACCAAAACCAGAAGAAGTTTAATCATAAGCCTAGTCACCTACTGAGAGACTTAATCTGCTGTTAATATTACTTCCATCCTCAACAGTGAAGATGAAGCCTTTGTGTTAGAACTGAAATTTTATTTATTTATAATCATTAGTTTTCTTAGATTTAACATAAAAAACATTGCCTCAGAAAAGAAGCCTCTTCTGTGTTTCTGACTTCTAATTCTAAGCAGCACTTCAATATCTGACAAGGGGAGCTCTTGATGTTAATTATTTTTTGATGTGAGCATAATCGTGTACAAAATTTGCTTTCATGCACAAACAGTCTTCTATGGGAGTTTATGTTTCTGAAATGTGAACCTGAGCAGGGAACAAAATAAACCTTTACAATCTTCAGAGTTATAATCTGATTGTCATAGAACAAAATACCTTGTCATCTCCCACTACGTGGCTCTTCCATATAACTGGTGCTTTGCATCATTTACTCTGTTACACTTCATTGATTATATTACTTCAAAATTGTTATTTATCCAGCCTACCAGTTGTTCCAACAAGAAAAGGTAAATATTATGGGCTAAGCTCTATTTTAGATTTTTATAAACAAAGCCCTCAGAGTTGTAAGCCTGAACTTAAACATTTGTGACACTGGTGACCCCAGAACAAAATAGAACTGGATTCTGGATCAAGAAAGAGCAATAAAGTTGGACTAGAGGAAGAGTTTTTATCCTTACTAAGCTGCCACTTAAAACATCAAGATCTGGAGGAAATTTAATGAAGTGAATTTGCTCCCTCAGCTGGACTAGTTTTGGCACACATATCTGAAGAGCTATTTAGCTACGAGGGGGCTAACCAATGGTTTGAGATTATGTACATCTGTCAGCTAAATCAAAGATCCAAAGGCTAAACCCAGCATTCGGAGGCAACATGTGGATCCATAAATTTTATGAAAGACAGTGTCTGGACACTGATAAGCAGTTTTCTTACATACAAATGCTTTCCAACTGCATATAATTGTTCTCATTTCAGTAATAGCTTCCAGAAAATTACTGTTAGGAAGACGGAAGAAATGTTTTATGCCAGTAACCTCAAAATTGTAGTCCAGGGATCTAGTTGTGTTTTTGAGTCATTTATGCCATGAAAGTAACGAATACCTCTTTTGAGATAAAAAGACACATTATATAGGAAAAAGACACTTTTCGTTATAAGAGAAGAAAGTAATTTATTTGGAGAAACTGTAGACATGCTATTCTTTTGTAAATACAATGCAGGTCATAATGTTTAGTTTTATTACATTGTTACACTTTATGTATATTCTGACTTCAAACGTATTAACAGGATGAGTAAGACTAGAGAAGGAAGAGCTATCTACATGTGTGTGCATGTGCCATTCAGCCAGCATGTGCATCTTTTTTTTTTTTTAAGTACATGCTTTTAATTTCAAAATTATGAAATATTACAGAGATTATAAGCCTACAAGTCATTTACAGCTATTGCAATTCTGGTTAATACATTTCAAAACAATTTTTTTCTGGCACAGATGGTAACATCATAACTTCAGATTGCCTTCCCATCCATTGCTGGCTGTTCCTGGGTGTGGGAAGAGGTGATGATTAGCTAAGACAAAACTAGCTGTTCACAACATCTTGTTGAAACTGTCGTTATTGATGATAAAAATGGCTTTGGAATAAACTGAAGATTTTAATGGGAAAATGCCTATTTCTGTCAAGGTGGGTTTTTTTTTTAATTTTTTAAGTCAGCTGGGTAAACAATTATATAATTGATGTTTCCAGTGCTGTATATTTCTTTTGTTTTCATGCTTATACACATTAAGGATTTAAGATTGTCACAAGTGCAAGATAGCAGACATTATCGGGAGAATTTGTAAACAACAGTCTTTGAGAGAACAGAGCATCTACATTTGCACAGTTTTTAGATATTATGGTGTCATTTCAGCCTTTTCATACAGTTTTTTATTTTTCTGTTACACTTTCAGTGGATTTTGAATGCACAGGAAGCACACTTGTATCATTCTCCACTCTGCTACTGACATGACCTTTGTGTTTCAGTCCATTTACAATGTGTTCCTCACCTTAATCATTAGCCTTAGTTTAGGAAAGAACACATGAAAATGGAATGTTTCCCATGCTTCCCAAATTAGTTTGAGTTAAACAGAGTTTTACTACTTCTGCTTTTACTTTTATTTGTAGTTGGATAAAGATAATTTATGGTGGAAAAGGTACAAACACACAGGAAGACCAAAAGTCATTACAAATGGAATAAATCAGGCCAAACGTTAGAACTGATGTCAAAGCTCACATGTTGTGATAACTTTTAAGTCAGCTGATCCCTCTTGCCCAAGATATTTGCTCTTAATTTGCCAAATAATATCAGCCTTTCAAGTGACTTTACCGCATCTTTCCCTGTTACCTTGCCTAATAAATTAATTGGTGGCTGTTAATGTTAGCGTGTGCTGCAAGGTAAACCTAGCCTCTATGTTCCCATTGATCTCATGTTGAAATGAGAAAGGAAAATAGTTTTGGAAGGCTTTGGATCTCAGAACGTCAAGAGTATCAACCAATACCTTTCCAAATGCTTTTACAGTAGTGGGAAAATATCCGAAAAGTCAAGTTCTTCTTTACAGCTGATGGATATGGGAGGATTTGAAAGTTAGAGGAACCTTGGCATGCTCACTCTCAATTTCTGTGTAAATTCAGTAGCCTAAACCTCTGGCCATTCAGGTCTGCATTTGACTATGTCCTTAGCATCTGACCGAGTTACAGGGCTGCACATTCAGCACATCTGATTCAGGATGGCTCTCTTTTCCAAGCCAAGAGAGAAAAAGCCTCTCTTTTCCAAACTTTTTGCAGACTCTTTTTGCATAAAAATATCAGCCTCTAAAAGGCTTGCTGTGATCAATATTTCCATCAAGACTGAAGAGTCTTAGGAGTATAACAGTGACTTTCCATATCAGTTAACTATTTAAATGTTTTATGGTGTTCTCCATAGATATTTTTCCCTTTACCACTTCACATGTGTTTTTCTGTTTTGACTCACTTAGTGGCCTAAGTTTACTGTCCTTGCCAGCCTCCTCATCTGATGCCTCCTTGAGTCCTTCTATCTAGTGAGTTTCTGTGCAATTCTTTTCCCAGTCTGTTCTGCCAGCTGCAACATCACCAGCTGCCATTTACACTTATGGGGTCATTGCTTCTTTAATTGTCAGATGTTCTGTCTGCTCACATGAGAGCCATTCCAGGTGGGATTTGGTGGTGCAATGAGTGACTGATGTGGAATCCCTAACTACCCTGGAGGCAAAGACCCTGTTATCTGAGCTTTGCTTCCAAATCCATGTGATACGCTGTCGATAGGATTTCTCTGTTTGCAGCCCTGGAAATTCTGATGATGCTTTCTAGACTTTAGAGCTGTGCTAATCCAGACGTGGACATATAAGCTTCTCAAATTTTCACTACTGTGCAATCCACTTCTGCTGGTTCTTTGCTAGATTTGTCAGCTCTCTGGCTTTGATTTAGGCAGTTCAAGTTTCAGGGCATTTTCATGCATGTGGCTGAAAGTGCAGCAGGGCTCTTTTACAGGCAAGAGACTCAAGCTCTGTATATCAAGGCAGCTTTTGGGCTTTTTTGGACCACAGTGATGAGATCCGTAAGATACCTCTCACTGCAGACATGAAAGAAATGTGGCTGCCCCTGCAGCATGCTGAGGGTGGGAGTATTGCTGTGCATGTGTGGGTCCTGACACTCTGCAAGGAAGAATGCTACAGCCAAACTATATTATTATATGCTGAAAAAATAGTTATATGAATGTGGTGGAATCATTAGTCTTTAGGATGCTTTGTTCTGAAAACTAAACTCGGGGCTCCTTTAGGATGTAGGACTCCTAAACCTGCAGCGTATTTGCCTGGTAACAAATTCTCTGTACCTTCTTCATTCTGTTGTTTATTAGATACACTCATTTGCAATAGTTTGCAAATATACTTCAACTATAATTTGGAAGGGCAACAGAATTTACTTATGTGGCTAATATCTCTACTAAGCTGGTAATGTTTTGACACACAATAGATTTTTTTTTTTTTGCCTCAAATTACTGTTTGTTGAAATCAGAACTTAATGCCCAGCTTCGATGAATTTTTCAACATAAGGAATAGTTAGAAAAAAGTTTTTAGCTAAAATACTTGCCATTTTTTAAATTGAGAAAATGTTAGAGTTTTTAATTCAAAACACTTTTTTGTGAATTTAGAATAAATAAAAATCTAAAAGAAAAATATATTTAACTAAAATGCGACAGTTTTACCTAGAGAATACTTTTTTAATGTGGATATATAATGCCCTCATGCAAGCACTGAGATTTTTACTGTCATTCTATTAATGACAGTCACATTTTTGTAGAATCCCTCAAATGTTCACAGATCTTCCATCTCTGCTACTCATCTCTGCAAACAGTAATCTACGCAGACTGGTATGTCAGCCCTCCTGCTCATAACAGACAAGGTTCACTGACATGTACATTTGAAATGTTAGTCCTGCTATGCTCCCCTCTGGCACAGTAGAACGGTGGTGTGAAAGTTTTGCTGAAAAATATTTCACATAGACAGAATATGGGAGGAAGAGTTATTCAAATAACATGCAGCTTCAGCTCTTGGTCAATTCAGTGCAACTGCTAGTTGACTGTTAATTAATGAAGGTCACTCTGGTAACTTGTGAGAAATGCATCTGTCCTGATGGACAAACCAGACCGTGAGAAAATCTGGAACACTTTGGAGCTGGCAGAAGTCGCAGTACTTAGTTGCTACCAACATCAACGAGTTTCGAACTGGTTATCTCAAATAACAAGAGTTCTGAGCTCATTACCAACCTTGTGGGCCATCTTGCCTGCTTTCTGAAGGTTTCAGACTGGAAGAACGGTTTGACCTAAGAGCAGTGTCCTTTCATTACCTCTGTTTGATTTATCAGCTGCTTGTGAAACTGCCAGCCAAAGCGATGGCCTTGAGCACCTTGCAGGACTCTTGGGCTTGCTCAGAACTCGAGTCCTATATGTTTTTGTGAGTGGCACTGACTGTTTTTAACACTATTCTGACCTTGTTTCGTATGAGATTCCTCTGAGTCCTCTGGAAAGTTTCTAGATTTTCAGATGTGGTGTTTGCTACATTTTCAGTGAACCGATACTGATAAACAAAAGATATACAACTTTACCCATTTCTTCTTGCTTGAAACTCTCTGTTTTACGTCTAAATGCTTGTCCTCTTCATTTCAGCATTTTTCTAAACAGATTTTATGTTAATTTGCTCTCCCATTTTTCCTTATGAAGAGCTTGTGAGGAAAACCTCAGTGTTTTTAGTTTACGCGATTAAAATTCTCAATCTGCTTCTCAGTCAGCTGTTAGTTCTGCAACAAACTTTAATAAGAAAATAAAAGATGTTTTCTAACATCTCAGAATGTCATGCAGGAAAAGTACGTATGAACCTGTGATCGGCATCAGGCCTGAGCTTCCAGTGAGTGGTGTGGGAGCTGCTGCTGTTACACACATTGTGCTGCTGCAGAAGTGGGAGGAGATGAAAATTCTGCTATTTCTATGGCATCACTCAGCAAGGTGTAAATGAAATATGAAATAAAAACTCTCAGCCTACTCAGTGTACAGACAGAAAAAAAAGATGGTGCTTTATACTTGCTGCTGTGATTTGCTATTTGCTGTAATATTAACCTTACACAGTGCCAGAAAGCTCCCTAAGTTTTACAATCTCAAGTCAAAAGAGAAATGTTTTGTTGTTAGGTCTCCTCCTTTTTCTCTCTCTTTCCACCAACATGCAGCTGCATGTCAAAGCTGGAGATGCAGAACAGGAGCGAGGTGAAAAGACTGACAAGAGGATCCTGTTCTGAAAGAAAGAAATTGTGTCAGTAGGCACAGTTTGCAATGAACTTCAGGGTAAAAATGCTAAAACACTGAACAGTGGATGCAGCTTCAGATTCAGAAACATTTCTTGTCTTCATTTTATTAAGTTGGGGCTCATTTGGGTGATTTGGAGGAAGGAGCCATAGGTGTTAACGTATCTATGCTATATTTAAATTCATTCGCACCAGGGAGCCTATTTGCGTTGCTAGGTAGCTCATTTGGTGTGGTAGCAGTTTTTGGATGGAAATGCTTTTCAGCCCCAGATTTGACGCTAGGTCTTGCCCTCACAGCTTAACAAATTGCTGCCTAGATCCTTGTGGGATCCCCCTCACTGTTTTTAAGCCATAAACAAGTCCCCTGGCAGCCTCTTTTTTTATTTGGCTGGAAATGTTCAGTTGTTGAAGCCTCTGAGCTAGATCCTAAGCTGGTATAAATAATGTAGCTTCACTGATGTCAATAAAATCAGGGCAGTTTATACCAGCTGACGCTCTGTCCCTTCAGATGCAAGTCAGCTCCTAATCTCCTTGCCATTCACACAGAGGCATATATTTTCCTCTGTTTTTCTAATCCTTGTGTGTCCTTTGTAGAACTACGTGATTTGTGCTGCAAACAGTGCTGAGAAATAGGATGAAGTGAGATGGATGCTCGTGTAAAATGCCTGACACCTGGCCCCCTGCCTTGTTCTGCCTGAGACCTCCGTGTGGCAGCGCAATTATTTCTCTACTGTGCCCACACACTTTTCTTTTTATTTTCCAGTCTTACAGAAGTGTGGGGATAAAGCCAGTCAGTATCAAGGCACTGCAGTAACAGGAGCTGCAGTATAGATTGCTAAGTAATGTTTCAAAAAATCTTTATGATGGTCAGAGAGGGGCATCCAGTAATGCCACTGTGAATCAGCATAAACTGAAAAATGCAGCTAACTGGGCAGTGGCAACATGTAAACTACTTGGCTGCCAGACTGCTGTATAGAGGAAGGGTCCTCTGTGGTTGCACTTCTGTGCACTGTGGGGCTCTTTGTGGTTACACTGAGCACAGAGGGGGCATAGATTCATACCGTGATCTTTCTGCAAGGCTGCCCAGGAGGAAAGGGAATGTGCAGTACACATGTATTTAGGGTGATTCAGCCTATAGATCTGAGAGTTCTGGAAAGGCAAGATAAATTCTATCAGGAGAGGTTTATATAAATGCCATTCTGATTAAAGCAGGGAGCATAAATGTTAGAAATTACAGCCTGCTCCATCCTGCAACACTTGCCAGTGGTAACATGCCTGTAGTGACGGCTTTCTGATAAGAAATCAAACCAGCAAGACTCAAAGAGAATCAGACATCTTTGTAAAAGCACAAAGTAAATTGAGTTGTTAAAACACACCCCAAGCTTTTTAGGGCCATGGGGAAGACCAGAATAACACTCATGTAACATTTGTATTAAGTGTTAAGAAGGCCGATAACCCCTTAGTGCATGGAAGTGAATGTCATCTACCTTGATAAAAAGCTGCAACACAATTAGCTGAACACAAATTTGGAGTGTCTTTTGGAAACAGGGCAGCAAAGGTCTTGGACTGGCTAGTGGAGCTATGTATGTTCCATAAAGCAATTTACTATTTAATATGTTAGGTGACTGCTGCAGAGAGCATTTTCTCTATTTCTGCTCTTTAATAGATTCTAGGTAAAATAAAGCTTCCTTATTGTTGCAAGTTGAGAGGGTAATGGAAACAAGACTTGCCCTGCTGCAAATGAAAGTCAGATACAGGAGCAGTGCATTAGATGGGTTAACAAAATCTCAGCCTAATCAGATAATAGGTACCACAATATAAATTGCTTTCCTCTACAATAAAAATGTCTGCAGAAGCGTGTTTTAAATATACCTCATATGGGATCAACATAGGACAAGACTAGATTTATCATGTGTGTATCTGATCATAAAGGTTCTCCACTGTAATATGAAAATTCTGGTCAGATACACATTTTGAAAATAATGCTGCATTGCTCTTCTAAGGAAGTACTAAAACTATAAACCATTTGCATGAAGATGGGTCCTTGATGATCTTACTCTGTATTTATAAACTGTAGATGCATGCTTAAAAAAACAAGAGATATGCATTCACTCAGTTTGTATCTGCAGTATTTCAGAATTGTCTTTGATATTATTACAGACACATTTATGTCAAAGTATTAATTCTAGTTTCTAATGAAAAACAGCATTCTGACCTTATCCTAGGGAAAAGAATGGATAACAAACAGAAGCTGTTGGAATCCTTTTTAAAAACTGAATTTTGTAATATTTATTGTTGTTTTTACTACATTTATTCATGTATTTTTTGTTTTTTAAAAGAAACAAAACAGGCAGTAAAAACCAAACCAAAACACAGAAGATTCTGGATCATTTAAGTAAGTGAACTACCAGGTAGCAAGTGCAGTTTAATGTAGAAAAATGTTAAACAATTCATCTGGGAGGAAGGAATCAGTCTAAGAGATATGTACTAAATATGCAGTCATACGGCATACTGATTAGGAAAGAGATGGAATAGTTATAGAGAAATGGCTGCAGACATGAATTCCAGTGCATTGTAGCATTAAGAATTTTGAACAATATATTAAGGAAGAAAAGGCACCATAGCTATCATAGGAGCTGGATTGAAATTTCGTTTAAAACAGGATTTCAGTTTCTCGGATTTTTTTCCTCAGTGGTTGAAAAATAAGGAAAATAATTACTCAAAGCATTTTTCGTATCAGTGAAATATTTCCTTTAACTTTTGCCCAGAAATACCTGCTTCTCGTCCGTCTGCTTTCTCAAAAGGTACTGTTCTAGATAGAAAACAAGTACTAAACCAGAAATTCCAAGCTATACAGATGTACATGTCCGTACACACGCATGCAGGGGTGTTGGTGCTATCTTAGGTTTAGCTCTTATGAAACTGAAAGGTAATGCAGAGAGTACTGCATTTAGTGATTAACTGCCTTACATCTAAACTAACTACCAAATGGTCAAGAAATAATTTTCAGTTCTTCCAGCCTGCTTCTCTGTCCAGCAGCTTCTTCACTGAGAGGACAGGTAACCAGGAAGGCAGGCTGGATGGCAGAGGGTGCCGAGTAAAGCTTTCAGGCATCTTGGAGTAGTGGGTTGCTCCTAAGTATCAGGCATTTCAAGACTCATGCATTTATCGGTAATGCTGCAGAATACGGTCGAGTGCTGCTGTGTGGGTGTAGCCATTCATGTGACCTGCTACCTTAGACTTTTACCATGCAAGATGCTTTTTTCATTATTCTATACCTGCTGTACCTACACCACTCCTATATTCCTGTTTAAAAGCCTTTTGTGCTGTCTCAAGGCTTTTTTTCAACTGGACTAAAAAACTGACAGAAAAGTGTGATGCATCAGCACAGGGCAGCGTGTGTTCGCCTGTGTGTGCAGCTCTGCAGGAAACGAAACAGGACCACAATACTGCTGCAGACTTCTCTCTCAGGACTCTGAAAAATATCCAGTGACCAATTGCCATGTTGCAATTTCAGTGCTGCTGTACTCTCTGTCTACCCCATGAGAGGTCAGTGGCCCTGAGCAGAGCTGGTGAGATGGAGTATGTGCCTGTGTCAGCTGCTTCTGTTCGCAGTGCGGTATTTTAGCGCTATCCCAATTTACATGGGCAATTTAACTAGTCATTGAATAGGCATCCATGCCTTTCTGTCAGTGTTGTGAGAAAGACATGATTCCCAAAAGAGGGGTGAGCTGAGCAGTTGTGAGAAGGAATATCTTATGCAGAAGTATGATGTCATGGGTGTTTTTATGCATCACTGCCCAAGAAGCAGAGGTTACCTGGAAGCCGCAGTGGCAGGGATGAGTGTGTTCTGCAGCATGTGTTGCACCCTGTGCTAAAAGCCACACTGTTGTGAGGATACCGAAGCAAAGCAGAAACTTGCAAGACTTCCATGTGCTGCCACACAGGCAGAGCACGTCCTCAGGCTGTCTGCACAGTCCTGCTTCCCAGCTTACTATTTTCTGACAAAATAGTACTCTCTTGCCATTCAGAAGAGTCACATTTTGGCAGATTTGTATGATGTGGTCCATACATGTACCAGAATCTCTGCACTATTATACTGCTGTCATTTAGCCTTACCTTTGAACTTTACATTGCATGAATGCTACTTGCCATCTATCACATCAGCTCCCTGCACAGCTAGATTGGAACAGGTGATCACATAGCCTGGCTTTATTTTCAAATAAGTGCTTATTTATGCACATCTGTTATTTGAATATGCTTATAAAGAATGGGGAGAGGAAAAACATGATCTGCTTTAAAAAAAAGTCACTGCAGAGATCCTCACTCAAATACCCTTTGCCTGACTTCACATAGAGGCCAGAGACCGGTAGATGGCAATCTTCTCCTGTCACAGAAGAGCAGTGGTTTAGTGCAGGGGCCCTTGTGTGCATCTTCCCTATGCTTATTACAGTTTACTTGAAGGGCAAAAAGACCTGGAAATCACAGGCAGCCTTTGTTAGGCTCAGAATGTCAGAATACGCCAAAGCAAAACTGTAGTTCTACTTTATGCAAATCCTAGCTGCTGGTATGTGTGAAAAGCAAGCTAACCTAATGGAATGAATTTCTATTAATCTTTTTCATTTTTTAAATACAGGACACTGGGTTATTTTACAGCATCGTTGTGCTTTTCCCCCTGTGTGCTCCTAATCTTTTAATGAACTCTTTAGAAAAAAGAAAATGGCTGTTTTCCCTATACCCCACGTTTCCTTTTTTTTTTTTCAGTGTTTAAAATTGAAAGAAATAATGTGATCTTCATCTGACTTAAAAAGGAGTCAAGGCATAAAAGAAAAGCATTTTTCTTGCTATAGTGACAAATCTGCAATGCCAGAGTAATGTGTCGAACCAGCAGTGTTGAGAGTAGTGAGAGCCTAGTTTAGCATTTGAATTGGAAAATGGATGGTATTAAGGCTATCGCTGTGTAATTTTTATACACGTTTTTTAATTGCAGAAGAGAAGATTAATACTGCTAATTTCAGTTATGTGAAAACTCTGAGCTGATAAAGGACCTGGATTTTTTTTTTTTTAAAGCAAATATTAATAGCAGAGAAAGAAATATTTCTATCCTGTGTTGGAAATAATTGTGTCAGTAATCTCACCATATTGCTGTAAATGAATCTCCATCATTTCATGCAGTATCATACTGCAGGCATTTGATCATCCATAACATAATGACGGAATGATGAAAAAGAAGGCTAAATTAATATCCTGAATATACTGACACTAGTAACAATATAAGAAGGTTTCTCTGTGATGGTCAGATTTTCTGTACTGTCCTTAAATGTAATTCTTGATATGCTGTCCATCTGGTACCCTCTAACAGTAGGTTGCAGTTCTGGTTACCCTTTATGTTATATATTAGTACTTAGCTGAGTAGCACAGGAATATCTTTATGAGTAGCATTCGTTAGGGAGAGAAATTAAATGTAACCTGGATCAGTGCCTTGTCCTATAGAATAAAAAATGAATTACACTACCTATGCAAATGCCAAATGTTTGGAAGATAATCAGTGCTCCCAGTGTGAAGCAGGAGACTTGGAGGTTCACATAAGCGTGCATATCAAGGTAGCTGTGTTAGGGGGAGATGGCTTTAAGGGAGCCTTTGGGGCAAAGCTGATTCTTGCACTCTGTTTTACTCTACTGAAAGGATTTTCATGTGATTATGTAGACATGGTACAATCTGTAAATGGTAGAACAGAAAGGCTTTATGAGAAACTTTTACTATAATCAGGCAAAACACCATGTAAAGCCTATTCCAGCTTACAGGCACTCCTCCATTTTAGAGGCAGTCAACTTTTCTTTATATAAGAAAACTAAAGGGGGAGGAATGCAAACAATGATCATAGCAACACTGTTTTGAGCAAATGGTAAGTGATGGACATGCCATAACAGAAGAAAAAAACCCTATCTTATGTTAGGAGGGGTGAAAAGAAAAGAAATGGGCTTGTTTGGTGGGTAGAGGGAACTGATTTATGAGGAAAAATTATAAAAACCGTACATTTTCTAGATGATAACTGATACAAATGATTGCGAACGTACAAATGTATTTCTGAAAATATAGGTTCATAAGCACAACAGAAATTGCTGGAATGGTTTTTCATGATAGAAAGGATTGTCTTTTGCAATTACATTGAATAAGGAAAACAGAGATGAAAATCTCCTTCTTTACAAGAACCTTTATGTTGTAAAACAACTTCCAAAGGAAATAATACACTTCCACTGCTTGAAACAGCTAAATGTTCATTAGATACTATAGAATGGGAATGTATAAACATTTTCCATCTCCAACTTGTGCGGTTAAATGACAAAAAAGTGCCAGTGCTACATGCAATTTCTTCTCATTCAGAGTGAGCTGAATGTGTGTTTACACTATGGTGGCAGAATGAGAGAGGTATTTTCAATGCCTATGGTCAAAGCCTCTTCAGGTGCCTGTATTTGGCCCCTCAGTTCCATGTATCCTCTGTGGCAGATGGGGCACATCTAGTGGGTGATTAAAGGTACCCAAAAAAGGCTAGGCTTAATTTAAGTGTTCTGAGTCACTCTTTAGAAGCACCTGTTTTGTTTGTTGTTGTTGTTGTTTTTTTTTTTTTTTTTTTTTTTTTTTTTTTTTAGAGCAGTGATTTGTGTTCTTTTTCTCTCCTCTGGTAAGCAGGGACTGAGAAATCTGGGTCTCCCATACTGGTTTCAGCGCTGACATTGGACTTAACTTCTGCAAGGGTTTTTGTAAGCCTTCCTTGTTCCAAAAGTTTTGAAATGCTACCTAAAATGAATCTCCTCTTTTCTGATAGAGAACTAGGGATGGCACCGCATGTATTTCTGGTATGTTAATCACTTTTAGATTTCAGCACACAGCGATAAAAATTTGCCCAGCAGGATAAAAGTAGTCCATGGATTGCTTCATTCCATCAACGCTGCCATTCATGCTGTGACATAAATGTTACCAGAGTACTTTTGGGGGGATATTCTTTGTTAGAACATTAGGTCCAGGATAAAGTATTTTCAACTATTTTATCATTGACATTTGCAGAAGGATTCTCAGAACTGCAGTTCCTCTTGGTTCTATATCAAAAATA
Source organism: Pterocles orientalis (assembly GCA_011057875.1). NCBI lineage: Eukaryota > Metazoa > Chordata > Aves > Pterocliformes > Pteroclidae > Pterocles > Pterocles orientalis. The sequence continues at coordinate 544,879 of WKFP01014237.1, forward strand.
TATTTTATGGGACTGCCATCCAGTTAGGGATATTCTGGTGCAGCAAAATAAGCTAAGCAAGTTGGGTAGTGTTGTTTTACTGTAGAATTTTTTTAAGCTTAAATATTTGCTGAAAAGAGAATGAAAGCATCTTAGTGAAGTATAGCAAGTGAAACAGCTGTCATGCAAATTCAGTAGTGTTGGAATGGTGTGCCTGAATTTCAGTGCTTATCTATACTTTGTGTTTATGCAGTGGGAAATTTTGTTTTGTTTTGTTTTGTTTTCTTGGTTTTACTTGAATTCATTTCAAACCCTTAGCACCAGACATCTGGTGCTCCCAGTGAGAACTGAACTCTCATAACCCAGCACGTTATGCTCAAAATCTTGTTTCATGGGCAAAGAGGAAGTGCACCTGAGGTCTCCCTGTGCATAGTTATATATAAAGCCAAAAATGTATTATTAGATAACTGAAATTTAAAAATCTAGTAATTGTCAGTCCAGATGTAGTTATTACAGCAAAAGCAGGAATTATAAGACAGTTAAAATTGTTATCCGTGCACTTAGTTTCTGCCCCTGTTCTTGATGTTATACTCAACTTTCCTCTGTTCGCAGTGTCAGTGTATTTATTCTGATGGGGGGGAGTGGGGAGTGTTACAATGAGTTGTCAGCACCTGGGTCCTTCACTGGGAGGGACAGGATGATCCTATCCTTGCTGTAGGATGCACTTTAATCATTTTGCATGTCAGCTAACACGCTTGTACATCTTGCTCTTTCTTTGCAGGCTTGCAGGTCCATGTTAATCACAATTTACTGTATCTGGTACCTTTTATGTATTTCTTTGTACTCTTTGTTGCCACTAAGCTCGGTTTTGGCCATCTCCAGGTCTGCGTTTCTTTGATGGATCACTGAGGAGTTGTTTACAGCTGTGGGGCCTCCAGAGCCAGCCTGTGCCCCATCTTTTATCATCCCATGCCTGTCCTTCTCCACACAACATCACCTGTCTTCACCTCTTAAGACCTCTGTTTACCTGTCAGGCTTGTATTTTCCTTGCTACATTGTTATGCTAGGTTTGTAAAACTATGATGATATCATGAAAGATAAACAAAAGTGAAACAAATCAGCCATAGACAATTGTAAATGGCACTGTTACAGCTAAACCAAATAAAACAAAGCTGCAGGCAGGTCAGGAAAACTCAGAGTAGGCCTTGCAGCTTCAGTCCTGAGGCTATGCAAATTCAGTACAAAGCTGTGGCTTTCTACCAGCGATGATAGTAGTGTGTTACAGAGTTTGTAGGAGAACAGGTGGCACTGGGCAGATTCCCTGCACTGATATTCTCTGGTGTTGAGAATGCGAGCTTTTGTGTTTGATAGTTCAAGCCAACTTTCTGACAAAAGACTGCACAGCTGATGACCTGATACACAAACACTCAAATAATACAGGAAATAATGCTGAGGCAGAATGACAATGATAAAAGATGTCTCTACACAGTGCATTCACACTCCGTGGGCAAACGGGTGGTGTTCTACTGTTCAGTGATGGGGAACAGACCTCCACAGAAGATGTGGGAGAAGTCACCTACAGCCAGTCAATCATAAGGGAAAATATTAAAATTGAAACTAGAATCTTCCATTTGGGGAAATGAAGATCAGCTGCAGTGACCAGTAATTCTCTGCAGTTTAACTTACACTAGATATTCACAGGTATTGGGACAAAGAGGATGCTTATTAAGTGGAAAGCAAGAAAGGGAGAGACAGGGCTCTGTAATCTAAGATCTTATTTATGCTGGAGCAGAGAGACCTCTGTTCTGATTCTTGCTCCTAGCATGGGAAATGTACCTTGAGACCTTAGTTCTCATTCTTCCACCCCTGATCAGTATGCTAAACATTACATTCCAGAAACATGCATTCTGTCTTGATCTTATTTCTTTCCATCACCATGATACATACAATTTTTATCTGTTTTTTGGTACAGCTTCAGACAAGAGGAGTAGGGGATTGTCAGTGTTTTCACAAAGGGGAACTCTATAACCTAGAGACTGAGCCTGCCCATGGAAACTGAGAAATGTATTACTAAGACTTTCCCTTTTCCCCCTTCAAGCTCTCTACAACAATCTCTACAACATTATTATTTTGTAAAAGATGATATAATTCTCAGCTGTGTTTTAAATAGAAACACGAATAAACTTATAACTGTATTTTGTCTAAAGTTGGTATTTTTTAGGAAAAGCTCTTGGAACATGTATGAGATGAGACCTTTTAGAGAATTTAGCTGAAAGAAACCTAGTTAGTGATCTTTAAATGGACTTGTGTATGCTGCTCAAATTATAGCAATTTTGTTCCCAGCTAGAAGTGTGGTTCTTGGCATCTAAAGAAATTCAAGCTCAAAATAACATGATGTTTTGCAGTAATTGAGCAGTCTCAAAGAAGACTGAGTTTACATAAATAAGTATATCCCACTATGCAAAACACCTAGTAACCTTAAGGAACATTTTCTGCATCACATATATTGATAACAGGGGCACACTCTTACAAGCAGCCAGACAAAAGCAAAATATCAAACTAGATACCTCTTAGCAATTTTTATTCCCTGGTATGGGTAGAGTTCCGTGAGGAAAGGGAAGAGAATTAAAGTAAAACAATCTGTTCTAGCAGAGAAAGTACAGACTGCATGCAGTGTGTTCCACTGCATTGCAGGTTACCCAAAGGGAAGCACATACAATTTCCTCAGGCAAAAAAATTCATCCACGAAGTTCTTTTTTGAGGGGAAAGGGTAGTGGCGGTTGGTGAGGGCAGTACAGGAAAGGGCAAATGCAGACTGAACACTGAGCTAAGAAGAAAAAGTGAAAGATAGAGAATGTTTTTTAGGAAACCCAAAAACAAGCCTTTAAAAAGCATCTTGGTAAACATGATTACCCTGCTGAAAATTAGAAGATATGGAGCTGTCTGTAATTATTTCTTCTGCTTCATATATAAAGCATTCAACCAAATCTATAAAGATGACTGCCTTGTACTTCAGATGAGACTGTAAGACAGAGACAATACAGTGACAAAGGTGTGCAACACTTGAAAACTGAGGTGTATTTTACACTACACCTGTACTTCTCAGGATGAAGGAAGCATATTTGTGAGTTACACTGCACAACTGCATTGAATGTTGGAGTTCTTTTCCATCCCTCTCATACGTACCCCTTTCCTCTCTTTCAGCAAACTCCCAACTGTTAAGATCAGTTAGGCTGTGTTTCTGTTGGTATTGTGGAACATGATGTGTACATAAGAACATAATTTTATTTCCGTGCTTAACTGTCACTGTTACGTCCCTGAGCTGAAAACAGTACTTCAAGGACAGCTATTATTTATATAATCCTACTACATTGCTGTTTCCTCGAATCAGAAGTGTTACATGTGCATCCTTTTGATTTTCACTTTATTCTACCTGAAAACCATCCAGAGAGGGGCTCAGTTCTTTATACAGTGAAAAAAAAAAAATTGAGTGGTAGATTTACAAGGGTCTTTATAGACAATAAGATGTAGATTTTCAATAGTATCCAGAAATCTTTTTTTCTTTTTTTTTTTTTTTGGTAAATTTCAGCAAGCACATATTTGCATTTTGGCAGACCAATATTTTTGTAAATCTGGCCCCTGATTTATATCTGAAACACATATTGTCACTTTCTACATGTACAATATTTCTGAATTTTCTCTTTTTTATATTTTAGACTCTCACATCACTGCATTCCCTTTGAGTTACATGTACAGAGACAAAGAAGTAAGAGTCGTTGAAGTGTCTTTGGAAGAACAGCAAGTCAGTGAATCACAGGTATTAGAAGCAGAGAAAAAAAGTCCTTTGAGTCACCTAGTCTGACCTTTGTATTCTCCAGTATTACTCATACAAGATACTCACTAACCTCTTAATCTAACCTTCTTTTGATGGTTTGTAATTCTAAGTTGCTGAAGGCGGGACACACAACTGCTTTCAACTTGAATTTTAGTAGGAAGAAATAGGTATGGCACAGAGTGCAGAGGTTTGCAACTTCAGCTTAGTAGTTCTCACTATGTTGTTTTAGACATTTGTTTTTGATTAGCATTACAAAAATTATAATGTCATTTAAAAATATGAGGGTGCTACTTTGGGTGCAGTAAGCCCAGATTTGGTTTTTGTTGGTGGGGAAATCTTAGAGAGTCTCCAGACTGATTAAGACTACTGGAAAATGTTGTAGTGTAGCATAGGTATGACAAGGTGCCTGTGACATAACAACTGATGGAAAAGGGAGTTGCTGTAATTTTTTCTGGTTCTTAGGACATCACCCATTTCTATATTACTACCAGTGTTGAATGACAATAGTACTTATTTTTGAATATTTCTATTTTCTTCGTTAAGTAAATGGAAAGAGGGAGGCTAGGGATCATTAAAAACATGGATATCCAGACTTTTACTGTTAAGTTTTTTTTTTATATCTCAGTGAAAATCTTTTTTCCTTAGGTATAATTGTCACTTTAAATTGCCATCATTCTGTAGTGTGACTTACAGGCATGTCCAGAAAGACATTATGATAATCTTTTAGTCTGACCTCATGAATAAAACAGACCATAGAATTTCATTCAGTGATTCCTTCAGTGGGAAGTATTATTCTTTACAGCTATATAAATGAATTCCTTTCTTTCATTCATTTTGAAAGCTTTGAAAATATTTATAGTTTGTGATCTTACCGTTCCCCTGTTGAAGGCCTTTGCTTTTCAATACGGTACAAAATTATGCTGTCTTGTTGGGTCTTTCGTATTGTTTTGTTTTCCTGTCTTTCTATTATTGATAAGAGGTCTTCAGGAAGTGCTAGATTTATCAGACTAATGAGACTGGGTTTTTTTGTACTTCAGGAAATATATTTATTTTCCTTTAGTTAAAATATAAAAATAGATAAATAATAATGCAGTATAAATGCTGATTTTTGTAATTGAGAAAAAGACAAATGAGAGAATTCAAAATGGGTGAAGAGCTGATATGATTCCTCAGAAGTAATGTGTCAATAATATGAAATAATTTACTTGTATTCAGGAGATCTCAAAGGGGCAATGAATAGCCATGTACAATAATTACATGACCTCCTGTTTGGAAAAAGACCTCAATAATCCAGCAACAGTCAAGAAAAAGCAAAGGATTACAATTTTAATAAGTCTCTCATTTAGTCAAGACCTTACATAAGTTTCTATTTTAATTCAACATACAGGCTAGCATATTTGGAGTTATTTTCATGTTGAGTCATGCGGGTTTCCTTTGCAAATACATCTTCCAAATTTATAGTAAGTATTATTCTTTATTCGTGTTGTTAACTGTATGGTTGCTATCCTGTAAAATTCAGTTTTCTTCATTTTGCATTCTCACCACTCACTCAATTCATCAAGTCTTCAAATGAGAGCAAAAACTCTCTGGGACATGAACCAAGTCTTTATAGCCATAGATAGGCTATAAAGTGTCTAGCACACTCTGTATATAGATTTAAATGAAGTTTCTTGAAATGAGAATGTTATGGCTTGTATAGCTGTTGCCAAGCCCTATTCATTTCTAGAGTTAAAGTTCTTTGAAAGGCAGATACACAGACACAGACAAAAACCCACATCTCTAAGGCTTGCTCCTAATGACTGGTCTTAATTCATAAATTCAGGCAACAGAATCGTTGGCAGTTTAGGAGTTTGAATTATCTTTATAATTGTTAGAATATTTATAATAAATTATAATAGTTATAATCTAAATTAGAAATTAAAATTGTTACAGTGAATTATTATGATAGTTTATAATTGTCTCTGCAGGAGACTGTAGAAGCATGGCATTTCTGTAAGAAAATATGTTTGTGTTTATTTTGAGTACAGACATATGCCCATAAAAGCACATAATGAGTCCTTGGAGATGGTACTAATGTGTGACTTAGTGAAGAAATGAGTAAAATCAGCTGTTTTTTTCTCCCCAAAAGTTGAATGCATACATTTGTGAACAAATAGTTTTACAGGTTTAATTTTCAGCTATCCAAAGAGCTGTTGTGCTTGTTATTTTCTAGCTGATGCAAACACAAGAACATTGTGTCAAAATGCCACCACAGAAGTAAATTGAAATTAGCAACCTACCTTGATCCCCACGTTGGAAAGCCGCCTGAAATGTGGTTGAAATCAAAGACACACAATGCTGAAACACAGACCATTTTGCTGAAATATGTGATTTGAGTCACACACACATCATGTCTGGCACAAACCCATAAAAACAAGCTAAAGCTATCTTTATACTTACAACTTATCTATTCTTCATATCTCTCAACAATACACATTTTATTTCTGTCACACGTCCCATCCTACAAACAACATGCCTTCTTTTGTTTTTCTTGTTTTTGCCTCTGCATACACCTCCGTCTATACTGCTGGTAATTGATAAGGATTAGGTTGGAGGAAGAAACCATGGAGCAGTCAAGTCACATTCAGCAGGTAATCAAATGTACACTGGATATCTGGAAAACTTGGGAGGACAGAGTGAAGGTTGTGGTGTGTGGTCTATGGTTGTATTCATTTAATTCTGCTCTTCTGGAAGGTAGCGTTGCATGTGTCTGCAATACACGCCTGCAGCAGGAGAACCAAGAGTAAGACAGAGATGATATACAGTCTGTGGTTTCCCAACCAATTCACAAAACCTGAGAGCTCTGAAGGATCCAGGGAGGTCTCAAGAACAGCGTTTTGAGGTTCTGCCATCAGATGGTGATAAAACGTGGAGTAGGAGAGGAGAAAAAAATCACCCAATGGATCTGTTTGAAAGAAGCTAGCTGCTCTTCCTCCAGACTCATTCTCTCTCATGCTCTGGGACATTTTGAGGATGGCAGTCTGAGACCCTGTAGTTTAACTTTGTAACAGCTGCCACTTCGAGCCTATGAATTGTCATTGCAGACTTTGCTGAAGACCTAGAATAAGAATATTAGAAAAGATGAAAGGAGTGCTGGAGCTGGAAGGGGAAGAGGGCAGCGGATGGAACTTGGGGTTGAAAAAAAAATCAGGGCGTTCAAGCTGCAGGGATTAGCAAAGAGTGAAATAGTTTAGGATCAGGGAATTAGGGAAAGAGGGGAGAAGGGAGTTCATTAAAGACTTGGTTGCTTTGCATGCAGAAAGCTGGAAAAGCTTTTGAAGTTTGTCTCTTGCTATTTGCAACATGCATCACTTGGCAAATTATTTAGAACGCTATACGCAGTGTTCTCAAATTACAGTCACAAACTCCTTTATTTTCTTACTTTTTTGCATTCATATACATTTCTAGTGAAAGTCTGTTAAAGCAAAAATACCTCTGTTTGTGCCTTTCAAAGCCTGATGAGCTTTTGCTCATTTTGTAAATGTCCTCAGATTTGCTAACCTGACATTTTAATGCATTTATAAATAACTTTGGAACGCATGCTTATTAGTACTGGTTTTTAAGACTTTTGAATCATGTTTGGGATGTTACTTATAACCTGCAATAAACATCCAGTTTGTGCAAGCAAATACAATTTTTCTATCAACAGAGCTAATACAGACCTAGATCTTTAGTTTACAGTCTTCTGAAAAGCCCATGGGATTAAAAAAAAAAGTTGTCTTTGTGAATTCCACATTTTGGTTGACACCCAGCCTAGCAGCTTCAAAGAAACAAAGAGAGGTTTCATATATTTGAGATTTATATTGTGGTAGACACAATTGCATAATTTGCTAGACATTTCTGCATAATGGTGCTATAATTCCTGTTGTTAAAATTTGCTGTTGAGTTTAGCCATCATTATAACTGAATTCTCCTGCAGACTATAGCAGCAGGAAACACTGGAACAATGTATTAATCACAGCAAATTAAATTAGCAAATAGTTTCCGAGATTCTGAGACAGTAAAGATAGAAAAGATACAGCACAATGAGCCAGTTTGCTGATCTGAGGTTGTTCCCTGCTGTGTTTCAGATCTAAGGTCTGAAGATGTGTGTAAGTAAGGAGTGGCCAGCTAACACTTTCAGTACTGCTCACTTGTCCTCTAATTCCCATCTGAATAGAAAAAAAAATATCTAGGGATTCTGAATTTGAAAACGGTATTCTGCTACTGAAAAGTCAAAGCCATCCTAATACTGACTAATGTTCAATCTTAAATAAGTACCTGCAAATGAGGGTGCTCATCCCCACTGTGAACCTCATCCTTTGTTTATTATCAAAAGCATAAGTATCAAGAACAACTCTTGTGTAAGAAAGATAATCAGGCTTTTCAGATCCAGTCTAAGAAGTGTGCTACTGAACATCTTTAAAACCTGACCTTCAGTGGACATGCAAAGTCAGTAGCAGTTTTGGCCAGTGTCTTGTGAGATAAAGTTTAATTTCCCTTGTAGGGTATGCCACAGTTAAAAAAAATTCTCATGTTCTTAATTTCCATTTGAAATAATCTGTCTGCCTTCCTCCTTCTTTCAAGTAGCTGAAGCTAGACAATAATCATCTGCTTCCTTTCACTGAGGGATCCCGTTGATGCAAACACCCCCCAGTATATTATTAGACCAGTTTTATTTCAGCATAATTCAATGAATTCAGTGGAAATACAGAATTTTAATCCTGGAAAGGTGGAGAGGTGAATTAAACCTGTAATTTTGATTGCATCACAAGATAAATTCCCTTTAATAATTTTTAATTTAATTTAAAATTCTGGTAGAAGAGTCTTTATAGAGGTAGGTTACCCAGTTCTCTCAGTTTATCTGATGTATTTCAGGCTGCAGCAGGTCCCAAAACATAGTAAGGTGTTAAAAGAAATCACAGTGGGAAAAAGAGTGGTGTGGTTCCAGAGCTGCTGAGTTGCAGGCTTTGCGCTGTAGACACTTCTCGGGAATTTAAGGCACAGTGTACGTTTGACCTTGGCAGGCAAGGCAAAAGGCAGTGGATAAATTGGAGGCTTCTGTTGGTTTTTTTTAAGAGCTTACAGGGAAGTAATGGACTTTCTTCTTACCTTCACAACTATTTGGTGACATGCAACGTGTTATATACTCCATGCCAGAGATGTCAGTGGGAGTTCAACTTTTTGGATACTAAGCTAAAGTGCTAAAATAAAATGGGAAACTTGAGTTAATGTAACTGTGTCAATTGGTTCCAGCAGGGTTTTTGTCTCCATAAAAAATGGAAATATTTTTTTTAGAGGAAAGAACCACTAAAACCTTTCTGAATGTATTTAGTACCTGTGATGGAAGGTATGTATGTGAGACAGTACGTATACAGAGGAAAGATTTAGGTTTTCTATAGACTGGTTGTAAGTCGAATTTTAACTGCATTTCTTCTTTTATGTCTTATGTATGGAAACATACCCTCTGATCTTTGGCATGATTTTGTCAGGAAGAGGGAACAAGTTTAGTTTATATTGGAAATCCCTGGATACAGATGGACAATGTAGAAGGATTTGGATCAGTTCCTGAAACCAGAAAGGTTTTTATTTCTTTCTTTTCTATATCAACAAATTATGCTATCACTATGAAGGAACAGTTTGAGATTTATTAGGCTTTCAGAAAGTTAAAGATATGAATTAGATAGGAGTGATATATCTCACTGTCAAATATTGGTCTGTGGTAGAGAATATGCACTGGATTTTCACAGCTCTCATTTTAAGTGATGTCTTAAAACAGTAATTGGAAATACTTTTCATGGAAGATAAAATCCTGGTCTGAAACCTGATTTCTTTGTTTGCTTTGCAATGTAATATTGGGACCTTGGGAATTTGGTACTTTTAAAAAATATTATTGCATATTTAAGATATGTTTCCACCGAGTCAAAGGGATGTAAGTATAATATATAGTGTATTGTATGTATATGTGTGTAATTATGTATGTATATATGAAACTAACATAGGCTATGTACTAAAAAAAGTAAATTTAAATATGTGCTAAATTTTCTTTTATGTCATATTCCTCAAGTAGTTTCTCAATTAATCTTTGCACTGATTCATTCATACCATATGACATACTGACAAACATCCAGGACAAGTCTAGAATATGTGAATACTCCTGTAATTCTCTCCAGTCATAATTATTAATATGTATTTTTCTGTCTTTCTAAGTGAAAAGGCTTGTGGGGGAAATGAGATTGGGACTTTGGGAAAGAATCTTTCTGTTAGATTTCTTTTTCACTTGTAATAGAGCATGCTTTATATACAGCTTTTCAGACCTAGAAGAAAAAGTTTGATTCACAGGTTTAAATTTTTATTATTTTAGTTTTTTTCTTTTTACAGAGTTCCTTCTTCAGCATGTTGGTTTTATACAGTTTAATCTCTGAAAAGCTTTGCTTTTAAAAATATGTGTTTTCTCCATGAAATATATAGTAACAGTTTATTGTAATTTCCTTACAGTATATGTATATAAATGCATGCAATTTTCATTGAGGTTGAGGAGAGGTTTCAAGCAGCCAAAACAACAACATGGGAGGAAAGGGCTGCCTGGATATAGGATTATGATTCTTGCACTGGCACATGAAACCATCTGATTGTGAGGAAGCCAGGCACACCTTTGCAGCCACCTGGAGCCAACAGATTCAGACAGACAACTTTTAGAGTCTCTTGTGCTAACGTGGCAGCCTGGACACGATTCCTTCTATGTGCACACATCCATTTGGCTCAATTTTTTTCATTAGAAAATTATAATTCTGGAATGTAGGTCTTTAAAGTAGATAGCATAATGAATTAGCTTGGCTGAAGTGGCTTGAAGAGAATACTGTAGAAGATTTTAAGCTAGATGTCTAGATGCCTTTAGGAAGCAATCATTACACAACTTCTGCAGATCTACAGGGATCTGTTGAAGTTATACAAGCCTTTCTAAATAGGCTTCAGATTTAGAGGACTGAAGTATTCTGAATACTAAAACTTTTTGAGGAAACCCCAAAACTTTTTGGGAAAACCTCTAAGATTCTCAAATGCAGTAAAAAGAGAAAATTACTCCCATTCACCTTCCTTTTCTCTCTCCCCTCCAAGATTTCTATTTACCTTAAAATGTTAAAAATTTATATGGAATTCTCCTTTATATATCTTCTCAGAATTTGAGAGAGCATTGAGTTTTGCTTTACTACACTATAAAGAAAATCCATCCTTTCTGGATATTAGCCTTGATAGGAGCCAGTTCTCATGGTTCACAAAAAATAGTTGTTCCAAGACTGTGATTTTGCTGTAAATCAAAACAAAGAAATTCTGAAACCTTGTTTGTTTGTTTGTTTGTTTGTTTGTTTGTTTTTTTTTTTTCTCTGGAATGTTGTTTTCTAGATAGTTTGGTTTCCAAGTTATGTTAGGAGGACCTTGAGAATTTTGTGCCATATGTAATTCATGTGGCACTGAAGAATGAAAAAGATTTGCATTTGAATGAATCTGCTTTAGTAGTGAGCCTATTGCAGACCCAGGGGTATGTTTTGAATTGATTTTTATATAAGAAAGTTCAGTAGTTGAGAACCAGAAGTAGCATTGGACCTCAGCTACATCAGAAGGCTGTGATCCTATTAAAAATTAATTTATTTTTTAACACTGAGTTTTGATAAGGAGATATTTCTTTAATGCTAGACATACACAAGATTTAAAGGTATAGAATCTGACATGTTTCAAAGATTAAAAAAATGTTAAATTATTTGATTAGAGAGCTTTGTAGTTAAGAAATTGGTTGAAAAAGGCTCTTGCTTACATCACTGCAAGATCTCTACTAAGACAGGTCTACCTGAATAAGGTATCTAACTCCCTATAAAATATATGCCTCAATAAGTTACCTAACTTACCTAGTGTGACGTTGTCTCCTACTGTGGCAGGATTCAAACTCATAGTTTTGGTACACTCATCACAAGGGTACTTTTGAAGGCTGTTCTGTTGGAGCAGTTTCTTTTTGCATGGAATAATTAGAAAGAGCAGGAACAACAACTAACATGAATTTGTAACATCAAGTTGAATCCACTCAACTTATGGAGAAAAAACCCTACATCTGTTTTGTGTCATGCAGAGAATAAAGTTCGCATATTCATTGAAGCACAGGTCAGTACCTGGATGTAGTTCTTTCCAGGCAAGAGTCCTTGCACCTGGCAGAAAGAGTCGTACAGATTCATGCTTGCTGTTTTCCTTCAGTGCAACACATTCATCTATGATAGTTAGTATTATAGAACTATGCTATACACATAGTTATATAGTAAAATGCTGTTTTCATTATCTCATGCATTCTCTCAAGAAGAGAAATTAACTCACTGTCCCTCAAGAGCCTGGGAAATTATTTTGGATAAATCTTCAGAATTTTGGATTAAAAAAACATGAGCTTCCTAAAATATATGGCATTTTATTCCAGACACAATCTACTAGACTTACTTTAGATGTAAGCCACTCTATCACTTCCCTCCTCAGCAGAGCAAGGGGGAAGAAAATAAGATGAAAAAACTCATGGTTCAAGATAAAGGCAGTTTAATAAAGCAAAAAGCCAAGGCTGCATGCAGAAGCAAAGGAAAACAAAGATTTTATTCTCTACTTCCCATTAGCAACCGATGTCCGGCCACTTCCCTGGAAGCAGGGCTTCAATACACATAGTGATTGCTCCAGGAGACAGAAGTCACAACAAATGCCCCTCTCCTCCTCCTTTTCCTTAGCTTTTATTGCTGAACTAACATCACATGGTATGGAATATCCCCTTGGTCAGTCTGGGTCAGCTGTCCTGGCTCTCTCCCCTTGCAAGATCCTGCCCACCCCTGGGGCCCTGAGCCTTCTGGGGGGGGAAGGTGTGTTGAGGAGACAGCCTTGATGCTGTGTGAGCACTGCTAAGCAGTAGCCAAAACACTGGTGTTATCAACACCTTTCTAACTATCAGTGCAACACACAGCACTATGAGAGCTGCTGTGAGGAAAACTAACTCCATCTCAGCCAGACCCAATATACCCTCCTAATGAGATAAATGAAGAAAAGTTTAATTTGTAGAGTTGAATGGAATTTGAGTATCAGACACCCAACCTTGTCAAAATGATGGCACTCTTGGGTAAAAATAAATTTCATTGCTGAAGACCTAAATGCCCAGAGATTTTAAGTGCCTCCAGAGTAGAGCAGTAATAAACCTGTTTTTTTTTTAGGTTTTCAGTTCTTTATTTGTGCACCTGAAATGTGAGGTTGGTATAACATTCAAACAAGTTGTTCTGTGGGTTTAATTCTGTCTGATCTCCAAAGTATTAATTGACCTGTAGGAGTTGTCTTGGTGAATCAGACTCATACCCTTAATAAAGTTCAAATAGCAGTCTGATAAAGCTCACAGATATGGGTTTTCACAGACTTCACATTCTTCTTGAAAGCTGGTTCTGATATCTTTTAATGTGAAGAAGTATGGAATTACCAAATGACTACTCTTGTTAAGTACTCCTTAGTTATTATAAATAACAGAAAACAACAAATGCAACTATATCTCTCAAAATACTAATAGAAAAAAAGTCTGTTCTCACTCAAGACCATAAAAGGAACCCTCTAAGCTACTCTTTATTCTCTACTGTTTCTGTTCTACTTCTTCTGTCATGGTTTAATCCCAGTTGGTCTAAACACCACACAGCTGCTCACTCACTGTCTGTCCCTCGTTTCTTTATCTAGTCATGTTTCTTTATCTACCATGTATTTCCATAATTTCAGAAAAGATTAGATCACAGGAGACAAATGTTTTTTAACTGTACTAGATATAACTTTAAAAAATATATTCTTTCTAGCAGTCATAATATTCAAGCATACTAGCTATTCTGTTTACAGTATGAACCTTCTCATATGTTGAGTGATTTTTCTGTTTGTTAATAGGTGGTTATTATTTCTCAGTTATTAGTTCTGTCTGTACTTACTAGTTTCTTAAAATAAAGAAGTTAACCTACTCAATGGCTATAACAAAACCAAAGGTCATGAAACTTGAAGATCTTTTAAAATGCTCTAAGGATATTTTAAAAGATGTATATTTGTACAACCACTGAAGAATATACAACTGTCTCTTTTTGTTTAACTAAACCATAACTTCAAGGTATTAGATCTGAACAGATGTGCATAGTATTTGTAACAAACTATGCAAATATTTCAAAGCACACTCACTGTAAGTTCACTTTGGCAGAGTAGAACAGATGTGTCCACCTGTTAAGAGACTGGGCTATCAGCACTGGGGATGCAAGATGTGATTGAATTCCATAATGGGAACTATTTAGGAATGCATCCAGGTTAGCAGGAGGTAGCAGAGATTCTGATTACTGTATCATTCCACTTGTCCCCAAAGCGATCGATGAGTTGAATTAGTCAAATGGAATAGTACACCCAGGACCACTGAAGGGGGATGAATGTCCTACACTATGTGAAAACAGTGCAGAAATTATACCTGTTCTTCAATAATGATGAAAGAAAGAGAGAACAGGAGGTTCCACAGGGCATGCAGAATATAGTGAACTCCAACAATCTTTATTTATTCTGTTTAAATCTGACATCCTGAAAAGCAAGCAAAATTATTGATTCAACTACCATAGCAATGTTAGTAGCTGATTAATTTATCTTTGAGCCACTTCAATAAACTGTGAGAATAATAATCCAAAAGCATACCCAATCCACAGCATATCAGATTCATTTTAATGTGAATTTCGTTCAACCAGGATTGGAAATTACTTTGTCTTCCATGTATTTTTTAAGAAAGAACAGGAGCATATCATAGAAGAGATACAGATCAAAGTCAGATTTGAGGCAGTAAAATATAAAGAGACAGGTATTGTGGTGGGTTTTTATTTTCTTGCGTTTATTTTTTTTTTGTTATTGCCAAAAAATAACTAAGTGGACTCTTTCACTTCTGTTTTGCTAGATCATATCTTTTCAGTACTCCTGAGTACTTCATACCTTTAGTACTGTCTTACACTGTAGACCAATAAATCTGCAGAAAAATAAACTACAGATTTGTTCAACTTCTGGGTTTTCAGATTAAGTTCTAATTTGGTGTCATTGTTGATGATTAAATGTGAAGCGGAAAAGACGGGTTGATTTTCAAATTCTGGCTTAGGGATATAAATGTTAATAATGAAAAGTCCAATTCTGATTTTCTAAGTTGAAATAAATTCTTTTGTGGATATGAGTGAGGAAGAATACATGTGCCGGTGTTACAAAAGTTACAGAGTTACAGCAGCTGTTCCATTCTAATGTATTGTATCACCGAATCACAGAATCACAGAATGTTAGGGATTGGAAGGAACCTCAAAAGATCATCTAGTCCAATCCCCCTGCCGGAGCAGGAACACCTAGATCAGATCGCACAGGAACGCATCCAGGCGGGCTTTGAATGTCTCCAGAGAAGGAGACTCCAAAACCTCTCTGGGCAGCCTGTTCCAGTGCTCTGTCACCCTCACCGTAAAGAAGTTTTTTCTCATATTCAAATGGAACCTCCTATGTTCCAGCTTGAACCCATTGCCCCTTGTCCTACCACTGGATGTCACGGAGAAGAACCTGGCTCCATCCTCCTGACACTCACCCTTCACATATTTATAAACATTGACTAGGTCACCCCTCAGTCTCCTCTTTTCCAAGCTAAAGAGACCCAGCTCCCTCAGCCTTTCCTCATAAGGAAGATGCTCCATTCCCTTCATCATCTTCGTGGCTCTGCGCTGGACTCTCTCCAGCAGTTCCCTGTCCCTCTTGCACTGAGGGGCCCAGAACTGGACACAATATTCCAGATGAGGTCTCACCAGGGCAGAGTAGAGGGGGAGGAGAACCTCTCTTGACCTACTGACCACCCCCCTTCTGATACACCCCAGGATGCCATTGGCCTTCTTGGCCACGAGGGCACAGTGCTGGCTCATGGTCATCCTGCTGTCCACCAGGACCCCCAGGTCTCTCTCCCCTACACTACACTCCAACAGGTCAGTACCCAACTTATACTGGAACCTGGTGTTGTTCTTGTCCAGATGCAAGACTCTACACTTGCTCTTGTTAAATTGCATGAAATTTTCCCCCACCCAAATCTCCAGCCTGTCTAGGTCTCGCTGAATGGAAGCACAGCCTTCTGGTGTGTCAGCCACTCCTCCCAGTTTCGTATCATCAGCAAACTTGCTGAGGGTGCACTCTGTGTATTTGTTACTCTGGGACTAAAGGAGAACAGAAAGAGGTCAGACCAGGCTGTGGAAGTACAGAAAGAAAAAGAAAGAAGGTATATGAGAGAAATCCTCTGTCATGGTTTAATCCCAGCTAGTCTAAACACCACACAGCTGCTCACTCACTGCCTGCCCTGCCAAGTGGGAACGGGTAGAGAATTGGAGAAAAAGGTAAGAAACTTGTGGGTTGAGGTAAGAAGAGTTTGATGTCTGAAATAAAATAAAGTGAAATGCTACTACTGCTGCTGCTACTACTACTACTGCCACTACCACTACTACTGAATTTTAATGAAGCTGGGAGGTCAGGAGCAGTAGGAGAAGCTGAAAAAGTCCTTGGCTTAATGTAAGAATTGTTTGGTAACAAGTGAAATATCAGTGTGTTATCAACATTGTTCTCAGCACAAATCCAAAACCATAGGCTTATACTAACTACTGTGAAGAAAATTAACTCTATCTCAGCCAAAACTAGCACATTCTCAACATTATTCTCAGCACAAATCCAAAACATAGCCTCATATTAGCTACTGTGAAGGAAATAAACTCTCTCCCAGCCGCCTTTCTTTAACTGGAATTAGAAAACACAAGCTGTTTTTCTATACAGATCTTTTCACATGGAATTCTTTGGTCAGTTTTCAGTGTGTTATTTAGCATGAGGTTATACTTTTGTATTCTGTTTTTGATAACTGCTAAATAATGTGTTGTCTGAGGCCAGCCTTTAACTTGCTCAGTTCTGTCAGCGTAACAGTGTAACCAGCATCTGGAATGAGTTGGCTTGAGCTGTTTTTTTATCTTCTAGTTCATGCAGAATTTCCTCAGTTTTCTAGAAATTTTGTGGTAAATTAAGGTCAGGAAAAATCTGATAGTTCTTGCATGAAAAATGTTGATTTCAGTTTGTCCCATTGTGGCCACTTTTTAGCATGGTTTGTATTATGCTCAGATAAACTGCATACCTCCTCAGGAGGCATATGCACATCTGAGCAATTATCAGCCCAATTTTCTGAAGACTGTCATAATGAAGAGTGATCTAATAAAGAAAAATTGCTTTTAATCTCAAACTTTTATACAATTATTTCATGGTTCTTGAATCTTGAGTCCTTAAGGAATAATCCATTTTCTTGGAAAGATAGAGTGAGGCAATAGGCAACTAATATTGGCAGTACATTTCCTAACCTTCTCAACTATTTAAATCTAGATTTATAAACATCCTTTCATCACCGGGATGTAATGGCTAAGTAGCAATAGATTGTTAGTTTGATTGGCATGACAATATGAAATTGTACAGAAATATATTTTTTAATTAGAAAACACCTTCCAGATTAAAAAAATTGTTTCATGTCACAATTAATCTTTAAATTACCAATGGTAAATGTTCTGTAGTAGATCATTTTAAGAATGTTATTAAGGGTTCATATTGTTCTTCTGACAGTAATTGTAAACTGAAAAAAAAATATTTTTCTTCAAGTTCTTCGTATCTCCTCAGAAGAAACTTTCAGTTGTAATGGTCTGAATAGAGCAGTTCTGTGCATTTTCAGCTAACATTCAGGTGGGAGAAGCATGAGACTACTAAATTCATTTCCATGTTAACCAGAATGAAACTGAAATAAAATCCCAGACTAAAAATCAATGAATTAGAATTTATAAATTTTAGTTTCAGAACAAAGTGTAAATGAGTGGATAATATGAAGAACTACAAAAGGAAAAAAAAAAGGTTTTTCTTTGCCCACATGTTTTGGCTATAGTTATTTAACAGTTCAAAGGCTTTTGAGTCAGAGCAACAAACACATTGCAGGAGTGTGGCCCCCAAATGATGCCTTTCTGCTGTTGACAAGTCTGTAAACAAGCTGCTTTTAGTAATGTTTTATCTATTGTTAGAATGAATAAAGCTGTGGTGGTAAACACAGCTGAAAGACAGGATGGGTTTTAAATACTTTTGTTCCTGCTGAGCCATTACCAACACCTGCAGTTAAAATAATTATTTCAAATGTTTTTCTTTTTAAAAGAAAGAGTAGTTAGGGTAGACCTGTCTTGTTATGGTAAATTAACATCTGCAGTTAATATGATTCCCCTTAGTTGTAAACATCCTGAATTAGAGCTTGTTATCTCCTTTAGAAGGTATGTTTTATGATTTCACCTGTTTTGTAGACAGATAATTAAACATTTCACTGAAGTACAGGTTGGATGACTATGATCTTATTTTAGCCACCACAGAAATTATGGAATGTTTTTGTAGCAAATATTGTGTTTAATTAAAACCTATCCTGAAATAAAGCAAGCATAACCAATGAAGAAAATAAAAACAGATTAGAGGTTCTGAGATTGAAAAGACAAGAGCTGAATATAAGGTTTGGGTTTCCTGTGATTTATTTTTATTTATTTAAAGAAAATATTGTCTTAGAAAATAACATGAATACACCTTCAGTTCTAGGGAAATAGGAAAAAGAGGCATAGATGTGGGATAAACAGGACAGCTCTGGTCCTTATTTTGTACTGTAATTAATAATTGAGCTACAATTGATTTTATATCATCACCAAAATGGCTAAAAAGGATTTATGTTTTTTTTCCTACATACAAATTCTCTGAAAAAAACTAGGAGTTGAATAATTTATTTTACAATGTTATAACTTTGAGGTACTTCTGTATATCCCATCTTTGGCCATGTACTATAACTTGAGGAGATCAGAGATGATCAAGCTTTCCGTCCAGTGTTATTTTCCCACCCTTTGCCAGAATTCAGCTCTATTGGAGTAAAATCTCCAAATAAGTTCTGTTAGTTTATATATCAGAATAAGCTCTATCAATTTAACATCTGGTGCAAAATTATTTGAAACATTTGACTCTGAGGCTCGACTGATTTACATCAACTGAAGAAATTGTTCTGTGCTGTAAATTGTCTCCTAGGTTTCATGACCACTTTATAGATTTTATTGTAGAAAACCATTGGCATGAGTATTAGCTTAAGACTATGTTCCACTGGACCCTGCTGCTCATTCCTGTTCCCATACTGTGGAATATCATGTCTTTGGCTGTGGCTGTACAGATATTTATCTTCCAGACTGTGAACAAAACAAAAGAACTGATCTGACTGAAAACGAGAAACAAACATAGGCAAGAACATCTTCAGTGGCACTGCTTTTGAAGTCTTTTATATTGCAGTCATGACATTTGTACCTCTTTATCCTGCTTTTGTGAAACATTCAAACCCACAAATACTTTGTGGCAAAAGAAAAACATTTAGAATCACTTTCTTCTCTCAAGATTTGAATTTATCTCTGGTTATCTAAGTCTCAATAGTCTCACCATTAGGCTTTTGTATTTCTTTTCTGCAGATACTGCAATGGCTAAGATCCCACCACAAAGTAAGAAGTAAAGTCACCTAAAAAATTCAAGGACTATTGGTCTAGCACAGAAAGATCTTTTCCTCTAACAGAATGTCTTAAACTTCTCATTTAGGAAGGAAGGTGCTTTAGTTAAATTAATATCTGTGTGTTTTTCTCCTCTGTGAACTTGATTTAGGAAAAAACCTCCAGCAGAGCACAGGCAACATTAAGAGAATTGAAACAGAGAAGCACATTTGTAAGTATTGCGGTCTCCTTATTTTTTTCTGACAGTTGATATTTCTGACAATAGGGATAGTTTGGAAAGGGTATCTGGGCAGGTTTCTTTTCAAAGCATGGAGCATCTCACTGATCTCCCTAGCATCATTTGTTTCCTGAGCCCTTCATTCTAAGTTGCCATCCTCTTTTATTTAATCCTGCTTCCTGTTCTTACATCCATTTAACTCGATTGTTCAAGGTAGTCTTACGTTTGCAGGAGTTTTTAGTTTTCTTTTAAGACCAGAGTAGTATGGTACAGTTGCTCCCAGAGAGTGCTTGTGAATGATGCCACACAAATCCCTTCCTTAGAGATTGAGGGCATCACCCCTATTATATACTAGCTACTGCCGGGGACCAAGGTTAGCTTCCATCGCCTGTTGCTGGGTCTCTCACACCACAGTGTGAATACAGCTTGTCAAGTCTTGAGGCAGATCCCTGCTTCTCATGTTTAATTTTGCTCTCTCTTTTTTTCCATCTCAGTGGATTCTAAGCTGTGGTTCTTGGAAAGCTGGGTGTCACAGAGCTGCTGCTACAGGCACCCAAGCTCTTCCAGTGTTGGCTACAAGAAAGGTCAATATTTTCTTTTAAAGGAAAAAGCACAGTGATGACAATAATTAGGTAGCCTGTATTTCAGGGTTGAGGAAAAACAATTCTTAAACCACAGCTCTAATTTAAGGGCTGCAACTGGCATTATTTTTCTTGGCTCATTTAAAAACTGACTGGAGAACAGTGAAGGAGGTTATTAAAAGGATGTAGTTAAAAGTTCAAGCCACTAGGATTTATGTCACCTCTACTGTGAAATAAAGCATTTCTTTCTGATTTTAGGAACTGTTTCAGGCAATTGTCAGTCTGAGATTTTTGAAGGGCATTTCTGATGCCTTATATCAAAGCTGATAGACATTGAATGCTTTCTCCAGCTTATGTAATAGAGCTGTGCTCTCTTTAACTCACCTTTGGTTTAACTGATGTGTGAAGGAACTTTAACACCTATTGCCCCCTATAACCATTTACTAAAAAAGAAAAAAAAAGAGGAACAAAAGAACCTGTTATATTAAAATAGGTTACTTTGTTGCTCACTTGTGACTCACTGGAAAGGAAGCGTTTATTGTATATGATTCAGTTTAGAATAAAAACGCTTGCCAAACTTGCAGTATTCTTAAAAACCCACAAAATTTGTCACGAATAGCCAATGTTTTTCATCAGTTGAGTCTTTATTTGTGGATTACTTTGAGGTATATCCTAAGATTATCCAAATTGACATAGTTTTTGGCTTTGTAACGAGTAAAAACACATTCCATGTTTATAGTAACACTGTACACAGAATACAGTGTGCCCACCTGGGCCCCACAATTTCAGAATAAGGGCAGAATGAGATGGAAACCAGCTGAATAATATTTGGGGATGCATGTGCCTTGCTTCACTGACATTTTTAAAAGGAAATAATGTTGTTTAATTTGAATTTAAACTTGTCAATGATCTTCCAGGAATCTCAGTTGAGGAAATTGAAAGAATTGATTGCTTCCAAGACAGCTGAGCAAAACCCAAGGATTCTGATAATATTGAGTGATTTGAAAATGTTACCAGTTCTTCTTAGATATAGTAAGCTTTTTTATCAGTGTTATCAAGGAAGTGATCACTGTGAAAGATTTACCTTGAACTTTTTGTGCTGTTACAAAACAATGACATCTGTTTAACGTCAAGTACAGAAACTTGTTTTCCTGCTACAAAATCTTTTCTAAAGCCTTGGCAAACAGACAGAAAAATGTGATTATACATAATCCAACTGTATCTTAATCCCCAGCAGACTCAACTTTTATAGCATCGTTTTAATGAGATATTATTAACAGCCTCAGAGCTGTTTAATTAGAATGTTGGCATGATCCCTAAATCAAATAAAGGTTTTTGAACACAGCAATGATGTTTATTTTCTATTTTATTTTTTAATAAGCAACCTTAAATCATGGCTTTGAATAGAGTGTTAGAATGCCTTTAATATTTTATATATTAAGTGTCTTTTTACAAAAAATAGCTGCATGCAATTTTTTCGCTAAGGTATACCTTTTTTGTGAATGCATATGTGTGTGACTGCTATGTGTATGCTTAGGTATGAATGAAAGCAGAGGCTACTTTCTAAAATGCATCCTTTTTAATGAGAATGTATGTTGTGTTTACCTGTGGATAATTCCCAATATATTTTAAAATTGTGATTCGAGGTTGGGAATATATGTGGTAAGATTTTGCTGACATCTTACAAACCAGACAACTCTGCTAAACATGCCCAGACTATCTCAACAATGAGGTAATGTATTATTCTGTCATTGATTAGTAATTGTTCCACTTGTTAGTCTAAATTTTAAAGAGAAGTGAAAAGTCCCTGTCCTGACTAACTAAAATTCATTCTTTATTTGTTACTGTATTGGAAAAGCTGCAGCTAAGTCTTTTCGTGCTATCAGGAAATCAATTATTCTTTCATGGTTTTGTACCTTATCTGTCTAGCATAAAGTATGCCATCCTGGCTGGTAGGCCTAACCTCCACTGCTGCTTTTGCAACAGTTTCTTATAGACCCATGTTCATTCCATTGTTTGCCCTTAATGAATCTGCTGCTTGTAGGGATTTCTGCAAAAAGGCTCAAATAGGAATACGTGGCTGCCATACTTAAGTTAGCATCTGCCTTGAACTTGCTGATCTGCAGTCTTTTGGCTCATCCTGCACAGTTTCATGTCAACTTTGAAGATGTTAAGAACAGCCTGTAGGGAAAGTTTTGTACCCTGTTTTGTAGTGCCTTTTTCTGGTTGCAAATATTGAAGACAAGACAGGAAAAACTATGAATTTTAATTTCCTTCTGGTTCTAGTTCCTTTTTATTCAGACATATGGAGGAGGTTATTGAATTTATAATTCTGCAAGTTTCTCTTGTCATCACTTGAAAGTGTAGTTAGTAATGGAAGAACCCTGTTAGTTGCAGGACATTCTGCCCGGATCTTTACCTAAGCGGGGTTCAATTGATTGCATGCACTTCCCAAATATTCTTGTAAGCTCACTTCATAAATTTTTAAAGCAGTGAGATTCTGCTAGTTCCCAGGAGATGGTGCTCCTCCTTTTTTTGGCCTATTCCACAGCTCATTCACATTATATATTGTGTCTCCACTAGAACCGAGGGTTTAGCCTGTCTAAATTTAAGCTGAAAGTCAAAATCCCAGATCCCTTCCTTATTGTCAACAGAGTAGAAAATCTGCTGTTTTTTCAGGGAAGCAAAAATGGGTAAAACTCTTTTCTACCCTTTAATCTCAAGACTCCAGGAAGCACATAGGGATACAGCGCAGGTGGGAGCCCATACTGTGGAAAGCATTCTGTTGTCAGTATTTCAAGATCCCGGATCAAAATGGGATTTTCCTTGGAGAAGCAAAATTGACCAAGGCCTAATCAGGGGTTTTTGCCTTCTGTTTAGCATTGGCCAATGGAGAGGAGACCTCTGAAAAATCTATCAGATAAGTTTTTTGCAACTCATGGACAAATATTCACTTCAACAGTGAATATAATGGTTCCCAATGGTTTAGGAAGGTAAAGGATTGACTCTTGTGGTTATGAGAGCAGATGAAGGAACTTGGACCATGGTGAAGGACTAGCCTACAGCTGGAAAGATTTGCATGAACTGTGGTTTTGTTGATCTAGATGTCCAATTCGGACGTTCAGATATACAGGATGCACAAAATGCTCTTATGTGCTCGTAACAGATCCACCTCCTGTAGGAAAAATTTTAAAAGGGTAACAAGTAGCCTTGTAGTCCAGTAAATACAGAGCTGACATTCGTACTATCAGAGCATTAGCTCTGTTTTAAGTGAACAGCACAGGCATCAGCAGGCCTGTGGTTGTCAGGCTTGCTTTGTCTGCTCTGTTTTGATTGGAGTTTTGTTTTGGCTTCCTTAGTTATAACAGTAGTTTAATAACCAGGTGTCTGTCATCTAGATTGTTTCTGTTCTATTTACCTTTGTACAACTGTGTGGAACAATTCCTATAATTAATAACTTTCGTGCTAGCAGGTACAACCAATTGTGCTCTGTAAGGGTGAATTATTTCTGCAGTCTAACTACGATGCAGTGTGAAGGACTACAGGCTTGGGGTGACATCAGAGACCTTGTAGGTGTGGACATAGGCTGCTAAACAGAAACTACATGAATATCCACCAGTGGTCAGTTACTAAAAGAAACACAAATTTGGAGCTGGAGAAAGGCATTTTTTGGGGTAACAAAAAAGATGAATAATAATTGTATAGCATGTACAATGCACCATATAAAGCAAAGTTGGCTGTAACATGAAATTATAGATGCATAAAGAAAGAGTAAGGTCTAAAATACATTAAAACCTCTTAGAAATACATTAAAAACCCTTAGAAATATGTGCTCAAGGGGCCACAGGAGTGAAAAGGGAAAGCTGTCATTAGCAACATCTTGTGCCTCTGTCATTAGTATCACACTTCTGCTGAAGACCTCAGGGTTCTGCCAACTTTCCAAACCCTTTCCCACCCGACCAAATCTGTTGACCTCAAGACCAAAGGAGCTGTGGAAGAGTGGGGATAACACCAGAAAAAGTTATTCATAAGGTGAGATTTTTCTGGATAACAACTTTTAACTGTAGTACCTTTAATCTTTTTGTTTCATATTTAAATTGTGTTACTATTTCTATAACTGGACTGATAGTAATAGTTGTTTGTTGCATTTTGGTTATATTTTAAGAATTTTTCAATTAGACAAATGGTAAATTCTTTGTTTGACTTTCTATCCATAAAATTATATTGGGTTTAACAAAAGACTTACGAAATTCTTTAGGACCTGTGTTAGAGAGTGCAAAATGCTAATTCAAAGCACTTTTGCCTTAGGCTTGGTCCCAACAAAATAAATTATTTTATCCTTTTGCTGAGGAGGTGTGATGACTGTGTATCAGGGCCATCCTGTTAAATTTCTTTCTGCCTACTTTCCTAAACTTGTACTTACAAATTTGATTTCCAGATTTAATTCATGCTAGTGCACTCTTTAACAGTATATTTGTATTCTTTGGCTTTGGGAGTTAGTGGTGGTGAGAGCAAATGTAAAGAAATCTAGAAGTCTTGCTAAATTGATTTTTCTTTAGAAGTTTTTTCTGTTATCCTGCCAACTTTTCTGAATAGTAGTTGATTGTTTCTTGCTGCTGCAACAGAAATCACTCTTATTTATGTACCTAACTCTTCCAAACACCAATTAATAAAGCTCAGATAAAGCCTGCGTAAGCCAACCCTAAGGTTGCTAGCATGGACAACCAAACTGTAAAAAGATATCTTTCTTTATGCATATATCTGAGTAAATAGGTGCAGAAATAAAAACTAGTGGGTTTATCAAGCTGCCAAGGTCTTACCTTTGTTACATTTTATTAATTTGAAGGGAGGAAATGTAAGCTGTTATGATACTACACTATGGTAAAAAATTGGTCTCCAGAGTGAAGTGAAACCAGTGCCTCAACGAAAGGTAAACCAAGGATGCTAAATGGCTTGGATGAGAATTTGAGTGCTTAAATTTAGAGGGCATGGCTACGATACCTGTGAAATGCTATTTCCAACAGTCTCTGATACCTGGAACAGTACTCTGAGCATTTGAGAGCATTGTGGAAAGAAGCCCTTTGAATTCTGGGTATGGTGAACACTTGCATTTTGTGTTTGCGGAAATGTATGGCCTATCTATCCCATATGAAAATCACTATGTCATGGTTATAATTAACACACATATTTACACTAATTGCTCCAGCTCTAAGCCTAGATAGAAAAATACATTTCTATAAAATTATGCAAGTAATAGCTAGAGATCTGCATAGGAAATACAAAAATATCTAGGAAAATGAATATGTAGTGTTTTAAGTTTTTAATAAATGAAATAATTCAGTTTTGATAAAGGTTTTGTTAAGAAATTGACACAAGTTTTTGGGAAGATATTGAACAGAGAAACAAGGAAAAATGTTTCTTTTGAAAATGAACTAGAAAAGTTTTTTAAACAAAGAATCAAAAATGTCTTTTAGGAAATTTAGGAAAAAAAGTTGTTTTCAATGTCTTGATAAGTGGAAAGTCCACTGCTGTTGGTTATGTTAACAGTGAATCATGTGTACCATTGAAATAAAAAGGCTCACTTTTAGCTTGAATGTATCTGGTCTTATCTTTCTGACATGAGACATTTGTGTGTCTGTATACTACACTAAAAAACTTTGTATTTACTTTTATTTTTCTTTTTTTTTACCAAGAAAGAGTCTTAAGCATCTGTTTGATAGGAGAACAAACTTTCTTTTCCTGTAAAGCTTACAAAGCCCTCACATATACTTTTCAGTTTCTTCTGAATTCTTCCCTGCTTTCAATATTTTTAAAATCATGACAGACAGGATAAAATATTCCAATATCTATCCCATCAGCTCCATACATGGAATTAAAGTCTCATCTATTTGTCTACTTACTAGTTTCTTATTTATTTACTAGTGGCTTGTGTTAAGCCCTTGATTGCAACATCACAATTTGAGGTTACACTTAGTTATTCACCACAAACTCCAAATGCTGGATCTGCTTTACCAGGACAGTGTCCATCTGTTCCTACCTATATAGGTACAATTTTAGTTCTTTATAAGAAAGCTTTTGACCTTGACATGGTGTGTAACTACATTTACCATGTATCTGCACAGTTTTCTATTTCAGTCTCCAGTTTTCACATGCAGTTCATTTATTAAGCAAATTTTTTTGTGTCTTAAGATATATAAATTAGTATCTTACTCCAGGTTTGTATCAGTGTAGTATCAGGCAATTAGGAAATATCAGGCAGAGGAAATGTCCTTTGTGACCCTGGCTAGCTGATTAGTCATCATCCTTCAATCCTTTATAAGATTTGGTGGGCTAGTTTTGGACTTTGGCATGCTCCAAAATTCCATTTTACTGCACATCTTAATGTAGCAGCATATTTTTTTCATTTCATGTTTTAGAACTGTCCTATATTTGTTAACTTTCTCTGGCTTTCTGTAGTCTCATCTTCGAAAAGTGTGCAGCTAGGCTAAATTTTTTGCACATTGTGAGCAGTTCTTTTAGTATGGTTGCACTCAGCTGATTTAACACGGTGGCAGAGTTGGCTAAACAAGTGTATAACTGTGGATGCATAGAGCAGAACTTTCTTAAATGTTCCTGTGTCTTAATTTTATTTACAATTTATGC
This sequence comes from Pterocles orientalis, assembly GCA_011057875.1. Classification (NCBI taxonomy): domain Eukaryota; kingdom Metazoa; phylum Chordata; class Aves; order Pterocliformes; family Pteroclidae; genus Pterocles; species Pterocles orientalis. The sequence continues at coordinate 571,750 of WKFP01014237.1, forward strand.
TAATGGTAAATTTATTCAAGGAGATTGATACCTCATGAACTAAAGAGCCTTCATTCTTTTTACTTTTCTTTTTGTACAGGTAGTCTTGCAAGAAATGATTCAATAACCCAGCAGAGCTGAGGGACTGAAAGAGGTTATCATTCTGAACCCATTGCCTTTGCAATTAAGCTTCTTGATTTACTTAGTTTTCAGTTCTGTTAAAATTTAAAAGATTATGGCAAACTACCTGAAGCACCATGACTGGCCTATCATTTCAATTTACAAAGAACTCCCTTAAATGTTGGTTTGGAGAATAAAAATATTTTATTCATGGAACAATATTACTGCATCAATACTTTCAAATGACATATCAGCTATTCACAGTGCCTGCAAAATAATTGAAGTAAGTTGTGTATAAATATCACAATGGAGGCTCTGTAAACTGTATAGAGGCAAAAATTTTGCAGCTGTACCGCCAACATATCAGTTTAGGTAACAGAGGATCCATGAATGAACATTTGTTTCCTAGTGATCTGGATACAAGTGATGAAGAACCATGACCAGAATGAGTTCAGACTTGGGGTCCTACCTCCTAGGTAAGTCCCCTAATATCTATACTACAGTGTCTGAATCACGCTCCTTTCTTTCTCATACAATGAATATTTAACCACTTGCATTGAGCAACTTTATATGCAACACATTTAACTAAAATCACCTTGTCAGAATCACTTTCTGGAGAAGTGAACAACATTAATTTGTTTTTTTCCACTCTAAATTAGACAGACAAGAGATTTTAATTCCGGTCTCAACATACATGTCTTAGAGTAGATCCTAAAGTAGAAAAATGAGGTACTGCTTTTCTTCTCAGGTTTTATGAACCTATAGTTCTTTGTTTACATTTAGCAATGAACAAAGTAAAAGTTTTTTATTGGAAAAAGATAAACAAGTGTCTAATCTACCTAAATCAGTAACAAATTTATTTTACCTTGTTGTCAAATTAAAAATTCAGTTCTATGCACAGTATGATTCCAAAATATGTTCAGTGTGTTCATGCACAGTCTACATCATACACGGCTCCATGTGTAGGGAGGATGGTAGTAGTTGGTCACTTCATCATTCAGAAGTCTGAGGAAGTTGCCGTAACAGTGAATGAGTGTTGATTTGAACACTGGCTGGTGCAAAAACCCCAAAGCACAAATTTTGTTGTCTTACAATGTCTCTCACTAATGATGTGGTTTTGTTACTGCCTTTGAGGATCATTAATTGATTAGAAGTTGATGTGGGATTGTAAATGGAATTGATATATTTCACATTTATGAGAAAGTTACTAATCTAATTGTTCCTTGAACTTCTGTCCTTTAGTAAGGTTGTTAAACCTGTACTTCCTAGTGTTTCAGTATTCTTGTTAAAAAAATTTATGAATTTTTCACAAAGAATGCAACAACTTTTTCAAATTTTAAATATAAAATTTTAAATATCAGTATTCTGGTTGATAAGAATTACCATCAACATTTCCTTGATTGTTCAAAACAGACAGGAAGACACCAGCTGTTGCAGGAAAACACTGCTTGGTTCATGCAGTTTAAATCAAATCGTTATTAAAGTGGTTTATTGATTTATCAATGACGTTTAATTAACCAGCAAGCAGTGAACTATACATTCAGGTTCAATATCAGCAATACAGCAGGTAAATGAAAATACGAGGTACTTTCAAGGTATTAATAAACATCACAAATTTATAAGCAACCTTGTAGACTAACACCAAACAGATCTAACCACCCCCTACCTCTTTCGGTCAGTGGCGGGCTGGGTTACCAGCACCCCCACTCTCCAGAACGGGTGCCTTCCCTGGCTTACACACCCCAGCTCTTGGAGAGGTGGGTGCTCCTGCTCTCTGTTCTCCACTACCTGCCAACAGGCACAGCAGGAGGGCGTCCCTTGCTGCTGCCCCTGCTCCATCACTTCCCCAGCAGGGTGCTGGTTGCTGCTGCCAGTGTACCATGGGGAGGCTGCTTGACCTGACTCTGTGAGGTGACTGTGGGCGGTGCTGCATCACTCCGGCTTCTGCTCCAAGGTCTCTTCCCATTGTTACAAATTTTTATACTTCATGCTTGTTTTGAAGTTGGTTGCTTCATTGTTTCAAAAGTCTCCTTGACGTTCCCCAATTACGGTTTAATCCAGCTAATGGTTCTTTAGCTTGATCAGTATTGGAGAAATGACCTTTCAGACAGTTTGGGGTGCTCCATTTGTGTACTCTGCTCACCCTTGTGTTTCTGCCCTAACAGTTGCTCTTATCCAGGCTGTACAAGCTAAGTTTGGGCTGTGCAAGTGCTCCCATGATCAACTAATGTATAAAATGGAGACAAAATGCTTGTGTGTGTGGAACAAGGACAAACTGTCACCATTGGAGCAACGTGGCAAAATCAATTTATCTGTTTTAGTGAGCATTAACTGAGAGGCCATCAAGTATGAATGCAGTGTTAATGTGTCAAGTGATAATGAAAAAAGATTACTACCTGCAAAAGAATGATCAGGATCAAGAAATCTCCTCAAATGCCAGCTGATCAAAACAAATGTTTTGACAGAGTCACTTACCATGTACTTGAAGTGATTATGGTTCCTATTGATTGTAATGAAAGAAAAATGGAAGATTTACTATATTATTTGTGTGAGAAATTATCTTGAACTTATGAAGTGGAAACAAGCTTTGTCACTGCATACACAGTGAGTAAGCACTCTAGTATGTCATCTTAGTTTCTTTTCATTCCCAGTCTTTAATATTTCAAACAATTGTTCTAATATTTTTTTTTTAATAGCAGTCAAGATTTTTGTGTAGAACTCCTTTTCTTTTTGTCAGGGAAATATCTTGTTAATGAAGTACTAGACAAGAAAAGATCAGTAGGAGAGCTGATGTTGGAATACAGATTTGAAGGAAAAAAATCCAAATTTTCATTCTTCATTGTACTGACAAATCTAGAATTGGACTACAATTTTTGACAAAGCATATTGGTATTAGAAAAGTTTAAATTGTGAATTTTTTCCACATATGTACATTCTAGTTTCTGCAAAAGATTTTGGTGGAATTAGAATCTCGTACCATGGATTAAATTTATTGCAAAAATATTTGAGGCATACCCATGTCAGTGTTGCCTGTTGGTCAAATAAGTGGCAAACCCAAGACCTTGTTCTGCTTTACTCAGTGCAACGGCCATCGTACATTGTCCACAGCTGTCCAGTTTTATTGCCTTTGTGTTAATGTCCCGCACACATTGTGTTTACTTTCTAGTGTTTTAGTGTTGGAAAGATTGGAGGAAAACAGACAATGCCAAACTTTGGAAGGATCAGATCCAGCCAGCTCAGGGGGATTGGGAAGGAGAACAGGTTTGTGACCAGTAACCTCCTCCCCACCACTTGGCACTACATGTGCTCTGTGCTGCTAATGCAGAGATTGCCTCCATGTTACACCGACCCAGCCCTTGTGAAAACTGCAGCTGACTGTCTGTTCACATACGCATCTCAGGAAATTAATCACTAATAGCTGAGATGAACCTGATGTTGCTTTTTTCTATGGGCAAGGACAGGGATTGTTTATTGTATTGTTGCTTATAAGAGAATTAGAAACAGTGTTGCAAATGAGTACTAGTAACAGGTCCTTTCAACTGCTTCAGAGGTATAGTTATGGTAACAAGGCTTACATGAATAATTGAGGTACCGATTTAATAACCACTGTAATACGTTGAAGACCAGAGGAATTTGGGAAAAGGGGAAAACTGTTTTCTAAATGTTGCTTCTCTGAAACATGAAAACCTAGCTATAAGTATAATAATAGTTATTAGAAGAATTAGAAAATGGTAGGAGTATGCTTTTCTTAACCCACAAAACCTTTTTTTTGTAAAGAGAAAAACTCCTTTCCTATTTTTAAATGATTAATCACTATTTCTTATTTTTAAAAGGTTAATCAATTTAAATAAGAATCTGCATTCTGCTGATGTAATTAAGTCAGAACAACAAAGCCAAATGTTTGAAATTTTGTTTTAGCTTTGAGGGAACTATTTCATCATTCCTGAAATGGAGAAAGTTTGTATTTTGTTTCTTATGTAACTTTATTTAAATATATACAGATAATACCCTTTTGAGTTTTCCAAATTTTGTGATCACGAAAGCGTTGCTTTGGATAGGAGTGATTTGAATCCCTTTTGCTCTCATTGCTTTCAATCCTTACTTTTGTGTCTAAATTTTAGACAGTGTCAGTGCAAGGGTTTGTTCCTAAATGTGGTGGATTGGCCTGGGCTAACAGAGAAGCTCCCACACAGATGCTTGCTCACTTCCATTTGAAGCTGACTGTGGGCAGCTCAGGGCAGCCTTTGACCTCCTCCCACAGAGACCACCCGTGGAGCCTCCATGCTGCCAAACCTTCACATCTTACACCCAACATCTTCTAAAGTTATGAGCAAATTTTGTACCTGATTTTGCATGATACCTGTTGATATGCAGGAAGAATCATCAAGTACTCTGGATGAATGTGTTGAGTAAGATGTTTATGATTATTTATTATTATGCACATCAGTGGAAATGCAGAGAAAAGATTACTGCCAGATAAAAATCTTTGTGCCAAATTGCCAAATTTTGCTTGTAGATTATGTGTATTTTCATTCAGGGCAATAGCTGGCAATAATTTCAAGGCAGCAGAAACTTCAAGCTAGGCTTGAATTGTTCCTTATTGTTCCTTATTCCAAGAAAATTAACAAAATCCAAGACTGTCCTTTATCTCTTAAGTTCACACATGATTAATTATCCTTTTTATCTGTGACACTGAGAAGTAAATCTCAGGCTAGACTTTAGTACCCACTTGAAAAGAGCCTGATTAGGTTTCTACCTCTGTATTCTCTTCCTTCTTTCACACTTATTAAATCAGGGAACATACATTTGACTATTCTACATTTGTGGTAATGAAATTTACAGGGTGACTGTGTACTTTTTCCATTTTAGTAGGCTGACATTTTAGAAGATGATGAAAAAGCATGTATAGCATCTATACCATGTACATACAAAATCACACTTTCAGAGCAATGAAAATGGAATGTACATGAAGCTATAAGTGCACTGTCTGCCCTGGCTCCTAATTTTTGAGAGAGATTCTTCAAAAGTACAAATTGACTTTCAGGCTGGATGTAAATTTCCAGTGTTCAACATAACTCAGAAATGTTGCTTCTAAAAGATTGCTTGAACTAGCCAGAAGTCTGCAAATAAACAGCAGGAACAAAACTATCTAGGTATCTTTCACTCATAAAAGTGAAAAAGAAGCTGGACTGTGCTACCTTCAACCAGTGGGATCAACTGTATTTCTGTGAGTTAATGAAGGGTTCAGAAGAGGGAGAAGGCCTAGGCATAGCTGTCTTCCCACATTGGATAATTGCTTTGGTACTAAGCTACAGTCTGGCTTCCCCCACTTTCAGCAGCCTTAGAATCCTGTCTGCCAGGGTGCAGTTGTCTCGCTTAAAACTGGTCCTGTCTCAGACTATGTCCTGTACTCTGTCTCCTCTTCTACAGGTGTGGAAATGGTAGAGATGTGGCGGTGACTGGCCATTGTCACCTCACTGTGAAATCATGGTGTAGGTCGCATGTGCATGTCTGCAGCCTTCTCTGTGACAGAGCTGATGTCAACGCTTCTCACCACTGGTTTATCTCATTTAAAACTGCAGTGCCTGGCCTCCCCGAAGACTTGCAGCAAAGTAAGCTAGTGCATTTATTATAGTATAATCTCACTTTTTTTCTTGACAGCAGAGATAAAGCTTGAAAAGTAGCTATTTAAGAGAGTAGAAGACATGTGAACTTCTGTCCTTTCTAGGACTTTTTACTAAAGCAGGAGATTGCTCATTTTGTAGCCAGTGTTAAGAATCCTATGGTAAAGGCTGCCAGGAAGTTAATTTTCAACTAGTGGGCAAACTCTCTCTTGCAGGGAATCTGGCTGTGTAATAAGAAATTATTCTAGTTGTATTGCTTACTGTTTGTGGTACAACATTATTTTCAGGCGAGAATCTTTTTTTCTTCAGAATGAATCTGTTCTTGCTGTTTTATGCTCTACTGAAGTCATAAACCACTGAGATGCATCACAATGGTTAGCTAAAAAAAAGAACTATGGTATCATTCTTTCAAATTTAGGAAAGGGGCAAAAATTTTAAGTTTTGAATTTGAGCAGAATTGTTTCCAAACATTTTTTGAGTGCCCCATGAAGCATGATCTACTCTTCTGTGCTGCTCATGGGGGAATATGCCAATATTCACCAGGAACCAATAACAGAAAAAGATTCTAGTCATGTCAATATTTGTTCATCCCTGTTGACTTAGGAAGTCTGACAGTTGCATCACATTTTATTGTGGCACATTAGTCTGTGCCAAAAGACAAGGTAAAACATAATAAAACCAGTTCAAAGCAACATGTCATGTACAGCAGCAAGTTTAAGGAGACATTGTTTGGCTTTGAATGAGGGGTAAAAGGCACCACTATCTCCAAATATTCCTCTGTAAGAAATGCCTTACTCCCAACATTTGAATTGTACTGAAAGTTGTATGACTTTCTGCTACTATGTTTTATATAGTTGCACTTGTATACTTTGGTATATTCTTTTTATTGGAAATATTAGTTATGTCACCAAATCAGAAACGTAAACTTTTTAAGCCTTTAATTTCTATTCGGAAAAGAACACAAGCATATACTTCAAGGATATGCTATGTCTCATTTGCTTTACTCTTGCTTGAGAGTCCGCTTAATCTGCCTCCTGAACAGATGACCGCCTTATGAACTGTTTTTGTACTAATATTACAAATACGCAGGTGACTATTAGATAAATGGCACGTTATGGTGTCTTAAAGATAGGTTACTACCACTTATTGTAGGTTGAGGCCATATAGATCCTTGGGATTAGCACTAATTTACATGGTTCCACAGAATTACAGCCAGAGTTCATGAGAATTAGTTTTTTATAAATGATGTGCCTTTTTCCCCTTCCAGGTACCACAGTATATCCTGTGAAAGCAGGTATTTATTTTAGAGGGTGCCTTTGGACTGCTTTCAATTCCATAATTCTATGCTAAAGGAAAATTTAATTTTCTTTAAAAGACAATAATGTTCAAGAAAACAGATATCTTTAATTTTCAGTAATTTCCAAGGATTTTTTTCAGCATAAATATTTCGGGTACTGTTCTTTCAATTGACTTAAATGAAAGGTGGGATTTGGCAGAAGATAACTACTTTGAATGTTTAAATATTTGTTTGAAAATTGGACTTGCTGTTCAATTCTGTTATGCTCTTGTATTGGCTGTATGTCCTTGAGTGTTCCTCTCGTTGTTCCGTTCTATGATGTGAAGCAACAACATCCTCATAACTTCAAAAATGGCGTGAGAGCTGTATCATTCTCCAAAACAGCTGCCTTGTCTTTTGTGAGTATTAGAAAACATTTTTGTTTGAAGGTTATTATTCAGTATTTCTAGGTCATAGTTTCCTCTAACGAAAAGGGAGTGGAGGAGGCCTTGAGACTATTTCCAGAAAAAATTGCCTTCAAGCAACATCTACCAAATGTTGAACATTTGTTCTATACGTAATTAGTAGGAGGGAGGGAGAGAAGGAAAGTGACATTTTTCTTTGAGTGTGGATTACTTACAGACATTCTGTTTCCTAATACCAGGGTCTTGTGGTAGGTCTTTTTTTCCATTACCCCACAGCTATTCATTAACTGATGTGCCAATGTCTGTCACAGTTTCTCCTGTGGGACAATGGTGTCTTAATATTTTAGCAACAGCACAGCAATGTAATTATCTGTAAATAATTTAGCATGTATTTCATCCATATGGAAGCTATCCAATCACTCAAAGAAAAAACCCAACATTTCCTATCAAAGTTTGAGCCTTCTGCAATATGCTTTTTGTCATCTTTGGCTTCTCAGAATCATTCATTAAGTATTTTCTTCCACAAATATTTGGAACATCAAAAGCATCTTACATTGCTGGGGACAAATTCAGATATGATGTGAATTACTGTCTTCTGAGAAATTTGTGGTGGTGCACCTGCATCCCTCATAACTGAATGTTGTGTTGTTAATATTTATTTCCTACATTCAAGAAGCACATATGCAACTATCAATGAAAAGTTTTTAAAGATAAGACAATTATGCTTGTTATATCTTTTCTTCTTCCTGATCAAACAATCATTCAAAAAATTAATTTTCATCAGCTTCTTCAGTTTCTTGTTATTTTACTTCCTTAGCACTTTGCCATGAGAGTTTCTTAAAATGAGAATGAGAAAAAGAATTGAAACAGTCTTCACCACGTAGACATTCAGAAGGAGGATTTAGTTCAGCTGACACTGACTTCCATGGGCTTCAAAAGAGCTGGGTCAGACCTGTGCTGACCATTAGTGCTAGTTTATTTACACTTTTGTCATGTCTGCCATCTGCTTGTGCTTTACCTAACTTATAAAATATTCTGCCTGAAAATAAGTGAGTAATCCCAAGGGATATAAAGACACTATTCCCATTTGGGAACACTGGCAGGCATTTACTTCTTCCCGGCTGCAAGGTTGGAAAAACCTTGTGAATGGAAGCCTTGTCTTATTATATGGTAAGAGTTTACCATTCTATGGACAATATATATTGTATAAATGACATGTTTGATTCAAGTTTGACAAAATTTGACATGAGAAGTTTCCAATATGTATTATTTTTAGAAGAGGAGCTGGCTTCAGCTGTCCTGAATGGGACCACAAATTTCACTTCAGCTTGGGAAAGACTTTGTCTTTACCTGAGTATGTGTGAGCATGGGACAATTTATGTGTAATCTCACTTCACACTGCAGCCTCCAAGGTCTCCCAGTGATTTTGAAGTCGGAATAACATGAAGAATAGTCTCTGCAGTCCTCAGAGCAAAAATCTGTCTGTGTGCACATGACTATAACAAGGACACTCATTACCTAGAGCTGACAGAAGCCATGAAAATGTAACTTAGGAGGGATATACTTGACACAGCATAAGTTCTAGCTACCTTTGGCTGTAGATAAATGACTAAAGAGATATCAGCATGTTTAAATGTATGAGTTCTGCTCACATCAAATGAAGTGGGAACAATAAACAAGAAAATATTTGTCTACAGTTTGCATTGTGTGTTTACGCTCTGTCAAAAGTGTAAAGTATTTGAAATCAAGTTTTCTTTTTAGTAGTATGTGACCACTATTACTAATTATTGAAGGAGTTTCCTCTGCTTTGTTATTGTTGCTATGGAAAAAAAAAATCGATGTACTTTCAGCAGCCAAATGGAAGATATATTGAACTGTCTGAAATGTATTAAGCATAACACTTTTCTGACTGTAAAACACTGAAAGACAGAGGGCCAATCCCTGAGTTTTTTAGCAGGATATAATATTACAATGGAGCCTCACTAGTTAGAACCCATCTGACTCTCCAGTGTCATCTCCTAAAGAGCTGATGGAGCAACAGCAGTAAGGATTCACAAAGATATGAATGTGGCACTGCACACCACACTGGAGACTTGAAACCATAGCTTTTGTGCAGGATGTGTTTTAGACATGTTTGAATAATATTTGTGAATAATATATGAGATCATTTTTCCCAGTGAATCATAAAATGCATTATTAATGAACATGTATTATTCAATCCACTTTTTAGAAGTTCAAATAATATTATGTAAATACGTTAATCTAGATTTTTTTCTTTTGTCCATGGTTTTTCTCTTAGCTAACACAACTCCTACAATTTTTTTTTTGTTTACCAAAGGAAGTATTCAGTTCAATTTGTTCTTATTATACTGTTATTATGCATTCCTAGTATCCACATGGGAAATTGCTGTAGTGTAGTTAGGGTTCTGTAAATTCACACCTGAGCTTAATTTATAGTAATGTAACTGAGGAAAAAACCCAGTAAGTACATGTTTTTTCACAGGTTTTAAATTTAAACCATAGATATTCTTTCTGGTTCTTTTGGCTCCTCAAAATAGCTGGTTTTCATTAGACATATGCTTTAGTTTAGCTGTCAAGTTGGGTATGATTGGGATGGAAAGCTTTTTTTCTTATTATTATAATAACTCACGATATATACTAGTAGGTAGTCTCCAATAAAAAACGAATATGTTACTGAAATATGCAGCCCTTAAAAATATGCATCTTGACCTTGGTGTTTTTGGGATGTGTAGATATATGATTTATCATATAATGAATGTAGATTTAATGAGGAACTTTGATGACTTATAGTTTTTATAATTCAGGCAACATCTCCTCCTGTCTGTTAAGATGTATAAAGATTGTAAGGATTTGAGACTGGTGGACATATTTTCCTTACGTGTGAGTATATTGACAAGTGGAGTGGAGCCCTGATAACTGATATGCCACTGATAATCTAGTCTAATTGACATCTTGGACATTTTTGAATTTGCCCATTGCTGGCTGCATTGGCAACGGGTTGCTAAAGGACAATGTGCAAATCGTGTTTCCAGAGCTAAGCTGAAATAAATAATCTGTACTCTGGAGCACACTCTGTGAGGAAGAAAGTCTTACTAAAACACGGAATGGTGAAACTCGGATGCTTTCAGTATTGGGTAGGGAACGAATGACTGGCAGGGCCGTTCCATCATACAGCTATTTCTGCAACTGTGTTGTCCTTTTTAAAATATATCTCCAAGGAAAAGCAATTCCTACCAATCTGTTCAGTAAGCAGGAGAAACAGCGAAGCCTAGTTCAAATCAAGAGATGTCCAATGTCCTTAGTTGTCTTTTGTTGCCAGATGTATGGCTCCTCTCTGCTGTCTTTTACTGTCACTGTGGGAGTGGGTACATTCTAGAGTAATATGCCTACTTTTTTTTCCCTTATATTGTTGTAGATAAGTAAAACTGTAGAATTAAATCAAGCTACAGAATTATAAAAAAACCCAATGAGACAAAAATTAGGTCATATCTATCTAGCTACCTGGCTTCAAATAGGAAATGTTGTCTTTGTGCTGTACATTCCAGGAACACTGTATTGCAGTAGCCCTATTATTCAGTGTGTTCTGGATTCATGGAAGTGTTCTAGTGCATTTGGTGGAATCACTGTTCTATCTATTCAAAAGTCAAAAGAAGAGCAGTGTGTTAATAAGATTACTGCAGTGAGGATCGAGCAGAGCTTCTAGTAGAAAAAATACTTAGAAACTTTGCAGCCTCAGCCATTATCCTTGTTTCATGCTTATCTGTTCATAACTTCTCTGTGTTTGCTGCATAATCCAGGGCCCACTGAAGTCATAATTGCCATGGACGTTAATAAGAGAAGGATTTCCTTTATATTGAAAAGATTATATTTAATACAGAAAAAAGGCATTCAGCAACAGAGAAAGCGTCTTTCAATTGGAAAAGTAAATTGGGTCAATGTGCCTTTGAAAATCCCTCTCTGAATAAACAGTAACTGCAAAAAAAAAGACCTAAAAATTCCTTGGATAAATGACATTTATTGTGAATAAAATGTGTTCAAAAACTGATTAAAATACCACAATTAATAGAAATATAACGTGAAACTGATCAGAAGTAGGTTTGTCTATACAGATGCAAGTGGAAAAGTATAGGCTCACTTTTTCTGTCTTTGCTTATTTACTCTAGTTTGTAAAGACAGTAGCGCAATTTCTGAATATTTTAAATAAAGTGATGTCACTAAAGTTATAAAACAAAAAAAAATCTCAATAAAATCATTGAAAATTATACAAGGTATCTTGAGAACATGATCTAGAGTAAAATAATACAGTAGAGGTGTCAGTCAACCTTATTAGAAGTGTAACAGTGAACTTTCCTTGTGAGACGCGTAGAGAGAAAATACAGTAAAATATCCATGTGATTATATCGTATCACTTCTAAGACTTGGAAAAACAGGAAGAAATTACACAAAAATGGAAAAGATCTGAATATCAGGCAATAGAACAAGAATAATAGACCAATCAGACCATATAAATCACAAGAAATAGTTTCAAGTAACAAAAAGAAGAAAAAAATGTGTAAATAAGTTGAAAGAACAAAATAATCAGAAAGGAGAAAAAACAGTGGGTGATACAGTGAAAACAAATGTATGCAGTTCTTTTTCTTAAGTACTTGTAAAAAAATCCACGGTGATTGATTCTTAAAATGGTACTTTTGAAGGGTATAGGAAGTATAATAGAAGAAGAGTAGGTTAAATAAAATGTAGGTAAGTCAAATGAAGGTAAAAGTTAAAGTGAAACCTTTGTCTCGTCAGGGTTTCGTAGAAGTCCACATACAGTACTTAAAATTACATGAAGTAATTTTGAAACCACAAGTGTTTTTCCATATGGATTCCAGAAATGGTAATATCTAAGAACTAGAGTAGGTCAAATAAATAATTTGTTTTTTAAAGGTGGTTAAGTGTAAGATGTGAGGAACAACAGGTTACTTCTGATCTAGATATCTGGGTCTTCCATGGAGACAAATGATCAGGCAGTTCATGAGACACTACCTAGGGTGACTTTCAGTAATGGGACTTTGTTTCAGATTGATTCTGAGCTGACCACAAGTGGGAAAGTAAAGTCTTGATCTTTTCATATCTGGTGCTATGCCACAAGACAAGAAAACTGACTTAGCAGAGGAGCTGCCAAAATTTCCACCAGCTATAGTTTCAATATTTTTGTTCATTATTTATTATTCCTTTTGACCATAACACATAGTAACTCTCCTAGTTTCCCTAGATGAACTCTTATTGACTCTTCCCTCTGATGGTATTTGGTTTGAAATTTCATAAAGAGTGCCATGCTACAGAGAATTCGTCATCTTCGTATGGAACGTTTGTTAAACATAATAGCTATATCTGTGAAGTGGGATAAACCTCTGAATAGGACAACTGGATCTTTGTTTCAGCCTATGAACTGGCTAATAAAGGACTATTAGTCAGATAAATGGCCAGAGGATGAAAAGTCACAAAATATTTGTCATATGTGAAATATTTTCTGGTTTAGTCATGGTAAGTTAAAATAATAACCGCCTACCCCCCAATATAAATTCATTTCTTTGCTTATGCGACACTCATTGATGTGATATCTGTGTGCACAAATCAATGTATCTTTTAATTATTTCATCCAATTCCAGCTGACTAGTGTTTTATTTAACATTAATATATATGTGTGCCAATATTTCCCCACTCCATTTTTATTCTTGCACTCTTGTGTTTGGTTTTGTGTTTTGTAAATGTTTATCTTGCTTTTTATGTTAAATTAGGTGGGAATTTATGGCTGTGTGTTTTTCAGTGGTTAAAATTTGATCTTCAAGGAAAGTGAATTCAAGAAAATTCCTCAGTGACAACAAAAAACCTAGTTAAATGTGAAATTTTTATTATTTCTTTTTTCTACTGTAGTGCTTTGGAATAAAAGTGAGTATGTACTTACACCCGTTTCTGGTGTATAACCAGTCAGTCACATGTTCTGTACAGCAGCTAATATAAAATTAGGACTTGAATAGTACATACTTACATGCTACAGGTAAAAAGACCTCTCACATTACTGTTCTTCTGTAGTTTAACTGCCTTTAAACCTGCAAAGCCATTCTAGTAACCACAAATTATTTAAGAAATTCTTTTAGGACATTCAACTGACAAGCAAATGAAGTCTGTCAATTATTACAGTGAAAACGACTGGAAGTCTGTCAAATCAAGTATCCAATAAAAGAGCTATTTTTACCTGTATACCCACACTACTGATTTTTAAATGTATACATATACAGAATAGAAAACTTGAAGTAGCTCAGCCTCTGTGGAAATAATTTTTCTGTTCATAACAATTTGTCTGAGTCTAAGTTGATTAGACCTCAAAGGAAGAGTAGAGATTTTTATGGTAATTTCTTTCCTGTGATTATTAAAACTACTGTAAAGCAGTTTACCCACACAATACAGAGTCTGAAAAAAACACTATTGTGAGACAGATCAAACTGAGTGTAGAGAGGACTTAATGAATTATGGTGTTAAACTTGAGCTGTTTTCTCGATTTATTTTGATCTTTTTTTTTTTTTTTTTTTTTTTTTTTTTTTTTTTTTTTTTTTAAATTCAGCATATTGTATTCTCAGGGGGTCACCCTGTCAGCCTCAGTTCTGTGGCCTGGATTTAGTTGAATCAATCCTAATTGAAATTCTGCACAGGTCTGGTATTCTGTGGAGATTGCAGATGAATGACAGTGCAGTGGCAGGAAAGATAAATATGCTGGCAAATGAGATCCAGCCTCTCCACAGAGGATGAAATAAATTACTTTACCAATACAGTGGAGGTAATATGCTGGAGAAAGAAAGTGAAATCGAAGCTAGCTTAATACAAGGTTTGTTAAAGAAAAAAAAGAAACCAACAACACAGTTAAGATTTACTTAAAATACGGATTTGTGGTATGTACTGCATTTAGGCCACTTCTTCATTTCTTTTGTATTGTGAATAATAATCACTGCATAGACTTTAATTTCATTTATGTAGACAGCAGCTTGCACAATTTGAATTCATGCAGCGTTCTGTGTGTAGCTCAAGGCCCAGTAGTAACTGTGGTATAGCATATTGATTAGTAATTTGATAAATATATAAAATGGCACACTGTGTTCAAGGTGCTTCATGCAAAATGTATTTAAATGACCTTGGCTAATTAGCGTGAATAGCTTTGAGGCACTGCTTCCTGAATGAAAGACATTTTTTTGAGTCCAGAGATTTAAGAGGTTTCATGACTGGATGAGCAAAACTTAAACCAAGGGAAAAGAGCAAACATAAATTTTCATAGAAATTAAGGTGAATTAGATGACCTGATAGAACTTTTTTCAACTTTCTTGCAAGTGCTATACTGTTCTTCTCAGCATATTGTCTGTTACTTCCTCCAGTCTAATTGCTAAATTTCTTAAATAACCAGGATTTCAGTACTTTTATTGGAAGAATATATTAGAGTCTAATGGATCATAAAGTATTTTCTAATATACATCCAACATTATTCTTTTCTTAATATCAGCTATTCTTTAGGTAGTTATGGTCTGTTGTGCCGCTTGAAATAATTCCTTTCCTTCCTCTGTGCTTATATGCACCTACAATGTGTAGTTACTGTATTTTACCTTTTTTCCTTAGTAATTACTTGGCAAAATTATATGAATTTATTTCCTTTAATGTCCTCTCAGAAGGTGTTTCTTCCATTGCCTAACAATAGTATTTGGTTTTGTCTTTTCTTAGTCTAATTTGTGCATACTAGTGATGTGTCATGGTGCTCCAGAGTGGAGTCCTAATCCAGGCTAAGTCTTGCCGTCCATGAACTCTGATATCCGTATGCAATTTTCACTGACTGTTTCCAATCTGGTGTTTCATCCTGTAGTTGAATTTGTTTTCCCTGGTCACTTTAAGCCTCCTTTTATCACTACTGTTTTCTTCCCAATGAAATTGTTTTCGATCCTTAATTTCACTAGAAGTGTTAGCTCATACTTCTCCAAGTTCGATCTTGCTCTATCTTCAGTCTGTTATAAAAAGGGTATTCAGAGATAATTTGGCATAGACTTAAGTGAGCATGACTCAGTGAAATCACTGGAGGCTGCCTTGCCAATAAGAGGAGTACATCTTACCCAGCAAGTAGGAGAAAGTTGTCTGGGATGGAAGAGAGAACAGTAACTCTGATTTGATCAAAGAGTCTCTTGTGAAGGAAGCAAAAACTGCCTGATGGTTGGCTAGAAAATGTGTACAACCTTGTATACCCCTAAACCAGCTAAGCATTGCTCGAGATAGGTGTGGTACTTCCATTATCTAGGGTGGCTAGGAAAGAAGAACTCTATGAGACAAAAAACATTTCCAGCACTATTGGACAAAATTTCATTAGTTTTTAATTTTGACTTTGGCTAAATCATGCTACTTCTACTCAGACTGATTAGTAGTAGTTATCCCATTTAGGACGACCCCATGACTTGAGCTAGCCTTGGGGTTTTAGTTCCTGTGCAGTATCATTCTATTTCTGCTCTGGCATTTATGTGATAACGGGTTGAAATTATTAGCACAACCTGTATTTCAAAAATTTTCTCCAGAAATAGTGAATTTCTAGTATGAATTAATGGAATATTTCACTGGATGAGATAGCTGTTGGAATATCTTACAATAATAAGAAATTTTTTTTTCAATTGTAGCAAGGCTTTTTGATTAATTACTTTTAATGGAAATATTCCATACAAAATAAACTGAAGTAAATTTTTGGAAGTGAAATCCTGAAATATTGTAACAACTGCCGTTCTTACTGAGTTTCTGTCTTTTACTTTTTTAACCGATTCTAATACATATTTTCAAAGTGTTACTATAGAATGTAAAGGAATACTAAATAATTATTTTCCTTCTGTTTATCTTAGCGTGTTGGCTGGAAGTGACACACTTGCTTTGTCACCATTCTGCTCTGTTTTTAATTTCTTACTGAAACATATCTATTCATTGGCTTCTAGAAATTAAGTATTCCAATTTAACACAATTATGTGCTAAAATTGCTGTGTTACTTTTTTTTCTTATTGGTTCCCTGCCCATAGCTAAAAATATATTTTTTCCCTTTCAAATCAACCATGTGAGATTTTAATTCTTTGAGAAGGCTGTTTACTGGTTAAGAATGGATAGCATAGACAGATGAAACATCCTTAGTTTATTGTTTTCCACTACAGGTGAAACTGCTGAATATAACAACCACTTGGAAAGTCATGCTACCTTATTTACGGTAATTCATAGGTGAGCACTTTGTTGTATTATATACTGGTCATATACTTTATACATGAATAGTGATAGACTTTCTCTAACATGTATGTGGAGACAGAATATAATCATGTGATAATAGGCAACCTTGTAGGAATATAGTTGCATCTGTGCTGTATGGTTTTTGGTAAAAAAAAAATCAGTCTCAACTAAAATAGCTATACTTGCACAAAATCTTGGTTTTGTGGTTTATGAACATTAAGAACACAAATTTTCTTGGCTTTTAGTTGAATTAAAATTGCACAGGGCTTTTCAAAACATGTTACTTTTGCTGTAAAAAACAATCAAGAATGGAAGCATTAGTAAAGTTCACTCAGTAGGTGCATTTTATTTTCTACAGTTGGCATGCTTTGATCTTGTCTTGATTTTCTAGCAATGTTTTTCCAGTACCACCTTAGATGCATCTACTTGTGCTATCCAAATATATTTATAAACTTTGCATGTTACTTACAATCTTATTACTACCTCTTGCATAACACAGACGCTTGAAGAAACATCTTTCCTATTAGATGAATGGATCAAGTCAGAAGTAAGCTTTCCAATTAATTTACTATCACTTCAGTATTACGAAAATGTATTTTGCTCAGTTTTCATATGCACTGGCATCAGTTGTCACAGATTTTATTTCTAATTACTTGAAGGCTTTATGTTTTACCTTTCATAATTTGCTCTGAAAAAAAATAATGTGAACTCCTATAAACTTATTTACTATTAATGAAACTGATCGAGAAGTCCTTAAAATCAAATCTTAAGATTTTAATTCTTCTTACAGTATGATATTAAACTACGGAATCTTGCTAAATGTGTGTTTTAGAATAAATTTCTGTTTAACTCATCATACTCATCTAAGAAGTTGCATTTCTTGCCTTATTAAAAATTTTCTGCCCATCAGTGGAGGCGAGAAAAATATAAAAACAGTCATTATTAAAAGAAAAAGCACATTAGAGAAATTAAAAGAAAAAAGGTATGCCTGTGGTAAAAGTGTCTAAAAATGTTCCTATCCTAATTTGCAATTACAGTCTCTACATAAAAGTTAGCTTTTTTGTCATGTATTACTGTCTGAAATAAAGGAAAGAATCTTGATAAAAATAAAAATACTTGAAAAGATACTGTGGTTTCATGATAATTCTTTCTGCAGTCCCCTATACTACCACTCCTGTTGGAGTAGCCCCTCACTACCTGGGTTTATGTTTCCTGTGATGTACACGTAACTTCTACATTGGTGGGGAATGGGATGTACAAATCTTGACTTAACAGATGACTGAGTTTGATTAGATATCTAAAATATGGTATACTAGCACTGTTAACATGACACTGTTCTGGATTCTGATTCAACTTTCAGTGTATTTCTTGAAGAAGGGGTTTACATGCTAAAATTTCAATTGATTTTTTAAAACAGAAAGAAAAGATATTATGAAAAAACAAGCCCTACCCAAACTAATGTTCGATGAAAAAGCAGCTTCAATCAAAAATTCCAGTAAGAAGATTTCAGCATACTGATGGGTTGTACATTGTAAACTAAATATGACTTTTCACTTATTTGCATTTGAATTGTGTAGTTTGTTCACATAATATTGCACTTCACTTTTTCTTGTATTTGATTTCATTTTCAAGATGGGGACCTAAGGTATTAAATTATCTTCTGAACATTTACCACAGTAGTCATAGTATTCTCATTTTGTACAAATACTTTTGCTAATGACTGTTCATTTTCAGCAAAAATTGAATAGATAAGACTGCAAATACTGCCAGTGCAAATGTATGGGTTTACAAAGGTAAATATTTGAGTTACTTTAGGAAAGATTGCCCTGTTCAACCTATTGGGTTTTTTTATTTTTTCAGTAAGTGATAAATGAGTTAAAAAAAAAGAGCTGAATTGTAAAATTATATTTAAGATATTTTAAAGTACTCACTGATACATACTGTGATTATTGAAATGAAACATAGGATCAGAGGACACAGACCTAATACACATAGAATCATAGAATCACAAAATCATAGAATGGTTTGCTTTGGAAGAGACCTTTAAAGATTGTCTAGTCCAATCCTGCCTGCTATAGGCAGGGACATCTTTTACTAGATCAGGTGAAATCCCCATCCAACTTGAGCTTGAACACTTCCAATGATGGGGCATCCACAGCTTTTCTGGACAACCTGTTCCAGTGCCCTCCTCGATCCATGTCTTTCTTGCGCTGGGAACCCCTGAACTGGATGCAGTACTCCAGGTGGGGTCTTACAAGAGCAGAGTGGAGGATGAGAATCACCTCCCTCGACCTGCCAGAGATGTTTCACCAACTAACCTTCATGGGGATGTGTCACAGCATAACCATAGTATATGACATAGGAGTATGAGCCACTCATTAACCAGTGACAATAGGTGAGGTAGTCAAACCTTGCCCGTTGCTGCCTCCCCAAACTTCTGATGTTACAAAGATCTGCAGAGGGTCTGTTTTCAATCTCCTGTTTTCTTCCAAATTCAAGCTGCATTTTCCCCTTTTGGCCTGTTCACCTAATTCCCTCTGCACTGTATGTGATCCTATGTGATTAGTTATTTATATATTTAGGACTCTAATAATTTAGATTTATGCTTTTTAATGCTGACTTTAAATAATTCATTATTTAATTTTTTTAAATAAATGAGGTTTCATAAAACAAAACATTATTGATAATATAAAAATGCACATGCTACTAATAAAAATAATACAGTAGCTTACCTTTATATTAGTCTAAAGGACATTGCAATATTTCTTAGTCATAGATATATTTCCTTATACTTGTTATGATGAACAATGACATAATGGTCCTGAAAAGTTCTGTATTTGTGAGTTTGTTTTAAGCAATTTTAAGTGAAGATTTTGACCTTATGCACATTGCTTTTTGCCCAAACTTAATAAAAGGATTCCTATGTTTATAAAGTGTTTGCTTTTGTCATTTTCAACTATTACTATTATATACCTCATCTTTAGTAGTGTGGCCATATGCCTGTACACACACTCTGGAGTTTTTTCAGGAGGTACCAGAAACAAACAATAAAAAAGATATGTGCTTCAGACACATAAGTTAGCTTACTGGTAGAAGAAATAATTCTATTTTGTAAATAATTCCCTGAAAATGGGAAATTTGATGCTACTTCTACTTAATTTGAAAGTGATGCTATGAGAGGAACCACAAATTTGTTGGGAAATGATCTTTCAATTTGGTTCAAATGAAGTCAACAAAATAAGATCATCTGTGTTTATGCTCAGAAAAAGTAATAATTTCTCAATAATAAGAGATCAAAGAGGAATATTGCTATTTTGAGAAATGTAGCAAAATAGCTGTTTCTGCTACTCAGAAAGGAAAGCTGTTATTTTAGTAAATGTCAAGATAAAGATCTCTTCAGTGTTTGAGAAGGCAGTAAATGAGCTTCAGATTGGAAGGTTCAGCTTAGTATCTCCACCACTAGTTAGAGGTTAATGATATGGAATGACCACACAAAACACTTACTGTTTTTACAAGTGTTTTGTGCTAAAAAAGAGTGCAAATGTCTCATGGTATACTTTGGTTTGGCCAATCTTTACCAAAAGACTGTCTGCTACATTATATGAAAGAACTTGCATAAATGTCTACTGGTTAGGTGCTACAATATGAAAGTGTATTGAGCAGCAACCAAATTTGAATAGCACTTGTTATCGAAGCGGTAGTGCTAGCATTTGTATGATGTCCTACAGATCTGTTCACTTACACTGAGAAGCAGGCTGGTCAAATAAGCTGTTCCTATTCTGGCGTTTGTGCCGTGTGGCAATGATGTGACCAACCTGTGAGCAGGCAGCATGCCATCCCAACAGATGGGTATGAATGCAGCTAGCTAAGGGGATTTTCATTCTATGTGCAGCAGATGTACATGCCTATTAAAAGTGTTGCTCCCAGCTGGAAGAGTCAAAACAGCAGTTTGCCTTGACCCTGTTTTTTTAGAGTAGGTAATATACAGCACCATTAATGCAGCTCTGAACCCGATTAACATGGAGTATCACAAAGTACTGGGAGGAGAAGGCAGGGAGTTCAAGGTAGTCTCCTGTATTATTTAATACTTCAGGAATTTTAAATTTTTTTTGATAGACATTGTGTCAATAACACTTGACAGAGAAGAAGCAATAGAGCTAAGAGTATGCCCTCAATGGCTAACTTTGTCTAATATACAAGCTGTACCCACAGAGCCTGTAAAAGTTGGACTTGCAACAGACAAAAATATTTCGCTTCTAGGTGAAAACTAATTGTGGACATTACTTCAATGGTCAAAGCCCATAGAGGACAACAAGAGCAGGCTCTAACACTGTATAAGTAACAGAACATTTCAATTCCACTGTTAACTGTATTATTTTAACTAGAGTAGTAATAGAAACACAAGCAGTTTTTCTCAGAGTCATTTTTACTTAGCCATTGGGACAATATACAGATTAGAGGCTTTCAGATGGCTGCTTGTTGGGTACACCTAAATTTTAGCTATCTGGAAAGCAAACAGATAAGAAACACTCTTTCGTATTCTAACAAACCCACCTCTTTTTGACTGTTTTTATTTAAAAGATTTACATTAGTGCTGTTGCAAAGTTCCTTTGAAAGAATTTGTTGACAATTGGGATGAAATGAGATTATGTCTAAATTGTGATACTCTATATCAATAAACCTCTGTCTTTAAGCCTGGGGGGATAGTATTTCAGGGAGCAGGGCAGAGTGAAAATGTCTTGCCATTTAGATGCAGCCTATAGTGTTGTCAGGATATATAGTGCATTGTCACCCTCTGTTCAGAACTTATGGAAAAAAAGGAAGCATTTCAGTCCTTTCAAAATGCTGTATTACTCAGCCTGGAAACAAGCAGTCTATAGAAATTTTGCTTCTAGTGGAGTTTTAGATTCTGATCTCTAGTTACTGCTGAATAAAAAGTCTGTAACCTTGTTCAAACCTAGTACACATTTCTGAATCAGCACATAAAACATACACTTTGCACCTCTGGGAGGTGCTGGCTGCCTAGGAAACCACCCTCTACCTGTAAGTCTAACTAAGTTCTGTAAGAATGTTAAACCCCCTCAATTTATCTAATTCCTGCCATTTTGTAGAAAGTGAGAAACTCAGTTTAATGTGGTTGGTTATCACCTTGTATAACCAAAGGGCTGCAGTGATCACGCATTGACGGAGTTTGCAGTGCTGAAGGATATGGGTCAGGAGAAGAGTAAAGTCAGAACCCTGAATTTTTGGAAAGAAAACTTACAGCTGTTCAAGGAATTAGTCAACAGGACCCCCTGGAAAACTGCCCTCAAGGACAAGGGAGCAGAACAGAGCTGGCAGATCTTTAAGGATGCTTTCCACAGGGTGCAGGAGCTCTCGATCTCCATGTATTAGAAATCAAGAAAGAAAGGCAGAGACTGGCATGGCTGAGTCAAACTAAAGGGCAAGAAGGAAATGCACGGGCAGTGGAAGCAGGGATAGGTATCCTGGGAAGAGTATACAGATGCTGCTCGGTTGTGTAGGGGTGGGGTAAGGAAGGCCAAGGCGTGGCTGGAGCAGAATTTGGCAAAGGATGCAAAGAAAAATTAGAAGGGCTTCTATAGGTATGTCAACCAGAAAAGGAAAGTCTAAGGAAACATGCCCCCCTGATGAGCAAGACTGGCAAACTGGTAACAATGGACAAGGAGAAGGCTGAGGTACTCAACTTTTTTGCTTCAGTCTTCACTGACAACTTCTCTTCCCACACTTCTTGAGTGGATGGACTGCAAGGCAGGGACTGGGGGAGCAAAGTCTCTCCCATTGTATGAGAAGGTAACAGGCAAAGCCTTGAAATTGTCCTGCCAGTAGTCAGAAGACTATTACTGCCTTCCAGTTGTAGTTGCACTTAAAAAATTAAAAAATTCAATCAAGCTGTTTATTTTGAAGTGTGTTTTTCAATGTGTTTATTTTCAGAGTATGTATCACCAAGTACTATAAGATTATATTGGGGCATTCATAAACAGATGCCATTTTAATTAATTCCTTAGTTGAAGTCACAAAATATTTCATAGAAATGGAAATAACTAAATTATAACTTATACTAGTTGAGAAAACATGTTGCCAGAACAGGTTTTGAATTAATTTTATCACAATTTTTTTTCCAGTTTTCTTTAAATGTTCTGAGTTTTAATTGGAAACTGTAAAAGGATATATTTTTGTTTTGCATGTAGTTTTTAAAAGAAAATTCTCAAGTGTGAATTCTTTTTTAAACAAAAATTTATATTTTTCCTTAGGAAAAGGAAAGGGAAAAAAAAAAGCCCAAACCAAAACCAACTTGAATTCCTTTCTAAACTGAAGTGTTATTAATAGGAGTAAAATAGCTAACATGATTATTTGATAATTTTTCACTATTTTTTTAAAATTTACTTTTTGAAGATACTTTGAACTTCCATGTTCAGTTTATACATCTTGGATGTCAATTACAGTTTTAGACTTCTATATAATCAGATTTTCTTGGGGGAAAAACTGCAATGTGAGATGTGCACAGAGAACTAGTTTTCGCTCTTAACAGCCGAATGGAAAGCACTGGATCATAGCAACAGCTGTCTGGTCCTCCAGATACAAACATCATTAAAATACTACTTCTGAGCTCTATCAGATCCATGTAAACAATTTGGCTGTTTGCCAAGCAAGGACACTAGAGAAAAAATTGAGCTAAGAAAGTTATATTTGAAAGCTTTTAATTTAGTTTTGAAACTAAGATGAAGTATATTTATCCTTGAAACATTGTTTCGTACGTTTATTTCCTTGCTATTTATGTTTCAGATAATGTTTCTTCTGGACTTTTCCATCACATAGATAACAGTAAAGACTTAATTGCTTAAACTTGGATGGAAACTGGGAAAAACTGGCTTGTTCTTGTACCAACCGAGAAAACGTCAGTAGCATGCACCTTGGGAAAAGAGGCTATCCACCAAACATATTGCTCCTTCTCCAACAAGGGAGATGGCAGTTCAGATAGCTAGGGCCTTGCCAAGGATCTCAGAAAGAAACTCTCAGTTGTATGTTTTCATGTGGGAACTCAATAAGAGCCATTTTGATATTATTGATGGTGACACTGATGTTTTACTGTGAACTCTAGGTCAAGCTGAAGACTACATTCAACAGAGCAGGCAAAATCTTTCTGATGTATGGCATATTTCAGATGGAGCTGAACACTTTGCATGCGGACTTTGTCTGAACAAATAAGGAAAACTGAAGTTGTTCATTTTGTAAATGCTGAAATGAAACTTTTACATTTCAAATTTAAATACCAGGTTTTCTGTCTGAACAGAATAATTTTCTATAGATTTACACTTTTTAATACAAGTCTGTATTGCTCGGTTACTATAACTTTAAGCTCCTAAATTTTAGGCAGCTCCTGAGGTAACTGTGGCTTCTTTTCTAGCTCTGAAGAAAGTTACTAACTTTCTGGTTCAGTGCTTGATTTGCAAAGAGAACGGGTCTGAAGTAATGGTGCATTTGCATTTTCCAGCAGATTCACAGGCAATATATTATGTGCTTTCTGTCACAAGCAGCAATTTAATCCAGCATATATGATAAATAGCTTAGAAATCAAGCCAGTTATTGAGAGCTCTATGCTATCTATTTAATTCCAATCAGATAAAGATGAATTTACTGCTTCTGAGGAAAAAAAAAGGTTAATAAGCACAACATTTACCATGGAACACTTGAACCATAAAGCACCCCTGGAATGTTATTCCAGGAATGCATTATAGTCCTATGATCATAGAGTGATTAAAAATCCATAAGAGTATTTGTTTGCCAGGTATATATATAAAAAGACATCTTATCAATGCAATTTGACTTCCATCCACTCAAACAATTTTGTTCATTAGACACTGGTGTGGAAGGTAATGCATGTGAAAGAATGGACCACTTTTCTGGTACAGGACAGGTCATTATCCTAGAAGCTCTTTCATTATAACCCTTTTATTATGAAGGCAAGGGACATCCTGCTTATAATTTAGCCTGAGAGTGATGTACCTGGTCACAATAAATGGTGAAAATGTCTGGGGGTGGGGGGGGGGGGGGGTGTATGCATTGTGTTTGCCCTTTTATTAAAGCAGTGAAGCACAGCAAGATGTGAAAGAACAAAATTAAAGCACAGGAAAAATGAAGTTCTTTTCCTCTTCCTTGACTTTTATATCTTTCTGTAGTAGTTCACTAACAGAAAATTGAAATTCTGGTATTCAGTTCTCACTCTGAGATTTCTGTGAAATATGAGGACTAGTTTTTAGTACCTGCAAGAAAGAGGTTGCTCACTTGCCCCAACAGTTAATGAGACTCTGAAGAAATATGCTTGATATGTACTATGTTTTAAGCAGACCAAAAGAAAAGCTGGCATGCTCAAAAGTTGTTTTGATTTTCTTTCTCCAGCTGATATAGTGAACCTAGGAGAAGAACCTTCCTCCCTCTGTAAACCTTTTCTGTTTTCTATTCTTTGACCATTATCACTAAAATGATACTACTATTAAAAGTACTAAATTGTATTTCTATAGTATGACTTGAGAATGGAATTAAGTACCAGTAAAACTACACTTGGCACCAGCATAATTTTCATAATTTGTTCACAGCTCTTTGTGGAAAACCTTGAATTGTATGAATTGCATGCACTAACAAGAGGTGGGCAGGTAGATGAAATATGCTCTTAGCCAAATATATTTAATTATAGTGTAAACTCAAATATAATTGGAAGCATGCAAAAGGAAATGAAAGAAATGGGTATCTTATGGCTATACCTTTCAATTTTAGAGAGAGGCAGTAATATTACCCACTTGTATGTCTATTGTAAACTGTGCAGGAAAAAGTGTTTGGGAGGTCTCTGGTTGTTGCTGCAGCAGAGTATTCCTATTTAGGGCTTGAATAACGTAAATTCTTGCATTATCTATAATACTTTTTTTTCTCCTTTGCACCCTGTTACAAATGTGAACAAATATTACCTTTTAGCACACATTAAATTAGGCACGTGTATCCTGAGCACATCAGGGCTGTTGTGCCTTCATTCCTTATTCTTAAGAATGCATGAAAAAAAAATAACTTCATGGACAAACAAAAGAGATGTAGATGCAAATTATTACAAGTCAAAAATAGTAACACGAGGAGAGGTGTTCACTTGTATGAACTGCTGTAGGTCCATTAAAGTAAACGTAGTTACCTTGATTAGCCTGTGCTGCTGTCTGACCAAAGACTGACAAGCTCTCATCATTGTAGATTCAGTTTCCTTTGCATTAACTTTTTTGACCTCCTACTCACTTTTTGCCTTGGTTTAATATGCACAGCATGAAGTCTCTAAATGATCTAAATAGGCTTATAAAACTTCCCTAATAAACCACAAATTAGGTAATTTGTTGCTGACTCTTAATATCATTTTGGCAGAGAGGAGGTTAGTGTTGCCACTACTTTAAGTGTTCCCAGACAAATATGTAAGAATGTATGATGTAGCATATGTGCCTTGAGTGTGAAACATCCTAAGCCTGTGGGACACACTTTACATCAGCATAATCTGCTGCACTGATCAGCCAATATGTGTATGGATGTGCCTGGAACACACAGAAATCTAGAGAAATGCCTGCTGTCTTTTTTCCCCTTATATTCAATTTTTTATAGAAATTGGCAACTATCTATGCCTGGAAATACCTAGTAGTCTTTCTGATGGATAAATATTTAGAATTTTATATCATAATGCTGAACAATGCTAACAACAATAAATGTTACCATCCCATGTATGTTTTTATAAGATTTGGATGGAATTTACAGCTGTATTTTATATGATTTCAAGACTTCTTTGTATTTACCTAAAGACTGCCGATGATCCTAATGTCCTTGCCTCAGTACAAAAAAAAATATTATTGAATTAAAAATGTGTCCTTGTGTTTCAGAGGTATATGTATTTCCAGGGGAACAGGTGAAGGGCTACTGAATCTACTGTTTAATATTCCCTTTTAAAAAGAATTTTCTCTCCTGACGTCCCCTAAGAAATATAGCAACGGTCCTGGGCAAGCAAGATTATAGAGTTTCCCTGTAGGAAATATTAACTTAGTTTTTGCAATGCGTGTCAAATATACTAGTAGTCTAATCCAGACCAGCATACTTTTTAGACTAGTAAGGGACAAAGACCTCTGAAAGAACTATCCACAAGCATTGTTATATATTATTTAGGTAATACCAGGGGCAATGTGCTAGATGCAAGGCAAAAAGCTTGCTCTTCAACTGTTATTTTGTGAGCCCTAGTGATAACATCTGTCTGTCTGGGATAAAAAAGTATAATTTGGGAGGTTCCTCTGAAACAAGGAAGGTCACCTCAAACATCTTTTTTAATTGGTGGCAGAGTTTCAAAAACATGTTTCTGGGAGTCCTCTCAGGTACACCACTCATGTAACAGACTGCTTCTGGTTTGTCCTCCCAGCAGAGGAGCATGCCTGGAGCACAAAAATTGGTTTATCTGAATAGCACTCTCTTTTGCATTTTGTACATTGACATGCCTTAGAGGAATCTTACAGGTCAGAGAGGAATGACTTTTGCTGAGAAAAAAAAGAAGAACACTGTACAATGGACAAAGACAAGTTAATTGAGCCCATTTTCTGAGTCACTTGTCTGTCTTCAGTTTCCCCGCTTCATGGCTAGGCCCTGTCCCATAAATATAAGATAAGCCTTGCTTAATCATTATAGGTCAAGTCTGTACACCTAGCTGTGAACTGCTGGTTGCTAGTGAAAAGATTAGATGGCCAAGGTTTGGGATGTGGGATGTAAAATAGACTGTAATTAGGCTAGATTAGATATTTCAGATTTGTGCAGACCGTGGCTGGGCTTAAATCTACTTTGTCCTTATTGTCCTCTTAATTTTCTAGTACACTGCACAGATATGTTAATTTAGTACTCATGCTGAATGTAAAGGTCACAGTGTCTCACATTTGTCTGTATTTGATTGCTTATCATCTTTTCAGAGTGCCATTTCTATTTGCCACGTGTATTTGATGATTGGTCCTCAGTAAGTCCCTCTGCAAGAATACTGATCAGGTTTCCTTTTTTCTCTAACAGCTGCTCCGTAATTTCACATGACATAATGTAAATATATTCATGAAGTAAAGCGAGTCCTTCTCAGCTCATGTTGATTGTGCTCATGGAGGTGTTCACCAGTCTGTTGAAAACATTCTGCGGTTATTATTTTTTTTTAAACAGGCAGAATGCAAACAGAAGACCATGCAAAGAGTGACTTAAGCATTTTCTCTGTTTCTCTCCTGCACACAGTGCACATGTTAATTCCAGTGGAAGACAGGTGACTAAATCCCCTGTACTATTTGAAAATGTCAAGAGATAATTTTGTGAAACATCCGTTTATGTTCTAGCCTGGTACACTGCTCCACCCTGGCCGTTGTTGTCAGTAGGCAGTCAGTGAAATACTGAAACAGAGTACAGATGCAGATCTCAGACTTAGTTAAAGAGAGTTGTTTTTGGTTTTTTTTCCCCCACAAAATGTACTGTAAAAGCCTTTGTGTTCTTATGTTCAATTCTTATGTGATTGTTGTGGTTTAGGCCCAACTGGCGATGTACACCATGTAGCCACTTTACCACTGCTCCCTCCAGTGGGATGGGGAGGAGAACAGAGAGAAAACTTGTGGGTTGAGGCGAGGACAGGGAGGGATCACTCACCAATTATGGTCATGGGCAAAACAGACTTGACTTGGGGAAAAAATAAATTTGTTACTAATCAAATCAGAGTAGGATAATCTTAAATCTTCCAAATCTTAGAAACACCTTTCCCTCACCCCTCCCTTCTTCCCAGGCTCAACTTTGCTCCTGATTTCTCGACCTCCTTCCCCTGAGGGGGGACAGAGGATGGGGGTGGTGGTCAGTTTGTCACACGTTGTCTCTGCCGCTTCTTCCTCCCCACAGGGAGGACTCCTCACACTCTTCTCCTGTTCCAGTGCGGAGTGCCTTCTACAGGAGACAGTCCTCTATGAACTTCTTTAATGTGAGTCCTTCCCACGGGCTGCAGTTCTTCACTAACTGCTCCAGTGTGGGTCTCTTCCCTGGCACGCAGTCCTTCAGGAGGAGCCTGCTCCAGCATGGGCTTCCCATGGAGTCACGGCCTTTTTCAGGCACAGCCGCCTGCTCCGGTGTGGGGTCCTCCCCAGGCTGCATGTGGATCTCTGCTCCACCGCCGACCTTCATGGCTGCAGGGGCACAGCTGCCTCACCATGGTCTGCATCACAGGCTGCAGGGGAATCTCTGCTCTAGTGCCTGGAACACCTCCTCCCCCTCTTTTCTTCACGGACCAAAACCCTGTGGTGACAGTTCGATCAACTTTTACTTGTTCTAAAGTTTCTGACACCAGACTCCACGTAGTTACTATCCCTATAACACTGTGATCCCCTTTCGTGACTCCATCCCACAACTCCTTTGCTGTGCATTCCCAATATTTTGTTTCAAATACTTCAGTTGAGTCTGCGAAAACTTTACGACCTTTCAACCATGCTAAAAGCAGCTGGAGTTTTTTCTAATAATACTTAATACCTTGCTGCGCTAACATTTTTTCAAACACCTTAACTACAGATTTTTCCTCAGCTGATATATTGGCCCCCGTTGCCCCTGGCTTCTCACCTTATTCTGAGGTGATTGCTCGTCTGGATCCGCCAGCTCTTTGGCCAGCTGGTCCTTCTCGTCCGGATGTCTCTAGCTCTCTTTTCTCTGACAATTTAGCCTGGAATTTTCTTCCGGACTTCCAGATCTCTTCCGCCAACCTTATTTCATCCAAACTTAACCGCCTGGAATCTCAGCTTTTTAACTCGCTGGCTCGACTCTCCTGCTGGTTCTTTTTTTACCAGATGATTTGGCTCTTTTGCACTAGTTTGGCTCTTTCACTGCCGATTCTTAAGTTTAGCCCAGACTTTTTCCATTCGGACTTCCAGCTATGTACCGTTGCTTCGGCTCTGTCACCGCTGATTCTTAAGTTTAGCTCAGACTTTTTCCATCCAGACTTCCAGCTCTCTACCGCTAGTTTTTATTTCGTCCAGCTGAGGGCTCCTTTAGCTCTCTTTTTACTGAGGGAGCTGGCAGGAGAGCTTGCCAAGCCACTCTCCATCATTTATCAACAGTCCTGGATAACAGGGCAGGTCCCAGAAGACTGGAAGCTTGCCAATGTGACACCCATCTACAAGAAGGGCCGTAAGGAGGACCTGGGGAACTACAGGTCTCTCAGCCTGACCTCGATACAAGGGAAGGTTACAACTAGGGGATCAAGCCCGGACAGCATTGGTTCATGAAAGGAAGGTCGTGCTTGACCAATCTGATCTCCTTCTATGTGACCCGCCTAGTAGATGAGGGAAAGGCCGTGGATGTCATCTACTTGGACCTAGGATATTTAAATGAATGTTTTCGTTCATTTAAATATCCTTCATCACTGGAGGATGTTTGCAGGCGCAACCCTCAGAATTTTATCTTGAGCCTGACCTACATTAATAGTAAAGTTTTCAAGAGAAATATGAGGTATGGACTAGACTTTCCTCGTAAAATCTGTAGATGACATCGCATTGGAAAGTGTTGGAGGAAAGTTTAAAATTAGAAAGGAAATTGATTAAATGATAAATGGTCCAGGATCAAGTAGATGAAATCTGATTGTGACAAGTACAATCATATATTTAGAAAGGAGAAATCAAATTCACTGACACAAAATAGGAGGCAGATGTATATCTGAAAGACTTGAAAGACTCTGAGAATTCATGACACCCAGACTTGAATACAGATTGACAGCGTGATGCTTATAAGCGTAGGGGTGGAAGGGGTGCAGAAGCAAATTTCTCTTTGCTCTGTGTGAAAGCTGTGACATTTGTAAAGCAGTAGAGGTTATTATTCTTGGTACTTGTGAGGCTATTTTTGGAGCAAATAATTATCAGAGGTGGTGTATGCTCATCCAAATCTCTCCTAATGCTTAGGGTTAGACTAGATGATCAGTTGATATATCTTCAGATGCTAGACATAGCAGAGGAGAAATTCTTCCTTCCTGGATAAATTAATAGAGCTCCTTTTTCCATGTATGAAATTTTCTTATCATTAAACGTTCTGCTCCAAATTTCCTTGCAAGGCCAAATAAACCTTTGTAAAAATACGTCTCAGATTGCCAAATGCCAAAGTATGGAACCTAGGTATTTAACCTAAGACTCAAATCTTGGGGAAAAGGATGCAGAACACTAAATATTCCAGAAATTTCACCTCCAACTGTGAGTAAGACTTTCTATAACTTCAATGCAATAAAAATTAGTTGATTTGTGTGCAATGTTGGTGTTATATTCAAATGAATGTGTATTTTAGAATAAGGACTGTTTGAAAGAAAAAATATTCCATGTTGCTGGGAGAAACAGAAAGTGATATGTCTGGCTATTTTTTTCTCCCTCATATGTATCTTATATATTTTAAATTAAGCTAGGCAATCTATATAGATTCCTTTTTAGTTACTCCTATAATGTCTATATCTTAAATTTATCTTTCATGCTCAACTTATACACTTGCAGTGTACATCAAATACATTCTTGACCATTTATTTACTACTTTCATACATCACTAATCCATGATATGTATTTGTGTTCATTTGATGCAACATGATTGTAGTATGCTCTTCTCTGCCAAGCTGCTAAAATAAATATCTGAAAATAACTTTATGGTTTGTATTGGCAAGGTTTACTTCAGAGATCATGCTAGCAGCTTCCCACAGGAAATACGCTTAAAAGAAGAGAATGGGTATCCAAGTCACTTTTATCCAACATCCAGTGAGTATCACTGACATTATTTATAATGCTGTCTACGTGTAGATATGGTGCTACGTGTAGATATGATGCTTATGGTGCTTAGGGACATGGTTTAGTGAGTTAGGTGGTGTTGGATTGGACTTGATGATCCTTGAGGTCTTTTCCAACCTTAATGATTCTATGATTCTATGATTTAGTTAATAACAATAAGGAAAGAATGCAATAGGACCTTGCAAGTAGAAGACAGAAATTTATACAAATGTGCTTGAAATTAGAATGAAAGCATTACTGAATGATCTTCAGATTCATAGCATTATCAAGCTGTTATGTTCACATCTTCTGTATATTTCTCACGTGGAAAAAAAATCTGAAGTTAAATATTTTTCGCATGTAATGGCTAAACTAGCTTTCAGAACATGTGTCCTGGACTAGTAGTTCTTCAGGTAATTAAAAACAGTAAAATGAATTTTACAAATTAACTTTATAAAGCTGCAAATTTATTCTAGCCCAGAGTATTTCAGAACTTAACATCTGAAGAACAGATCTAATAGGCACTTAAATGTTAGATCCCACTAAACCAAAATTTTCGAAATGGACTCTTCATTACATAGTTAAGATTTCTAAGTTTTCTACAAATAGTAAGTGCTTCAGAAGGAAATGTAGTAACTGGGGAGGCACTGATCTGGTAGGCAGACATTTAGTATGCACTGCATGACTTGGAGCTTAATAGCTATAAGAGAGGGGAGCTGATTTCCATGTTCCTATGCTTGTTTATACATTTTACATGAAAAAGTTCAATAAAATATCGATGTAACTGGAAGAAAACAGAACCCACCTCTCCTGTTTCTGTTCATCTCTACAAAAC
Source organism: Pterocles orientalis (assembly GCA_011057875.1). Classification (NCBI taxonomy): domain Eukaryota; kingdom Metazoa; phylum Chordata; class Aves; order Pterocliformes; family Pteroclidae; genus Pterocles; species Pterocles orientalis. The sequence goes on from WKFP01014237.1 coordinate 604,110, forward strand.
CTTTTAAGCACACAGTCACACTTGTTCTTGGTGGCTCAGGGAATCTCTGAACTTTTCTGCAGACTAGAAAAGTTTGAACAGCTTCGATAGAAAAGACAAAAACTTCCTGATTCTACCCAAACTAGGATGTCATGATGACTCTGGCATTTTTGTGGAAGATATGGGTTTGTGTGTTTCCAATAACAACATGAGAAAAGAAGGAAGGAGAAAGGGAGAGTGGAGTGCCCTATTTTCATATTAAAAATGGCCATGTAAGAGAATGCTGTGTATTGATATGTATTCAAGACTAGCAAAATGACAATTCACTCCTTTTTCTCTAGAAATCACAAATTTCCCAGTCCTATTGTTGCAGACTCTGTGCTACCAGAATAAGAGAAGCAATCCCCAAAGCTTTCCTTTCTTAGAGCTGTTTTCTTCTTCCCTAGTAATTCTAGAGTCACTCTTTCTTGCTCTCAAATTTACACTCATTGTCCTTTGATAAGACCCTAAGGTCTCATAACTTATTTAAACATCCACTTAATGCTTGTTTCTGATAGGTCTTTCAAGTACTTAAGTCAGAAACTGCAGTGTCTATAGAGATTTTATGAAGGTGAGTCCAGCAGGGGTTTTCAGCCCTGCATCACTGGATTTAAGGCCTGGAAAACTACCTCAGCCCTTTTTTTCACGTGTGTTTCCTATTTTGATACTGAAAATATGTTCTTTGATATCACATATAAAATATAGCTAGTTCTAAACAAATATAAAAAAATTCACAATTCTTATTTACTAATTGGTTAATGGTGCAGAAATTACCTATGAATGAGTGGAGGGTAGTCTTTGGACCTATTGTATGAACAACTTTCAGCCTTCTATCTGCAAATTTCTTTCATTATGACTTTCAACTCTACCAGGTAGCTAAAACTTTATATATAAAATTGGAATTAATCCATTTTAATTAATATGATGGTGAATTAAAAGATTGGTCCCTGCATTAAAAGAGTAGCATTAAAATAACATGACCGAAAGTATTCTAAAAAATATTTTAAATTAAGTTTTAAAACCGACATTTCTTTACTTTTTTTCTGAAATTTAAAACCCTTCTTGATTATATTGCTATCACATCCCTCTCCTTGTTTTCTCTTTGTTCCTTGGATTTCTGTTTGCTGTCTTTTACCTGGCAGATGTGTGTGTATGCACTCATAAGTGAGGAATAGGAGAAAGAGTTGAACGAGGTGGATTTACAGCTGCAATCAATTAAGCTGTTGCTAGGGAACCATCAGCTGCCCAATCAAAAAATACCAAAAAATCAGACAACTGGAGTCAGCAGGATATAAAATGGAATTACAAATCTTTACAGTTCTCCCCCTTTTTATTATGATTTTAAAATTTTTATTTTATTAATGCTTTTTTTTGAAGGGGGGAGGAAAGTTTGATAGCGAAGGACTGAAATGTCAAATATGTTTCACTCTTAGTCTAGGTGCTTCATTAACAGAAAGGTTGGCAGCAGGAGCTTGGATTTGTGTTTGTCTATTTTGATGTTTATCAGTGTTAACCAAAATGGAGTATAGTGGTGCAGTATGTGGAAATATAGTACAAAAGACTTCATTTGACCATACCACATTAGCCCAATGTAGTCTGATCCTGGAATTCTTTGAAAACCCTAGGCATTTTATGGAATGCCAGTTAGTTAAAGCTTAATGTACTTCAAAGAGTGAACTGTGGTTGGCAGGGATAAGAGATGACCCCAACTGATACATACAGAAATAGAAGATTTCATTTCACTCAGGTGCATGAGGGTTTGCAGACTTGAAACAGGTATCACTATCTGAAGTTCAAATGTGATTTCTGACTCTGGCAAAGCATCTGTTACAGGTTGTTTCAGGCTTGTTTTGCTTGTTCTGGTGGAGAATGGCCTATTTTAAAATGGCTTTCATAGTCTGCATTTACTTTGAAATATTTAGAGAAAAGTTAGAGTAGGAGAATAGAGTTTTCATACCGATCATACTTTCCATCTTTATTCTTTATACATACTACTGCTGTCATCTTTGGTATTCAGAGTCTATGACATTAATGTGAAAGACAAGTGAAGTACCATCAAAAAATATCCACCAACTGCCTTTTTTGATGCACATCTGAGACAAAACAAACTGGTCCATACTGAACAGTGTTCTCACATGACTTGCTTGCAGAGGATAAATTCTAGGATAAACTTTGGAACTTTCTTCTAATCCTATCATTTTGATTCTTGCTTCTGTTTCTAGATATGTTGATATATTGGAGAGGCAAAAAGGACTAAGAGAGGAGATGGAGGCTTGTTTTTCGTCATTCAATCATCCAGCCACACGTGTGGTGTCTTACATATTGGCATTAGTATCTGTAAGAAGTCCAAGTGTTTAAAGGTATGCATCTGTGATGTTAATGATTAGTTTACATTTATAAATTAGAAATAATGAATTTTGTGGTATATGTTTGATAGGAATTAACTAACTTAAATGTGAACCACCAGCCTGAGACCAGCTTGTGTGTTCTGCATATAACTTTTACACTACATCTATGTGTGCTTTGCTGTAAGTAAAGGTGACATAGAATACAAAATCATAGAATCATAGAATCATAGAATCATAGAATGATTAGGGTTGGAAGGGACCTTAAAGATCATCAAGTTCCAACCCCCCTGCCATGGGCAGGGACACCTCCCACTAGACCAGGTTGCCCAAAGCCACATCCAGGCTGGCCTTGAACACTTCCAGGGATGGGGCATCCACAACTTCCCTGGGCAACCTGTTCCAGTGTCTTACCACCCTCATAGTGAAAAATTTCTTCCTAATGTCTAACCTAAATTTACCCTCTTTTAGCTTATACCCATTACCCCTTGTCCTCTCACTATACTCCCTGGTTAAGAGTGCCTCCCCATCTCTCCTGTAGGCCCCCTTCAGGTACTGGAAGGCTGCTATCAAGTCCCCTCGGAGCCTTCTCTTCTCCAGGCTGAACAACCCCAACTCTCTCAGCCTGTCCTCATAGGGGAGGTTCTCCAGCCCTCTGTTTAATTTTGTGGTTCTCCTCTGGACTCTCTCCAACAGGTCCATGTCTTTTTTATGTTGGGGGCCCCACATCTGAACACAGTACTCAAGGTGGGGTCTCACAAGAGCAGAGTAGAGGGGGAGGATCACCTCCTTTGACCTGCTGCTAATGCTTCTTTTGATGCAGCCCAGGACACGGTTGGCTTTCTGGGCTGCAAGCGCACACTGCCAGCTCATGTTTTGCTTCTCATCCACCAATACCCCCAAGTCCTTCTCCTCAGAGCTGCTCTCTAACCACTCTCCGCCCAGCCTGTATTTGTGCTTGGGATTGCCTCGACCCACGTGCAGGACCTTGCACTTGGCCTTGTTAAATTTAATGAGGTTTGCATTGGCCCACCTCTCCAGCCTGTCAAGGTCCCACTGGATGGCATCCCTTCCCTCCAGCGTGTCCACCACACCACACAGCTTGGTGTCATCGGCAAACTTGCTGAGGGTGCACTCCATCCCACTGTCCATGTCTCTAACAAAGATGTTAAACAACACTGGTCCCAGTACCGACCCCTGCGGAACACCACTGGTCACCGGTTTCCACTTGGACATTGAGCCGTTGACCACAACTCTTTGAGTGCGGCCGTCCAGCCAATTCCTTATCCAGCGAGTGGTCCTTCCCTCAAATCCATGTCCCACCAACTTAGACACAAGGATGTCATGTGGGACTGTGTCAAAGGCTTTGCACAAGTCCAGGTAGATGATGTCATTTGCCCTTCCTCTATCCACCAGTGCCGTGGCTCTGTTGTAGAAGGCCACCAAATTCGTAAGGCACGATTTCCCTTTGGTAAAGCCATGTTGGTTGTCATCAATCACCTGCTTGTTTTCCATGTGTCTTAGCATAGATTCCAAGAGGATTTGCTCCATGATCTTGCCAGGCACAGAGGTGAGACTGACTGGCCTGTAGTTTCCCGGGTCTTCTTTATTCCCTTTTTTAAAAATGGGGGTTATGTTTCCCCTTTTCCAGTCTGCGGGAACTTCACCAGAGTGCCACGATTTCTCAAATATGATGGATAGTGGTTTGGCAACCTCGTCTGCCAGTTCCCTCAGGACCCGCGGATGTATCTCATCAGGTCCCATGGACTTGTGCACCTTCAGCTTCTTTAGATGGTCTTGAACCTGATCTTCTCCTGATCTTCTCCTACAGCTGCCTGTATACAATTGTTTTCCAATGTATATGGATAAGAAAGCTTTCAGAATGAAAAGTAAGGTGAAAAGAAATATCTGTGGTACATATCAGAACTGTCTATACTTCCTAATGTTATAAACAGAATTTTTTCTGTCATACAGATGAAGACTGAAAAATTTGTTTTCTTTATTTGTTCTTTGGGGTGGTAGAACTTCCATGCTGTGGAAGTAGTTGAAAAACACATTCTCTAAGTGTTCATGGGGTTGAGACAAGCATTGCAGCACCAATAACGTGTGATCCTCACCACCACCACCCCCCCCCCCCCCTTAACTGTGTGTCTGTCTCTGTTCATATCTTTCCACTCTCATCAAAATAGGACTACTGAATCCAGGTTCCCAAATGCAGCAATGTAACACAGTATTGCTGTTGGCATAAAAGGAAGAAAGGAGAATTGCACTGATCTTGTAGCCTCAGCTCTCTTTCTTTGCTGGGGTGGCCTTTTGAGTGTGTATCCTGGCTGGAGGCAGGCACATACTAGGGCAGAGAGTGCAGGAATGGTTCTGTGGCTGCTCACCCCTAGTACATCATCATGTCTGGATTCAGTGCCTTGAAGCACCGAGGGAAGAAGGGAACAAATTTGTCTCTATGCCAGTGCAGGCTGGACTCTGCATTTCTAAACTGCAACTGCATTTCTGAGACACTTTATTTTACTTAAGGCTTTGAATTTTAAATATTAATCAGTTTGTGCTTTAGGCAGCTGTCTGTTTTGCTTCTGCCTGAAGTCACTTTGAAGCCTAGTTGTCAGCTGAGATGAAGTACAGTGATTTGGTACACCTACTACTGCAGAATATAGGAGAAGCAAGAATAAAGGTTTAATCAAGAAGCTAGGTTTTATGCAGTTTGGGGACTTTAAAAAGTTTCAGTATCGTAAATTTAATATACCAGCCCATGTCTACAGAACAGGTAACTTTTCAAAGTTTCAGGGTTGAATATTAAATGACCTTAGTAATATTCAGATTTATTAAGTCACAGAAATGTGTTGTCTAGCTTTTAAAATTTATATTACAATACAAGTTTCTGGAACTATTATTTCTGCATGTTTTTTTTTGGGCATCTAACTATTGCTTGTGTCTCTTGTAGCCAGCCTTTCATGAAATGCCATAGAAGTATGCAAATGACTAGTGATGATATTTTAATAATTTCTAATGATCAGGCAATTTTTATTACATGCTTCAACTCCATGTGATGAAAATTCACTGTAGGTGAAAAAACCTGCTTGCACATTAATTACAATGTAAGTTTAATTTTATTTTTTACTTTATAAAGAGAAACTTTATACTTTTTAAAGATAAATTTAGATGCTGGATCACCATATTCACTGGGGTGGTTGGTTTGTAAGGTATGATTAAGAGGAAGCCCACAAATATGCACTATATTTATTCTTTGAGCGCACACAGCATTGGAGTCAGGCAGATCAATTATGTTACATTATAGATTGTCTCAGAGTGACTGCAGTTACTAAATATCAGACTGCTTTCATGTGAATCTGCTTTCTGCAGTGGACTTAACATGTTCCTTACAGGTTTAGTGAAATAGACCTGCACTTGACGAGCTATTTGAGCAACAATGTCCTTATATTGCCAAGCAATATCAGGAAGTTTGTCTTCTTCAACATGTATAAACTGAGTTTTCTTTTAACTGAAATATAATCTTACCAAATGTCATAGGTTACTAAATTGAAGGGTGGTGGTGAAATTCTTGATTAAAAACATATATTACAAATTAGTGACCATATCTTCTCCTGTAGTGTCACTCCTGGAGGCTATGTAGTGTCAATTTAAAAATGAGATAAAGAGCTTTTATTGTCTTTCTGGTTTTGCTTCCTTAACATTAACATAGTGCACATGCACACACCCATGTCACCTTAGGAGCAATGCCACTTAAATGATGGGCTGGTTCTGAGACGGATAGAATAGTGGATAAAAAGCCTGTTAACATTTGATAAGTGATGACAGTTGAACATGGAGCTTCTGTAAGCTGAAACAAGGGGGTTAGGAATGGGGTGTGAAGTCTCATGGTAGCCTTTGCTGCAGTGACCATGAGACAGTGGAGTTCAGGATCCTGAGAGGATGGAGCAAGGAAAATAGCAGGATCACAACCCTGGACTTTAGGAGAACAGACTTTGGCTTGTAAAGACACTTGCTTGCGAGCCACAGGATATAGTCCTGGAGTGAAGATGATCCAGGAGACCTGGTGGTTTTCAAGGATTACTTTCTCTGAGTTCAAGAATAATCCTTGCTCATGTGTAGCAAGTCAAGCAAAGGCGTCAGGATGACCGCATGGCTGAGCAAGGAGCTCCTGACAAAACTTAGACATAAAAATGAAACGTGCAAGTGGGGAAAGTAGAGTTAGGTGACCTGGGACAAATGTGTCTGAATGTGTGGGAATCAGGTTAGAAAACCAAAGCCCAACTGGAGTTCAAACTGGGAAGGAGTACAAAAGGCAGCTAGGAGCTAAAGGAAGGCTAGAAAAATGTGAATACACTGCCAAAGTGGGCAAGGGTTCTTGGAGAAAAACGTCAAGGTACTTGATACTTTTTCTGGTTATCAGGGGAACTACACACTGGGCAGCTTCACCTGGATCCCTGGGAAGGTGATGGAGCAAGTAAAACTGGAAACCATTTCCAAACAGAAAGACAAATAGGTGATTTGAAGTAGTTGGTTTAGATTTACAAAGGGGATATCAGTCTTGACCAACCTGATAGCCTCCTACAAAGAAGTCACTGTCTTGGGGGAGCAGCAGATGTTCAGCAAGGCTTTCAACACTGCCTCCCATAACACTCTTATTAACGGACTGATGAAGTATGTCTTAAATAAGTGGACAATGAGGCAGACTAAAAACTGGCTGAGCTTACGGGGTCTAAGCATTGAGATCAGTGGCACATTTTGGACTCCAGTCGTGTACCCCAGGGGAGTACATTCCTCCCCAATGGAGGAGTGGCCGATACATCAGTTGATTGTGCTGCTGTTCAGAAGGAATTTGATAAACTAGAGAAATGGGCTGACAGGAACCTCATAAAGTTCAACAAAGGGAAAGGCTCAAAGTCCTGCACCTCGGGAGGAAGAATCCCATGCAACAATACAGGGTGGTGGCTGATTGGAAAGCAGCTTTGCAGAAAAGAACCTAGGTGTCTTCTTAAATGATGAGCTGTCCATGAGCCAACAATGCTCTCTTGCAACAAAGGTCTGCATTACGAAGATCTTTACCAGCAGGTCAAGACAACAACTTGTGAAGAAATGGGACATTCAAAGGTGCTCAGAAAGCAGGTGCATCTTATTCTTAGAAGGGGTAGAACTTAAATATTTCCCCTAGCTACTGTAAAATAACTTCTCAACAAAATAAATAACAATATTATTGAAAACCTGAGACTCGTTGAACTTTGAGGTCTACAGGGATTTCATGGTACCTGAATATGAATGCTGAATCACTTATGTATCCGTCTCAAAATCACTGATTTGGAAATGTATAAAACATGGTGGCAAGTAATTATCAACCACCTTCTGCATTCAGTATAATGTATTGCATTTGATACCTTATGCTGTCATAGAGCAGTTGACACTTTTAGCTGTATCAGCAAACTCTCAGTTGGCAGTAGCATAAAATACCAAGGTGTCATGACTTTTTATTTTTTGATATTATATTAAATCTACAGATCTGACAGAGGAAGTTAAATATTAGTTGTATTTCAAAAAAGTATAGGAGTAACCACTGAAGAAGTTTGTTCCAAGCACAGTACAACTGATGATGGCCTCTTTTTATAGATCTGAATACTTTCCAGCCTCACTGCAGTGATGCTAAGATTTGTCAGCAAGAGCTAGCACATATGGTAGCTAATCTTGAGCTATGTACATGTTAAATGACTGGCAACTGGGCTCACACTATTTGGCCAGCCAGCTGATGCCAAACAGTGTATGTAATATCAAACAGATCTGTCTGTCTTTTTCCCTGTGAATGCATTAATACGACCTCTCCCTTCCTATTCATAGAATTTTTAACGAATAATTTTGGGAACATTTTTTTTTTGAGAACATATTCTGCATTTGAACTGGTGAGATGGGATGAAAAACTGAGTAGGATGAAGTTTTGAGCTGAAGATGGAAAGACAGATTACGATCTCAAAAGACTATTATTTTCTAACGTTCACTCATAGTTGTCTTCTGTGTAGTAAAGAACATTATGAGTCAGATGATACTGTTGATATTTTTAATGGCAGTTACTTTTAGTGGAGAGGTGTGTACAGTTTTAAAACTATGAAATAACCTTGTTGGACTCAAATTCTTGAACTGTACAACATTAAATCGCATTTTGTCTAAAGGATTATGGCATATTTGCCATAACGAGGGATAGCCTCAAATGTACGAAGGAAAAAAACCAAACTAAAAAGAACAGTGATTTTTTTTTAACCTTAGTATTTGAGCAAGGATTGAAATCATACTTCTGAATGAAAGGGAAGATAAATGACAATATTTTTGACTCTTTAAAATTCCATGTGAGATATGGTTACAAAAAGCTCTAGTTCTGAAAATGGGCGGCTGATAACTAAATTCATTTGCATATTTGGTGTTTGATTGCCGCATAAATATGTGGGCTGACTTTGAAATGGCAAAGAAAATTCCAGCACCCAAAACTTCAGAACAGTCATCTAGAAACAGTGAAAAGGAAACCATCAGCTTAAAGGGAGGCATTGTCTACTGGCACTTGTCAACTTAAAAACTAAACTATAAAACAAGAAAAGTGAGGGAGGACAAGCACAAAAGGTAGATTCATTTTCTTTTCTCCTCTTTTCCTGTCATGAAAAATGTGTTGCTGAATTGATGTGTGATAATTGTAAACAATTCCGGTGTTCATTGTTAGAAAAAAGTGGCAAAAACTTAGAACAAGGTAAGGTACCTTATTTGTGTTATAGCAGTGCCTCAAGGCTCTCCCAGAAAATGTTTTTGATCTTTAATGTCTGTGCAGTGTATAATGAGAATGTGGTCCATGAAGAATCCATGTAGGCATCTAGGAAATGAAAATAAACTGGATATTTTTGAATATGAATAAATAAAAAACTCCTCTGAAAATTGTTTCTAATTCTTAAATGAACACTGAAATGAAAAACTGAGGCAGATAACTCAGTAGTGGCAGGGGTGATGTCGTGGGTTAAGCAGAAGAGAGTTAATTTTTTTTTTTCTTCTCTTCATAAATAGTTAGCAAGAAGCTATGTTTTGGATTCCTGCTCAGGAGAAAGCTGATAAGAAGGAACGTTTATAGTTATTGCCAGGATACTTTCAAGGACAAATACATTCAGCCTCTCTCCTCTCCACAGACAGAGCAGGGGGAGAGAGACAGTCCGGCTTCTAGCCTGGGATTTGCTTTTAGGTTAAGATTGAGAAGCAGACTGACCAATTATTCCATCCCATGCACGTCATACCCAGTATATAGGTGAGGATCTGTCTGGGAAATCTCTCTCTTTTACTTCCCTTGGGCTCCAGATCATCTCACTTTATGGGTCCCTGCATTCGCTCTCCCAAGGCCTTTCTCCCCCCCACAGATGCCGTTAGCTCTCGGAGCCTGGGATGCTCGTTATCTCCGTTCTGTGAGTTTTGGGATCCTCCCTCTTCGGGGGGATCATTAGCTGTTTTTCCCCTGCTTCGGTCAGCTCTCGGCCTGGGACGCTTGGGCTGTTATCTCCGTTCCGTGAGTGCCTCCGGG